>JACVVK020000336.1:445000-597500 GCA_018292915.2 Batillaria attramentaria | reverse complement strand
ACATCAATGAAACTCCCGCTTTCCCCGTCTACAAATAGAGAACTTCCGAAAAGTGACGACACACCCCCACGTCAATCAAACATGACGTCGGCAAACTGACGCTGATACAGTTTTGCGTCAGTGCGCGTGTGCCTTTTCTGCGATGTTTGTGAGGCGTGTGGCTTGTGTAAAGGAAATGTGCTTCGAGTACAAATTTTCGAGTCAACTGACGACAACGGCTGCAGTGAATTTTTCTAATTTTTTTTGTATATTTTTTATGGCACCCCAGGCTCATTATCTATGTATAGTAGGAGCGATTTTGAGATCTAAAGTGTGTTCACCAGCACTTTCATCAGGTACGGTTTACGCCAAAAGTATAAAAGCGACAACCTCCAAAATTCACTCAGTTAAGAGTCCGTATTCATGCTATCTATGTCCCAAAAATGGAGTGGTTTAGGTAAATATTACGCCTTTAAACGCCAGAAAGCCACTTTTTTTGAAAAGGGCGATAACTCGCAAATCATGTGTGCAATCGTACCTGGATCGGGCCTTCTATTCAACAATCTTGATTCATTTAGAAACCCCAAATTTGAAATCGATCGGTTTAGTATTTTCGGAGAAATAGGCATCTGAACTGGGTTCACATGCAATGTCAACTCAGGCTCGGTTTACATGAAAACTATAAGAGCGACCATTTTCTAGTAGTGAGTCAATTCAGAGTCCGTATTCAAGCTATCTACTGCCAAACAATTGAGTGATTTAAATAAATATTACGCCTGTACACGAAAGACAACCAACTTGTCTCAAAAGGGCGATAACTCCCAAATCACTTAAGCAATCATCACACGCTTGAATCGTCTAATGTAACATTTTGATAAATTTGGATACCCCAAATTTGAAGCCATTCGGTTAAGTATCTTCGAAGAAACGGGCCCGGACACAATTCACACACGCACACACGCACACACGCACACACGCACACACGCACGCACACACGCACACACATCCGCACAGACGGCACTCACTGAGGAGGAGAAGTGCGTTCGGAACACCATACGCGTCAGCATCGATGACGCAAGTTTTCTTACGTCATTGTCAGAGTTACACTTGCATAATCGTCTCTGCGGGAGATCGGCAGTGACGTGCGTTTGTACCACAGATGCTTGCCTATGAACGTGGAAATTTTAGCCCGTCCTATTATGTTGTTTCCATTACTATGGAAACAACATAAAAACTGAAAACGCGGAAAGCCATCTGCTTCAACTTTGACTCCATCTCAGACGATGCTGAAGCTGTTTTTATTCATTTTCATCAGTCAAAATGTTACATGAAACAAATGGGATAGAAGCAGAGCATGATATTGTCCTTATTGTCTAAGTTTGCCTTACCTTGTCCATCTGTAGTTTCCTCTGTATAATCATTATTGGATGAGGTTGTCGATGAATTATCTGGAATACAAGAATCGTACCATTTAAACACAGAAATGCTAGGACAGGTTCAACACTTTGAACCGCAGGATAAAACTAGAAGCTTACTTTGATTAAACCCCCCCCCCCCCCAAAAAAAAAAAAAAAAAAAAAACAAAAAAAAAAAAACAAATGCAGTCTCCACCCAGAACTTTAGCGTGTGTGTCAAATTGTACAGTTAATATTTCCTAAGGTTTAAGAAAGATGGAATTTACCTGAAAAGAATGAATCTCAAACAAGCACTCTTCAGACTAAAATTGCTATACGTCCGCTTTTGCACCACAAGCCAGAAGTCAGCGTAGTCGGCGTTTTCTACATCCACATCATTGGACACTGTCAGGCGCCACAGTCCCTCGTCTTGAATCGTCATGTTCACCAGATGGACAGTCAGCGTCATATCGGGCGGGGGACCCGTCACCTGGACATTTCTTGAAAAAAAAGTTTGAAAAGTTTGGAATACAAACGGGTCTAACCAGGGATATAATTGTTTTCACTACTCGGACGCAAACAACTGAGCTGAGCACTTTATCATTTCTACACGGACAATGCTTACATCTGACGAGAAGAGTCGCAGTTTTGTTTTCCGTGGTCCCCGGCGCCTCACAACTCAAAATCCCAGCATCGTCACAGGCAACCTGGTGAAACTGGTGACTAATGTTGCCATGACTGTGTACAGATGACTCGAGTACCTGGCCATGTCTGTCCAGTAGTGTAGGTTCCAACACTGGGTTGCCCTCATTAAACAAACAGTGCACGTGCACACTGTCTCCTTGATCAACCGGTTCTTGTAGTGGAGATCCATGAGCCTCGATTGTCAGCTGGTTGATAGACACTGGATCTGCAAAACACCAGTCAATCACTGAACCTAGAAACAATGAAGTTTGAGGTTATGAAAATCGTAATTATTCATCCGTCATTATAGGAACGGTTGTTCAAGTGTAATGCTGAACACCTCATAAAATCAACCTTGATGGTGTGAAGAACATACAGATGTAGGGGATGCGGAATAGAGACAAAAGCTCTGAGGTGTGGCTACGATCAGTTTTCTTGTTCTTTCTTTTGTTCGGTTTTCTTAGACCCACAGAAAAGACACGATTAAATACATAGTGTTTGTCCTTCAATGAAAGAGTTACTGCTGATCTAATACGCAAAAAGTGTAAACCTGAACACTCACATGTTGCAATCAGCGCAATCGGGCTGGGAACCGATATATCTGTGATGCTGCTCTCCCATATCCATTCCTTGTCAGATCTTTTGACTGATCTGACCACCACGTTGAATGTCCCATCATTGGTACAAACACAGGAGTCAGATGTATAACAATGCTCGTCCTTGATTCGATACACACATGCCAATGTCTTGTTAATACTTGTTGACGTTTCAGTCTTAAAGCCTGTAATTTTGAAGTTTTTATCCCGTACACAATCAAAATTCGACAGAACAAACGGTACGGAAATATTTGTTTCCTCTTCAACAGTTATCTGAGACGACTTGTTGGGGTCTTGTGATACAAGAGTTGCACCTGAAGATGATAAAACAGCAGATTTCATGAATTTTTTTTTTTTTTTTTGTACAGTATAAAACATTTGATTTTATACAACACATTGTAACGGTTTAAACTTACTTTATTCGAGCCACCATTCGTAGTCTCACTCTATAAAGCAGGTGCTTTTCTTTTTTGTTCATTACAATCTTCCTGCAGTTTTTTTTTTTTTTTTTTTGCTTAACTCGTACACCAAACTGGTAAATAACCCCCATGAAATCCGTCACCATCACCAACACACACACACACACACACACACACACACACACACACACACACACACTCAGAGAGAGAGAGAGGACGCATGGTTAATAAATAGACTCACTTTCTTACACAAGTGAGCCAGAAATAGTCTATAGTGGCAATGCTTAAATGTATAATTCATTTTTTGACTCCTTACAACAGTAAATCTTCTTACGAAAGAAAACATTTTGACATCGCAGTCGCAATGCGTCAGTTTACTGAGAAATGAACTGATTTCTTGAATCGTTAAAGTGCACTTACATGAATTTCCACTCTGGCAGTAAGAGGAAGACACCATCAAGCAAAAGGTGATGCATAAAACTGTTAATTTCTTGTCCATTTTGAATTTCAGTTTTCCGTCCTTTCTAAGCTTCACTTGACTATGTACGACTAATCGGTCCACGAAACACTAAAACTAAACATAAGCAACCTGGGTTCGTGACTTTCTAATCGAAATTCTTCCGTATTGCACACGAAAATGTTTGTGCGATAACATCTTCCGCCTACGGCAGAAAATAATTAAAAAAATGAATAAATAAACTGTTTTCATTTCACATCCATTTATAGGCTGAATCCCAGTAACTTCACCCACACAAGAAAAAAATATGATCTTAAATATATGCAATTATATATTCAGAAGCATCTTCCTTCTTTTACAAGTAAAACAGTTTTGATTTCAGTTAATATTCCAGACTTTCAGAGCCGGACAGATACAGAAATTAAAACAAAACAAGTTGCGTGCCGTTCACAAGCGCAAGGCTATTTATGGCGTTGGCATGGCTTTATTTTCTGTAGGCGGCTAGCGCCGAGGCCACGCTCATGTATAAACATCAGTGCAAGCCTCCAGCCTGACTTAATTTCGCACGTTGTCCGCTTCCTCCTTTTGTCTGATGTCTCAGTGTCCAGGGGCCGTGGTCACGACGCGTTCGTAACTTTTCCGCCACCGATTTACGCACGCGAGGGTCCGTAACTTACGATTTGTGATAAAATTGGGTGGTCATGACGTTTGCGCAGAGTTACGGTCGCTCGGAAACCCTTGCGTATTGTACACCACCTAGGAGGGTGTCGGAAAGGTGCCGTAGCCTTTGCGTAAATCTGAAAAATGGCGGCCCGCTTGATTTACCAACTGCAAATGAGAAGAGCATTGCGACGGGAAAGGGTGTTCCGCAATCGTACTAACCCTTTTGACTTGTACGACGATGTGGACATGCTTCAAAGGTTTAGATTTAGGAGGAGAGACCTGCAGGAATTGTGCGATCTTCTGTAGGACGACTTGAGGTACCCGTGTAGATCTCGAGGGGGCGCGTTCAGTTCACTACGCACCCTGCAATGCAAAGGCCTGTATGGCCGGCCGTACACACATCGTGGGTTGATTTGTGGGTTAACATTTGTTGTGTGTGTTTCGGACTAGTTCAGTGCTGAACGCACTCGGTCAGTCCTCACTGATCAGCCACCACCGTTTTGATCGTATGCCTGTCAATGCAGGTCTCATTCATTGTGTTGTGGACCCGAAATGTGCGGGTTCCGAATTCAGAGTTTTGCCGCTGGTCATGTTTATCTGCCGTAGCACCGGCGTCAGGTTAAATGCGTGGCATGTATGTGGAGAGTTTTGTTGATGTTGTTGTTATCCTCTCCTCTTTCGTTGTTCTTTGATTGAGGTTCATTCCGTTGGTTTTCTTGCCAGTGAGCCTGCTACATACGGTTTGTACGTGCAGTAAATGCTTCTACTGGTTGTAGTCCGTCCAATGTTGAGATAGAGACTGCTAGGGAGCGGTCTATATGCGATGTGCATGCTCTCCTGATCACACTCTCCACATACATGCCACGCATTTAACCTGACGCTACGGCAGATAAACATGACTCGATCAAAAACTCTGTAGTGAACGCGTAGTGAACACCCCCCCTCTTCTCTTTCACTCTTCACGCTGCAAGGAGAATTTGTGCAGGTCACGTGATGGTGTTTTCCGTGGGAATCCCGGGGGTCCCACACCTATCTAAAAATAACCCGTACGTGACACCGTTTCCAGTAAGTGCGCGTCGTGACCGGCCAACTGGCGGAAGAGATAGTTTTCACGTAGCCACATACGAACTTACGATCCGCAACCTATTTGCGCAAAGAAATTTGCGTTCGCGTCGTGACCTCGGCCCCAGCTCATTACGCTAGTTTTGCTCTAAGAAGACAGACTTCGCTTGGCAGCAGCGGATTTCCTCAATTTTTTCCTGGTCGTGTGTGTGTGTGTGTGTGTGTGTGTGTGTGTGTAAGCCAGGGGCAGCCCGAGTATGATGCTGCACATCATGTGTTTTTAGTTAAATGTATGTGTGGAGGCATGTCGTGTGTGTTTCTGGGTGAGTGAGTGTGTGTTCTCTGTAAGGCGCCCTGAGCTCCCGCGAGAGGGAGGGCGTCTTTTAAGTACCCATTTTATTATTATTATTATTAGTTTTTACGAACTTGATTCCATGCTTATGTAAGTACCTGTCCTGGTCAATTTGACCTTTTCTCTCACATCTTGATTCCTCAGATTGGTTTCTGGCACGGTCTGAAATTACTCTTTCTCTCAGAATGTTTCATTTTTAGCTCCCATACATACATCCCGAAAGAAAGAAATACTCAAAAGGGCATGTGGAGAAGACTTGATTCTCTTCTCACCGACCGATACGAGTGCGAATGATCAAACCTCGGTTTTGAAATGCAAGACTAGAAAATACTAAAAAAATCACAAATCAAAACTAAACATACAAACTAACAACAGCAAACACAAAACTTGTCAACCCTGCTAACAAACCCTAACTAGGTTTTCCTTTGACCTTTTAGGTCTGTTTTAAGGGCATTTACATTTATCCCCTCCCCTCGCCCCATCCCCTCCCCCCCCCCCCCACACACACACACTCTCACTCTGAGTGCCGATGAAACAGTGGTCAGACGAAAGCTCGAAAGCTTGCCTAAAGAGGTAGGTCTTCAAATGGGCTTTAAATTGAGTCAGCGTGACAATGGAAGATTTCTTTCCCCATCCACACGCACATCAAGTTGTCACGGTTTCTTTAAATGCGTTATACGGTAAAAGGCCATTCTGTAAAGTTCCATTTTCACGAAAAGGTGCCTTCTCACCCGCTGGAAACGGAAACACCGAATTAAATTTCTCAATCTCGTAAAGGAGGAAAAAGCGTGTGCTCTCTCTCTCGTGTGTGTGTGTGTGTGTGTGTGTGTGTGTGTGAGAGAGAGAGAGAGAGAGAGAGAGAGAGAGGTCAGTTCCGTGAACTAAACATTTGACGTCAGGCAAGTCGTCATACAGAGAGAGATTCAACGTCTTACTTTACATTGTTATCTTTGAATTGTTTTTTTTTCGCTGTTTTCGTTTGTTCTTGATGTTTTTGTTTTGTTGTTGTTGTTGTTTGTTGCTGTGTTTGTTTGCTTCTTTTTCGCTTATTTGTTTGTGTAGCAATGACCGATAAAAACCTCATCCCTGTGTTGTTTAATCACTTTCGAACTAACGCGACCTATGACATTTATTCCAGCTAACTGTCACAGCATAAACTAGACTTTATGTGGGTTGTCGTCGTACAGGGAAATACGTACTTCCCACAATTTGGGTAATCCAGTTTCAGTATGACAGTACAGCCTTGTCAGAGTGAGTCAGGTGTGAGGTGGTGCACAAACGAGGCGTTATTGTAAAGACGAGAACTGCACACACGGCGCCATTTACAACGAACTGTAGCAAGAATGTTGCCACGTGTAACACTCCAGTCTATAGACAATAGTATAGAATTTTCGAGACTCCGTCCCGCTCGTGGTGAACGGAAAACACACACACACACACACACACACACACACACACACACACATTTGGGTCATGGAACTTTCCACGACGTTGTACATACGTAACGATGAGTAAACCTTACAGGGAAACCGTACAGGGAAATACTTATCTTAAACAATAGTACCGGTAATATGGGCGGTTCGTTAATCAGAAAGGAAACAAAATTTCTGACCTCACTGTTGAATTATAAAACTCAATTGCTCTGCCCCACCTCCCCCACCTTTCCCCATGACCACCGCCCCTTCAGCTTCCATAAACACGTGACCTTTGCATTCGTTTCCCACAATTCAATGTAATGTGCATTGTTCGTTACTGGCATGAGGGCGTTCAGTTTTGCTATTGTCAGTAGATGACTCCATGCGGTGAATTTCCTACCAACTATGTCGAAAACAGGCCAAACATCGACCAGTCAGACAATCAGCCAGTCAAGTATCAATCAATCGATCAAACAATTAAACCAGCCCCCGAAAAGGTACAATATAATAACATAAGACAACATATTTACAACATACATGTATTTATTTACCCCCCCCCCCCCAAAAAAAAAAAAAAATAAAATAAAAAAAAATAAATAAAATTAAAAATAACAAATAAATAAAAAAAAAATTTAAAAAAAAAATTAAAAAAAAAATTGATTTGATCATTTTCCGAGTATGAAATACACATACAAAGACAGTTCAAAACATATGGGAAGAGATAAAATGATTTTCTTATCAGCCCAGATGAAATGTTGAGAAAGGAGAACACTTTTAATATCCCACATGATACACCATCCACCATGTGGTAGCATCATCAGCAAACCAACGACATAAGGAAAAATAAGCGTTAACAAAACACGACTGCTGAACGTAAGCAAGCAATACAAGCAGAAATTAACAGAAACAGAGTACTATACGAAAACGTGTACATAATCATTGTTTTTCCTTGTCATCCATGTCATTGTGTTTGTTCTGTTGTGAAATTAAAAAGGCATATGTTCAATACAAACAGCTGCATGCGATAACTAATTAAAGGCCAAACGTGTTCTAGAAACAAAACGGATACGTATAGGTATAAGTACGTAATAATTTATTTATTTATTTATTTACAATCAGTATCAAGAAAGGCTCGGCTACGTTCCAAACTAACTAAAAATGGCAAGAACCGTAGGTGATGCTTTAAGGGAGAGAACTTAGAAACAATAATAATGATGATAATAGATTCTTACAAAGCGCTTCTTCTCAGTGAGCTAGCTCTAATAAGCGCGTACCGGGCTGAGTTAGTTAGTTAGTTATTTAGGGCTTCACGGCGTACCGGGCTGAGTTAGTTAGTTAGTTATTTAGGGCTTCACGGCGTACCGGGCTGAAAGGACTAAACAACTTAAAATAGCTATAAACAAGAGAAAGAATTAGTGAAAGAAATTAAACTAGTACAAAGAGCTAAAAGAACTAAAAGAAACTAAGACAGGACCATCTGTTTTTGCTCTGACACTTGGAATACAAAGGACACGTGAGTCAAGGGAAGACCTGAGCTGTCTGGATGGTGTGTATAGAGTTAGTAACTGGCAAGATACCGGGCCAGTACCAGCAAGGGAGTTGTAGCAGAAAAACATCACTTTGTATTGAGATATTTCAGACAACCAGAAAGAATTACAGTAATCCAATTCTGACGATACAAAAGCACACAATAGAGTGTTGGTAGCTTCAGCAGAAAGCAAATGACGAATCCTTCGCATTTCAAGACAAGCAGCTCGGCAAATGTTACTGACATGTTGATGCATGGAGAATTGTCATCATTTGACTTTAACTTGTGTGTTATCCACAACTTGACGTCAGATATACAGTGACTGACTCTGCTACTCTTGTACGGCTGACCATCAGCAGCATATCCATGAGTAATGATACGCGACAGCGGGTGAACGTAAAGGAGAAACAGTACAGGCCCAAATACTGAACCCTGGGGAACCCCGATACGGAGGGGTGCAGGTACTGAATGACGCCCATTGACAGACACAGTCTGGGATCTTTCAGTCAGGTAGGGCCTGAACCAGAACAGGACAGATACCAACGTTGCTCATGGGACGCGAAATCTATATTTCATGATCAATCGTGTCAAATGTGGCCGATAGATCAAGCTGTGCCAACACAGAGGCCTTCCCATGATTCAATGATTCACAGGACAAGGGAAATCATTGCAGTTTTTTTTTTCTTTTTTTTTTTCGGGGGGGGGGGGGGGGGGATCAGTAAGAGTGTCCAAACTGAACTGTTTTGGAAGGTTTGCTCGGTTTTTCTTTTTTTGTCCTTCCGTCATCATCTTCCCATTGTTTCAATTTTTATTGTTATTTTATGTTTACACTTTTTTTCTAAACAACTATTATCAGATGTACAGACTCTGTAAGGAAAACACACAGCTACACCGATTTTAAATCAAGCCGCGTGTGTGTGTGTGTGTGTGTGTGTGTGTGTGTGTGTGTGTGAGAGAGAGAGAGAGAGAGAGAGAGAGACGGGCAGACAGGGACGGATAGACCGACAGTCACACACACACACACACACACACACACACACACACACACACACACATATATATATATATATATATATTCAGAGACATATGTTACAATCATGTGAAGAACAGTGACATCACGTGTCTAATCCTCAGTTCAGTTTCAAACAGTGTTTTAAATCAGTACGGGTTCCATACTTATACTCGCTGATGGACAACTTTGCTACTAGAATAAAAAGGTTGACGATGGAGCAAGTATAATATCTCTTACATTGCCAAATAAAATGTCGGTTTCAGTCAGAATAGCGTTTTCCCCTATAAGTTTCTAAATGTGATCTATTACGGATGACAATAACGGTTTTACTTTGACACAATGCCAGAAAAAGTGTCCCATAAAATCTGTTACATTACAATGTTCACATTTATCATTTGTTTGTACTCTCATCTTGGACAGTAGGATTGCCGTTGGGCAGATGTTATGCAGTATTTTCCAGTGGAGGAGCCTAAGCCTTTGTTCTTTAGTTGTATGTATTGCGACTAGCCAGTGTTCTTTTTTGATCGTTAAACCATATTTGTTTTGCCAGAAGTTCGTAGCACATGGGGTGGGTGTCTTATTTTCTGTAATGTTTTTGGCGGAACCATTTTGATCATTGCAGATTTTTAGCAAGGCTGATAAAATGAGTGAAACACCAGCATGATAATTATTTGTACAGTTAAGCAAAGACGTCTACATAGGGTTACATACATCCAGTTGGGCATTGAAAAGTCCATACGAGACATTCTGTCTTGGATAAATAGCAACAAGCTGTTACTGAACACTGATATAAAACAGAAGTCCTGCTCATTGGCTCGCCTGCTCGCCTACGGCTAGTAGACAGCGAATGCGCGGACATTGGTGGTCATATGGTTCCCTTCCATAAGTCCGTCAAATACCTAGGCGTAACCATCGACCAGACACTGTCCATGCACGTACAAATCGGAAAAACATGTCAAGCTTGTTTCCTGCAACTGAGGCGTATCGCTTCCATACGTTCTTGCCTCTCAGACACCACTTGCGCCAAGCTGGTCACAGCGTTCGTAACTTCCCGCCTAGACTATTGTAATTCGGTTCTTGCTGGCCTTCCCGCGGAACAGATCGCGCGCCTGCAAAGAGTACAAAACAGTGCTGCCCGTCTGGTGCTGAGGAAAGGCATGCGAGACCACATCACACCGCTCTTGAAATCACTGCACTGGCTGCCAGTCAGTTTCTGCATTAAATACAAGTTGGCAGTTCTAGCCTATCGTCATTTCGATGATACTCTCCCGCCTTATCTGTCTGCTTCACTCTGCACCTACATTCCGTCCCGTACCCTCCGCTCATCTAATGACAAGCTACTCAAAGTCCCTAAGATAAACCTGAAAACTTATGGTGAACGATGTTTCCGGTTCGCCATCCCCTACAGTCTGGAACTCTCTGCCTATGGGGTTGAGACAACAACCATCTTTATCAGCTTTTAGATCTGCACTGAAAACCCACTTATTTCAACAGGCCTTTATTTATTGTTACTTTCAGTCATCCGCCTCCAATGACGCTGTAATCCAAAACGACAAACCCAGTGCGACCACAACTAGGGAGACTCATGGCTTGTATTTTCGTACAAACGTGGATCGTACGGAACATATTCAGTTGTGTTGTCTGCAGTGTCACTATGACCACTACTGTTGCCTGAAGCACTAGCGACGAGCTGGGGACTACCGGAAACTCCGCTAGTAGATGGCTCATTGTTAGCTAAAGCCGCAGGTGTTGACTTGTCCTCTGGAGTCCCTGAAGCAGTAATGTTTCTGATCTGTGTGTTCTGGTAGAACGGTACAGTCTTCCACTCGGTCCCTTCTCCTTCTAATTCATCACTTGACGGTTCTGGGTTCAAGTAGTCAGCAGGACGATTGCCTGGTCCATGACAGACTGGGGGTGGTGCGACTTCTGGAAAATATAGTTTGCCCTGTGCCACTATTATTTACCTTTATGTGACACCACTCGCCAGTGTGTCAAATACGAGTGCTTTACGTCCGGAAAAATGTTAGGACACATCTGGAACTCAAACGTCACGGGAGGTGCAGACATTTAGTTCATCTTTGTGTGAAAAACCTCCCGACGTTTCAATATTTCCGTAGCTTCCTCGTGGTTTCTTCCGTTATAAACCACTCGAACTAAGGATTAGGGTCGTTTTACATGCAATGACCATGTTCGCTTTCAAACAAGGCTTACAGCGCTAAAGAGTTAAGGATTTGGACCACTATCCACTGAAGATCATAATTTTGCACATGTCTGAACTATATCATATTACTTTTCTCAGAGGTAGCCTTGGCTGAGTGTAGAATGAGGAAAAGGTGACTAACTCGGGTCCCTTGATAACTAAACAGTACAATTACCTGCAGCATCGTCCTCGTCAGATGGAGGAGGTGAATCGGGAACCTCCATGTAGAAGTGTGCACTCTGACGAGAACCCTCTTCCTCTAGAGCCACACTACGTCTCTCTATAACGGCCAGTTCTATAGGAGACTGGTGTCGGTGTCGGCGGCGTCTTGAGATTGTCCTCCCTAATATCATTTTTAAAATATAACAAAATACCAACCATTGCAGCGTGGAAGGGTTTCTCGTACTTGTAATGTTTGTTTGTTTTATTTTACTGGTTGTAACAATTTCAGACAACTTGAGTTATACATGCGTTGTAGTCCGATACATTACATCAAATACTTATTTCTCTACCATCACAAGGGGAGCCGGGGTGGTCGAATGGTAGAGCGTTGGACTTCTAATGCTCGGGTCGTGAGTTCGATCCCGGCTGGGGCCAAATATTTGTGCTGGCTTTTTCATCGTTGCCCCGTCTTTGATATCACCCTATGTGGTGGAAAAGGACGTTAAACCCCCCAAACACCCACCCACCCTCTACCATCACAAAATGTGATTTCAGACAATCATCCCCCCCCCCCCCCCACACACACACACACACCCCATCTCACACAGCCTCTTACTAACACATAAACACACACTAAAAACTGATGGGTTAAACGCCAAAGGCCTAGCTGACAGGAAAGGTTAGGCTTATAGTGTGATTTGAACTGTGACAGTGTGGGTAGATTACGTAGTTCAGTTGGCAGCCAGTTCCAGACATATGGGGCTAAAACACTGCTCTCCAACAGATTTCATGTTTCTTATCGGAGTTTTAAGACGCTTTTCAGCAGCGTAACACCACCACCAACAACACACACGGAAAAGATGTGTGTGTGTGTGTGTGTGTGTGTGTGTGTGTGTGTGTGTGTGTCCTGCAGATTCATGAGATTAACTTGCAGAAATGGATCCGAATGTTCAAGATATTTCAAAATCAGAAACCTTTTCGGATGCAGACAATGGTAATGATGACAATGCCAAGCACACACCCAGTAATACCGGCGCTTATTTTCACTGTCAAGTTACCTGGAACATACATACAAAAAAGCTTAGCTTCCATGAACTTGTAACATAAAGTGGGTTTCAATAATGATGGAAATTTATATATATATATAGAAAAGGAACACAGGCGTTACTAAAGCCGAAAACAAGCGCTCAATCAGGTCAATTTGAAAGTAGGGGAAGTAAGTAAAGCTGAGAGCGCTCCCTAGATCTAGGAGGTGTGTGCTTTGTATGCCATTGGACAAGTCCGCCTTGCCCTATATTGGCTACAAGCCACAATGGGAGGTGGGGGGGGGGGGACCTACCATCCTACCGCTGAAACGTCTAACAGATCTAAGGGTATCTCACCATTCATAGTGCCCCCATTCCCCTCCCACCGGGAGGAAAATGGTCGGTACGACCAAGGCCATATGAATTGGTGATTTTAGCCGCTCACGACCATGGTTTCGGGTCAATGGGACCCTCATCAGGTGAGCATGCGGCGATACCCTCTAGGGCTGCAGCGTCCAACCAGCACTAAAAGGCTGCCCCAGAATAATCTGGTGCGTCTCCAGTACTAGCAGACGTCGCTACCCTAAAGCTCTGCAAGAGGTTTCAGCGGAAAAAGACTAAATAATTTAGAAGGAGCAACTGCCTATGTGTAATGTCATGTAATTACATTTAATATAGAAAAGGAACACAGGCGTTACTAAAGCCGAAAACAAGCGCTCAATCAGGTCAATTTGAAAGTAGGGGAAGTAAGTAAAGCTGAGAGCGCTCCCTAGATCTAGGAGGTGTGTGCTTTGTATGCCATATATATATATATAGATATATATATATATCTGTTTTATCATGTTTATCCATCTGCTTTATTGCTGTAGAATGCAAATTGCCAATGTCATCAAAAGAAATAACATCTGAAACTTAAAGTATGAAATATACCCAACAAAACAAAAAGTGATTCATTTCAACGTGGTTGTTAGATTTTACATCAAACATTATAGACTGGACATACCATCTGTCACAACCAATGAAAACTCTACGTAGCCAGTTCCCTCTTCATTTGTCAGATTTAGTTGCCACTGTCCCTCAAGCTCTTTCTCCACCTTTTCCAATCTGACAAGCAGCACCAGGTCAGGTGGGGTACCGAGCAGCTTAACAAAGCTGAAACAAAACATTAGCGAACAAGCATGAAGTAATATTATAGGTGATATACCTTTTTCACATAATCATTTCTTTTCTTCAAAATCAAACTGACCGTTATCTCCTATGTAAATTACAAAGATGATGTATCTCTTATTTTCAAGGCCCTTTTTCATGATTGACGTCCACTTATGGCTCAACTTACAATTGTGATACATGTTAATGACCATGTGACAGGTTTACAAAACGGCATACATTTAATCAAAAACTGTTCGTAGGGCTGTAGTGACAAGTCCAGACATGTTAATCCGATCTTCACGGAATGATACACGCGAACGCTTTACATGATATATACCGAAATGGTGAATGAAACTCACCTGGTGCATCTAACGACCTTTTCCACCCTTTTCATAAAGCCGGCATTGTGATGGGTGTCAGATGTGATCACACAGTGAGAAAACTCGTTCGTGTGAGTCCGGACTGGGAACTCTTCCACTGCATCATTTCCTGATTTTACAGTGATTTCATAAAAGTGAGGGTTGAGAAACTTGGGAGCACCTGGAAAAGAAAGCGAGTCATCAACAATGGTCATAACTGTATTTTGAAATCGATCAGAGATAGAATAGTCTAGTCGTTAACACGTATCATCCATGATCCCTCTCTCTCTCTCTCTCTCACACACACACACACACACACACACACACACACACACTATCGATTCTCTAACGTTTATCTTCAACCTTTGTGTCGATCAAGGTCGCTTCCCAAATCTGAGTTCGAATCGGTGCCAGAGGACGAAGGGGGCGTGGTAACAACAGACGGGCTACATTGCGTGCCGCTAACGACGCTTTGTGGGGTACTGAAGACCATGTGCCCCATGTATTGTACCACCTTTTTCAGCCCAGGAAGGCATCAAAATACCTATCAACAAAGAGGCCAGGCCACTGGAATATTTTTCCAAGTTTTTCGACGACGACATGCTAGACCTCTTCGTTCGTGAAACAAACAGGTACGCCGAACAATGCATCGCCTCGAAAGCTGGCGATATTGCGCCAAACTCCATGTTTGCCTTGTGGAAGCCAGTCACCAGGCTGGAAATGCGTGTGTTCCTGGCTATTTCAATCACCATGGGCCTCATATGGAAACCAGATTTCAAAAGTTACCGGTGCACAGCCCATCCGTCTATCCAGACACCTTGGTTCAACAAATGCATGACACGGGACAGATTCCTGGCCATCCTTGGTTTCTTCCATGTGGTGGACAATGATGCCATGTGAGTACATATTTATTATTATGTTATTGTTTATACTCGTGTCATTTACTGAAAAAAATCTTACATAGATACAGGTAGTGCACATGTGAATGTTCATGCAGTGCATGTGTATGTGGGCACATTTGTGTGTGTGTGTGTGTGGGGGGGGGGGGGGTGGCACATTGTGTAGGCACATCAGTTGTGTGCGTGTGCACATTGTGTGTGTGTGTGTGTGTGTGTGTGTGTGGGCACATTGTGTGTGTTCAGCACAACAAAAATAAATGTACTCTAAAGTAATTTTCTGTGTCTGACAACCAGGACAAACTCTACAAGATCCGACCAGTGTTGGAGCAGATAGGAGACCGGTTCGCTGCCGCCTTCTATCCAGGAAGAGACCTCTCTGTTGACGAATCTATGGTGCCATGGATAGAAAGGCTTTCATTTCGAATGTACATCCCCAGCAAGCCGACAAGATACGGCATCAAGATGTACTGTGTGTGCGATGCCGCTACAGGGTATGTGTGTAAAATGGAAGTTTACACTGGAGCAGGACCTGAGGGTAGGGAAACAAGGAGGAACGGCCCCGTCCTACAAAGTTGTTTCTCCAAACTTCATTTTATTTTGTCTGTTTTGTTGTTATTGTTGCCGGTTCTCCCCTCTCCAAGTTTTACCAATGACACGAGATCCTCTACGACCTCGACCGATTAGCCACGTGACTGGGGGTGGGGCCGGGTGGGGGAAGAAGGGAGAGAGAGAGAGAGAGAGGCAGAGAGAGAGGGTGGGTGCGTGGGTGTTTAGGAGTTTAACGTCCTTTTCCCCCACATAAGGGTGATATCAAAGACGGGGCAACGAGAAAAAGGCCAGCACAAATATTTGGCCCCAGCGGCCGGGATTCGAACTCTCGGCCCAAGCATTGAAAGTCCAACGCTCTACCATTCGGCCACCCTGGCTCCCCAGAGAGAGAGAGAGAGAGAGAGAGAGAGACGTCAGTTCCGTGAACTAAACATTTGACGTCAGCCTCCGGCAGGTCGTCATACAGAGAGAGAGAGAGAGAGATGACGTCAATTCCGCGAAGTAAACTTTTGACGTCAGCCTCTAGAAAGATGGTCTGAGGATGCTTGTTCATGTCTTGTGATTTCCCTGTTGGCTTTGTGACTTCTCCGACTGAATTATTTTTCACATGAAATCTGGAAGATCTAGAGGGCTGATGAAATGTCGGAAGCAGTGACGATACTTGCAGATTTTGTCTGTGAACCAAACATTTGACGTCAGTCTCACGCTGCTCGTCTGACAGATGATACTTCTACATATCTTGTGATTTCCTTGTTGCTTTTGTGACTTCCGTGACTGAATTAATTTTTACATAAAATGTGGAAGATCTAGAGAGCTGATGAAACGTGGACTTAAGTGCCTTGGATTGTACTTACGAAATTGCAAAATTGGAATTTTTTTGACCGGCGCTTCTCGCAGAAACGTGAAAAATTTGTTTATCTAAAAGCTCTGCTATTCTTAATACTAAAGCTATAATAGTGCGGTAGTTCATGTCATATGTGCAGTTGGCACAAGTGACAAAAATACCGGAATGATGAGTAATTTGAAGCAGTCGTTTCATAGATATTTGGCCTTATATGCAAACCACCCCTACCCCGGAAATATTTTTCTTACACAAAACCTGTCAGAGCTACAGAGCTGTGCTACGAAAACAGGCAGTATAATTGGATGATCTTCCCAATTTCAGAAAATGAAGCCATTTGAACATTTTTTTCGAAAAAATTCGTGACATGATCAATTTTTTTCAAATCGGCGATAACTGTTCTCAAAATGCTGCAGGCTAAAAATCGTGAAAAATACCTCTGGAGAATATGACTGCCCGTTTTATCTCAAAGTAAAAAGCCGTCCGGCGAGGTGGTTTAGCAGATAGCCATCATTACATCCGTCCACACACACACACACACACGTCAACACCCGCCAAAAAGAACGCAGCAGCAAAGTGTACACGTAAGGTGTCTATGATGGCAGATTTCGTTACGTCACTGTGTGCGTGAAAGTAAGTATTGTGTGGAGAAACGTCACAGTCTTGTTTTGTATCACTGAAACTTGCTGCTGCGCGTAGCAAAATCTGCCCCGTCTCATAAAGTTGTTTCTCTATAGAGAAACAACTTAAAAACCACGGGCCAAATGTCGTGAAGAGGCTGTCACAAGACTTTCAGGACAAAGGGCATGTGGTGTACATGGACAGCCACTTCTCCAGCCCTGAACAGATTTTTCTAGTGCTTTTAATACTGTGGAACCGCTTGTGCTTTTAAAACGGTTAGTTGATTTTAATGTCAGTTCTAACATTGTACTGTGGGTGCGTGACTTCTTGAAGGACAGGCCGCAGAGGGTGAGGGTCAGTGGTGTCTTGTCCGACGAACTGGTGCTGAATTCCGGATGTCCACAGGGTTGTTGCCTTTCGCCAACAATGTTCTCCATCTATACCGACCATATGCGCTCCAATACTGATGTAACCTGTTTGTTAAAGTTTGCCGATGACATGGCTTTAGTTGGCATGTTAAAAGACGAAGACTCCCTTGCCAGTTATTTTTCACTGATTGGTATGGTAGCTAGCTGGTGTACAGAGAGCTTCCTTCAGTTAAATGTGCAAAAAACAAAAGAACTTGTGATCGACCAAAGAAGAGACTGTGATCTTCCCTTCCAGCCGGTCATTGTGAACGACCACCCTGTGGAGGTAGTGTCTGAGTTTAAGTATCTCGGCACAATAGTAGACAACAAACTAGACTTCACTCAGAACACTGATTTTATCGTGAAGAAGGCCAACCAGCGTCTGTACCTCCTTAGAAAACTGAGAGCTTTTAATGTTTGTCCTGAAATTTTAGAAACTGTATATAGAAGTTTAATTGAAAGTGTACTGGCATTTAACATCGTAGTCTGGTACGGCAATCTCAGCATGAAGAACAAAGCAAGGCTGTCTCGTATAGTCAGAGTGGCAGGAAAGATAGTTGGCCTGGGTCAGTACTCTCTAGATGATCTTTATATAACGGCTGTCAGGAGGAAGGCCACTATAATTGTCAACGACCCCACCCACCCCCTCCATGATCAGTTCCAAGAACTCCCGTCTGGGCGCCGCTACAGAGTACCGCGAGCGAGGAAAAATTTGTTTAAGAAATCTTTCATTCCCTCAGCAGTATCTATTTTAAACTCATGACTGTGTTTACTGCCCGTCCCCAGTATGTATAGATTTTATTTGTTGAGATTTTCAAAACTGTGCTTACTCCTCAGCTGTGTCATGTCCGCTATGCCCTTGCCATCTTTTAGTTTAGATTTCTTAGTTTAGTTGCATAGTATTAGACTTGGACATCACACATTACTTTAGGATCTGTGTTTAATATGTATGGATTTGTATGTCTAGATAAATTAATGTGTGTGTGTGTGTGTGTGTGTGTGTGTGTGTGTGTGAGCCAGAAGAAAATTTTCTGCCATCGACAGACAATAAAGTTATATTGAATTGAATTGAATTGAATTGAATTGAACTGTTTGAAGACCTCAAGGATAGAGGAACGAGGGCTGTTGGCACTGTACGCACGGGCAGAGAGGGCATTCCAGAGGAGATGCACCCAAAGAACATCAAACTCCAAAAGAATGAGTCCATCTTCCGGAGAAAGGGTGATCTCCTCTGCCTTCGGCTGAAGGACAAGAAGGATGTTTTCTTTCTGTCAACAGTGCACACCACAGAGAAGGAACGTGTTGGCAACGATCGCCAAGGTAACGTCAGACTGAAGATCAAACTGGTCAACGACTATAACAAGAAGATGAAAGGGGTCGATCAGTTTGATCAAAATGTAAGCTATTACAGCTTCTACAGGAAAACTGTGAAATGGTGGAAGAGAACTGTGTTCCATCTGCTGCACTTGGCGAAACTGCAGAGCTATCTACTGTACAAAATGAACGCAGAAAACCCCAAAAGCCAGTACCAATTCACACTTGAGCGGATGGAACAGTTGTCGGAAGAGATACCCCGACTGCAGAACCCCCTTCCGGGCCTCCCAGTGGATGCTGAACGCCTTTCGGGCAAAGGCAGAGGGCACTACCCCACCAAAATACCCTCAACAGAAAAGAAACGGGCTCCACAACGACTCTGTGCCTGCTGCAGCTTTCGAGACCCATCAAACGAGAAAAGGTACCTGCACAGGAAAGACACGACTTTCGAGTGTACGAAGTGTAGAGTCGGACTCTGCATTCAGCCCTGCTTCCAGATTTTTCATGAAAGGACTGACTATAAAACAGCTGTAAAAGAAGCACTTGGACTTGAATTCAACTGAACAAAGTTGTCTTCCCCCCCTACCCTAAGTTACAGTCACATTTCACTGCGAGTGTGTGAATTTCGTAACCGTGTGTTTCAAACTGATGACTTCAGGGGAAATCAGATAAACTGCCATGCAGGTGTAAAATAATATTATTTTTTATCCTGTCAGATGACATCAAGTGTGAAACAACACATATTTCCTGTTTTGGATGTGCAGTGGTGTTTGCAAAAGTGTGTGACACGGAGTAACTAAATGGACATTGTGACAGAGGACTGTGGCTCACCAGGTGTGCTTGACTGTATTTGTGTGCATTGTTTTACCTGTGATTTCATGGATATATAATCATCATTTCTGTGCAAGTGCAATCAGTAACACCATATGAAAGGTAAGGTGTGTTTTGTTTCTATTTTTGTGTGTTTTGTTTTATTAGTTGCCTGCAATTGAACTTGAAGTGTATGAGTAACCCTTGTATTTTTGTTACATTCAAACGTTTAATCAAACGTGTGACATTTTCGCAAAAACGGTCAAAATGGCACTAAACATTATTTTGCAGACACACAGATATGTTTAGAACATCATACCCAAAGGATTTTACAATCGGTGGGTTACTTAGAGAGATATTGGACAATCAGTGAGGTACCCCATTCTGAAGCACTGCACAGTCAAAACCCCCCAGGCTGGGGTGGTTAACTTGCCTGTGGAGGGCCAGGGTTGAAAGAGTTAAGAAAGCAAAAGGCCTGTTTCTCCGAAAATACTCAACCGAATGGAATCAATTCCCAAGTCTAAAGATCTGGGATGTGATGTATGGAGCGAGACAATACGGAAAGTCAGGGACTATATGAGTTGTCTGGGACTAAACGGCGTTGTTTGCTATGCATGGACCCGGACAATGCGAAGAAACAGACTAAACCGTGGACTAAACGAGCCAAAATTTACACCCACGATAGAGCAGGTGAACGGAGGATTGTCTCAGACTTTCGTCAAAACAAATATGGCGGCAGCCATTGCTTTCGCGTTCTATCAACGAAGACAACGCCGAAGATTGAGTATTTTTCGTGACAGAACGCACCCTCTAGAAGTGTATGATGATAGCAAAGTGTATAAGAAATTTCGCTTCAACCGACGCGCTATCTTGGAGTTAACAGCAGAGATAGAACATGAGTTGGAGTACCCTGCAAGACGGACAGGAGCCCTCACACCTGTGTTGCAAGTGTTGTTGACACTTCGGTATTATGCCACTGGTACTTTCCAAAAGACAGTGGGAGATCTATCTCATCGGTGTCGACCAAAGTACGGTTAGCAGAACGATCACACGTCTAGTGGCTCATCATTCAGCAAGAAATGAATATTTTCTAAAAGTGACGTCATTGTCTAACTATGACGTGACCGTCTGCCATTTTTACGATTTTTGCAAGTGACGTCAGACTGTTCTTCACACCATTCTGGTTTGTGGAGTTAGTTCTGGGTGGTTTTCCCCGGTCTAAAAATAGTTTGACCCCGTAGGCTGAGACAAAAGCCAGCTTGTCTGTGACTTCGTAGTCTAAGGTGAAGTCTCTGTCCATGCATTGAATTTTCTGACTTCCCAAAGTCGTAGACTTTGAAGTCTCTGACTGTGATAGTCTCAGACAATAATTGTCCATGCCCACGCATCAGACCCCTGAACGATATCAAAATTATCGTCCCATCGCAGTACTGTTGGCTTACCGGCCCCCGTAGTGTAGTGGTTAGTACTTCGGACGATGGACCGGGAGACTCGGGTTCGAGTCCCAGCCGAGGCAAGCGGGATTTTTATGTTGTTACCATAGTAATGAAAACAACATCATAGGACGGGCTAAATTTTCAACGTTCATAGGCAAGCCTCTGTGTTACAAACACACGTCACTGCTGATCTCCCGCAGCGACTATTTTGCAAGTGTAACTCTGACAATGACGTAAGAAAACGTGCGTCATCGATGCTGACGTGTATGGTGCAGCGAACGCACTTCTCCTCCTCACTGAGTGCCGTCCGTGTGTGTGTGTGTGTGTGTGTGTGTGCGTGCGTGCGTGCGGTGTATCCAGGCCTGTTTCTCCGAAAATACTCAACCGAATGGAATCAAATTTGGGATCTCCAAATGTATCAAACTTTGTGGTTAAAGAAACCGAGCGTTTGGCGATTTGCTTAAGTGGTTTGGGAGTCCTTTCGCCCTTTTGAAACAAGTTGGTTGTCTGGCGTTCACAGGAGTCATATTTATTTAAATCCTTCAAATTTTTGGAAGTAGGTAGCTTGAATACGGACTCTGAACAGAGTCACTATTAGGAAATGGTCGCTCTTATTTGGTCGCTCTGCTTTGGAAATGTTCAGCCCACCAAGTTTGAAAAATAAATGCATATCTAAATTCCGAAATTTATATAGCTGAGCTGACCCTTCGCACCACGTGATTGTAATACGTTTATGTCCTGTGTGTGAGAGAATGCGTGTGATTCACGTGAGCGTGCGTATTGGGTTTAGCTCGCGGCGCTTTGAGCCAAAATATTTGGGATAAAGCGCCTTATTAATGCGATTATTATTATTATTATTATTATTATTATATTTTTTTCATGTAAACCGTTCCTCAGTTGATATTGCATGTGAACCCAGTTCAGATGCCTGTATCTCCAAAAATACTTAATCGAACTATTTCAAATTTGGGGTTTCTTAATGAGTGAGTGAGTGAGTTTTTAGGGCTTAAAGCCGCGCAAGCCACAAAGACTAATTCGCGGCTGAGTGTGCCTGCACTACATGAAAAAAACAAAAATGTAACGTTGGACATAAGATGCAAACTGGTCTACGGGGCAATATAAACCTAGGACATGCAGGAGACGCTGCATTTTCAAGCTAATTTTTCGAACTCCCGGTTGCAAAAAAGCGTGGAAAACAAATAACAATTACAACTGGGTAAAACAAAGATAAATACTAAGCTCATATACGGAAAATATTGCAACTTATCATCTCCTAGGCGCAATAAACCAGTTCGCAGCATATGCCCAACATCACTTATTCCTAACCACTGGTAGTGCAGACGTGAGTGAGAGGTTATTCAGAAGAAATATAGATGAAAGGACCAAACTTAGAAATCAGCTGAGAGATGAGAGGAAGGACAGAGCGGCTAAGTTCGGGAAGTTTAAAAGAGAAAGAGACAGACGAATGGGCTGGTGAGGGATAGACAGAGGTAGGAAGGAAGATTCCTTAGTTGCCAATGAAGACGACATGCCTGGGAGGCATTTGGAGAATAGACCGCTCCAACACAGAACCTCCCCGCCGTGAGGCGGTTTAGGAAAAACAACGCACCAGAGAGGGGTGCGTTGTGAAGGTCTTCAACATGACAGGTGTTCAGCAGCACCAGCAGGGCGCTGGGAATCCAGTGAAGTCGGCCTTCAGGAATGACCCTCAGATGTTTCACTGGACCAAGGGTCAGCAAACACCCGCTTACTGACCTCCCCCCCCCCCCCCCCCCCCCCCGGAGGAGACTTTAAGAGAGCAAAAGACAGGTGAATGGACCGAGGGAGGCAGAAATAAGAGTAAAGAAAGAGCAAAAGGGGTGGGCAAGCTTGGCGAAATCAGCCCCGCCGCGTGAAGGCGAGCCCATGGGGCCGGGTTTCTTAATGAATCAACATCTTTGAACAGATCCAGGTACGATTGCACACATGATTTGCGAGTTATTGCCCTTTTCAGAAAAGTTGGCTTTCTGGCATTTAAAGGCGTAATAATTATCTAAATCACTCCATTTTTTGGAAAAAGATAGCATGAATAGGGACTCTAAACAGAGTGAATTTTGGAGGTTGTCGCTGTTATACTTTTGACGTAAGCCGTACCTGATGAAAGTGCTGGAGAACCCACTTTAGATCTCAAAATCGCTCCTGCTATATATAGATAATGTGTCTGGGGTGCCATAAAAAATATATGAAAAAAAATTAGAAAAATTCACTGAACCCGTTATCGTCAGTTGACTCGAACATTTGTACTCAAAGCACATTTCCTCTACACAAGCCACACGCCACACGCCTCACAAACATTCACAAGAAAAGGCACACGCGCACTGACGCAAAATATCAGCGTCATTTTGCGTCATGTTTGATTGACGTGATGCTGGCATTTCTTGGAGATGTGTCGCCACTTTTCCAAAGTTCTCTATTTGTAGACGGGGAAAGCGAGAGTTTCATTGATTTAGTGGGCTTTGTTTTTACCACTGACTCTCACTCAATAGCATAATAGAGTGAGAAAACACCACATAGGTCTCAATGGAGCACATGCACAAACGCTCGCGCGAGTCTCCACATGGTCTTACATCCCAGTAAAGCACAAAGTATGTGTGGCAGAGTGAATTATCTCCATAATTATTCACAATAAGTAATTAATTAGTTTTTAGTATGTTACTTTTAGTTAGTTGCAGAGCCAGCCATGAACCATTGGTTGCATGCTTTTTATGTGTGTGATACATGTACCTAAATTGAGTTCACTTGTTTACCTAGTAGTCAGTGTATGAGTGAGTTCACATTTCTACTTGTCCATTCAAGGAGGCAACATCTCTGGTACTTGCTGTTGCGGTTTCTGCATTTTTCACCTTTGTCACCCTGATGAGGTATGTACTGGTACTTGTGTATTGCAACTGAAATATTGCGATAGCCAGTAAAGTTTATCCTTAGTAAGTCAGCTCTTTTATTCATGTGACAGGTTTTTTGGTTTCACTGGTAGTGTTCACACGTATTCTGAATTATCACACTCCAGAGGTATTTATTGTAAGTCTTTTTGGATGAAAGTCTATAAGTTATATATGAAGTGTATGAGTATTGTGATGTTGCTGAATGATGGCGATGTGCATTCTGTATTTTAACGATACTGTACACTGCTTGTTTGCAGGGTGATCAGTTGGTTCAGTGATTCGCCGTTTGATGATTTGATGATTCACTGCATGAGTTGTTTGACTGAATGAGAGGCTACGGAATAAATATGTTGGAACTGTCAGAAACTCTGTCGGTGGTCATTGGAGAGCGAAACAACGAACCCCCGTTACTGCCGTGTAGGACACTTGCATCCCCATAACGCCCACCAACGCTACATAATTATGCTAGTCACAACGCGGCAAAAACATCAGCGTCATCTGTCCCCATTAAAACTTCGTTTGAACGGCCAGCCAGTTCAGCAAGTTACGACCGTCGATTTTTAGGTGATATTGTTGACGATCAGCTGAAATGGGAGGCACTGTGTAAAACTCTTTCGAAAAACGTATACTTACTTTCCCAGCTAAGGCACATAACTGATATACATAGCCGAAAGCTGTTTTTTTAACGCACATATAACATAACATGTTAGTTATCCCTCCACTGTTTGGGACGGGTGCAGCGATGTCCATATGGCCAGACTCAATTCGCTGTACAAGAGAGCTGTTAAAATGGTTCTTCCGGAACCCCTTTCAACTAGCGAAAAATTAAAAAAAAATCATCTTAGCCTTGAACACCAGCTTACCTACAATAAGTGTGTAATCCTACATAAAATCTTCAACGAGACAATGCCACCATATCTGGAAACTCTTTTTAATTTAAATCAGCGGCATGAGAGGACCTCGAGGAATGGCATCCTGCGCTTACCATTACCCCGTATTGACTTATTCAAAACAAGCCTTTCCTTCGCTGGAGCATTACAATGGAATTTTCTACCTTCACACCTGAAACAAACTATATCTACTTCTACGTTTATGCGCACACTCAAACAGTACCTAATGGATCGCACGTAACGTACGTTACGCGGCAACCTGTTATTTTGATTTTCTATTTTACATCATTTCAGTATTATATCAGTGATTTGTGTTTACAAAGGTCGCACGTGTGTGTGAATGCGTTTGGACCTGATGGACGATTTTCTCTACGGTTTTGTACATAATCTTCTGTGTTATTTCTTTTTTCTCTTTTATATTTTGCTCCATTTTTTCCTTAGAAGATATGTCTGTAGTATTAGCAACGGCAAGTTTGCAAACTGGCGAATTTCTGTCAAAACTTTTACCGATGATAAATAAAGTTTCTTCATCATCATCATCATCATCATCATCATCATCACCTCTCGCAATCGGCAATAAGGCAATACAGAAATAGTGTGACAGAAATATGTTGCTAGAAATGCTATTAAAGCCAGAGGTTAGGCCGATTAAGGAAATTTTCTCACTGCCAGCTTCAATCCAAAAGTAAGATGAAGGTCATCGAAAGTATTTGCCTATGACACACAAAATGATCACATCTTTAAAACAATGGTTACAATGAATGCAGGATAAAGAAAATGTGTGGCTTATTAGGGACGTAGTTAAAAAAAAAAAAAACCAAAAAAAAAAACAGAAAAAAAAAACAGGGAAGTATTGTGAAAACAATTCAGTCACTATACTACTGATGACTCCTCCTGGCTGTCATTCCCTCTCTGCCATGTTGTTGTTTCCTTATACACGGTCACTGATAAATCCACTGATTTCTCTGTTTCATATCTACTGAGGCAACGGAAAAAAAGGACAAAAAACCCAGCAGACTTCAGGGCCGGATCAATTACATTTTTAAGCGGAGGTGGGGGGGGGGGGGGAGGGTTCACTGAGCGAAAGGGGCACAGCTTCCAAAAATCAAACAGGAGGGTAGCGGGGAAGGGGGGGGGGGGGGGGCCGGGGGGCAGTGACTCATCGCGAATTTGGGCAAAGACAAAATTTAATAAACATGTAATGAACGCGCAAGGTATTAAAGTGTATTTGCTGGAACAAAACAAAACAAGATGGTCACCAGCCCAATATGTTGTTTCCATTTAATCCCCTGCTGTCGTCGCGCTCGTTCTTTTGTAATGCTATGTATCAGAGAGGAGGAGTTTTCTTACAATATGTTATGTCTCGCGCGCGCGCGCGCGCACACACACACGCGCACACACACGCGCGCGCGCGTTTGTGCATATGCTCCATTGGGACCTCTGTGATGTTCTCTCACTCTGTTATGCTGCTAAGTGAGAGTCAGTGGCAAAAACAAAGCCCAGCACATCGATGAAATTCTTGCTTTCCAGGTACCCAAATACACAAATTCGGATAACCAGGTGAGACATCCCCAAGAAAGGCCAGCATTACGTCAGTCAAACAGGACGTCGGCAAAATGAAACTCATACTTTGTGTCAGTGCGCGTGCGTCTTTTCTTTGATGTTTGCTTGAAATGTGCTTGGGGTACAATCAACTGAAGATAACAGCTGCAGTGAATGTTTCTGATTTTTTTTTCTATGACACCAGAGACACATTATCTACATGCAATATGAGCGATTTTGAGATCTAAAATGCACTGTCAAATAAGGAACGCCTTACGTCAAAAGTATAAGAGGAACTACCTCCAAAATGTACCTCTGTTCAGAGTCCGTAGTTGTGCTGTCAACATTAAAAAAAGAGAGTGATTTAAATAAATTGTACGCCTGTAAACGCGAGACAACAACTTTTCCCAAAAGGGCGATAACTCAGAAATCGACTGCTCGCTCTGACTAAAAATCTTGATTTCTTCGGAAGTTCCAAGTTTGAAGCCAGTCGGTTGACTATTTTCGGAGATATAGGCCTGGACACCATTCACACACACACACACACACACACACACACACACACACACACACACACACACACACACACACACGGCACTCACTGCAGCGGAGAAGTGCCTTTCTGTGCACCATGCGCGTTAGTAAAGATGACGTTATTTTTCCTATGTCACTGTCCGAGTTAGTCTTGGATCATTGTCTCTGCCGAAAATGCAAGCGGCGTTCGTTTGTTCCACAAAAAGTTGACTTTGAACATAGAAAAATCAGCCCTTCTGATAATGTTGTTTCCATTACTATGGAAACTACATTAAAAAAATTGAAAAACTGCCCTTACATTTGACCAGTAGCATTGCCGTCTCATTGTGACTAGCCCCTGGTGCCTCACAGCGAATGAGGCCAGCGTCCTGACAGGTCACAGCAGGAAACGTGTAGTTGATCTGTCCACTGCTGTAGATGCTGCCTTCCATCTCTACCCCGTGTCTGTCCAACAGGCGGGCAGTGACAGGAGGGTTGCCCTCATCCCAGGTACACAGGATGTCAACAGTAGTGTTCTGGTCTACAGGAGACGTCACGCTGTTGTCACCAGCCATCATGGACAGACTTGTCACGCTGGCAGCAACAGGTTCTGTAAACGTTGAATAGAAGTACGATGTGGTATTGTTAGGTTTCAGGTCTTACTCCTATTACAATTATGGCATACACCCGTGTATACTAAAAGGTTTGAAAAGATTTTGAGATGTTCTGTCCGACGAACATAGACAGACCTGTCACGCTGGCAGCAGCAAATTCTATTACAGCCGCAGTACTACCGAAATTATGAAGAAATATACTTTTCTCCGTTGAGATTCTGTTTGGGTTATCTTATCCAGGTCGAAATTGCTCTCTCTTGAATTTTTGGCCAGGAATGGATTTTGTTTTTGACAATGAGTTATTACTATGAAATTATCAATAGAATTATTGATTAAATGTAATCCTTATACCTATAAGTACTGTTTCCGTGGTGCCGACTGTTAAAGTAGCTGACAAATGAAGAAAAAATACACACCACTTAGCACATTGTTCGTTGACTCTCAAACTGAAGCTGGTCATATGCTATAAAACGAGACTTTGTAAAATCACAGGACAAACATTTAAAGTACATACAAAATTTATTCGTCATTTTTTATGTCATTATGTCATTTTTTTATGTCATTATTTGATACTTACTTTCTGGAACTGTCAGCCAGATTTCCATGTACCCAGACCCAGCATCATTGGATACACTGAGGTTCCACCGGCCTTCATCCTCTGACGTCACACTGTCCAGACGGACGGTCAACACTAGGTCAGGTGGGGTGCCGGTTACAGACAGTGACCTTGACACGAACAACTCATATGAGGTATGAACGATACTGATTTTGTGGGTTTTTTTTTTTTTCAGTATCCCTTACGGAGAACATAATAGGCTTATCAGTTGAACGTAACTGTGTGAGGCCTTTTCATAGTAGAAACGCACACCCTCTCACTCAGACGTAATTATTCTGTTTCATGGATTTAATAATGGTCAATGGATGAGCCTGTGTGAAATACCGCCCAGTCTGTTGTTATTTACAACATCCACCCTATTTACATTCGCTGTGAGGCACCCTATTTAGCCTTTTCACCTGTGTACGTGAAATGCATGTAAAGATACCTCAGACAGTCTTTTGTATTTCCAGATTGTCCGGACTTCAGATGGGTGAGGTGGCAGGTGTCAATGTGAGCCGTGTGAGTACGGATGGCGAAACTCACGTTAACACTGTCACCAGTAACGTTGAACTCCGGATTCTGGTCTTGGAGTATCGATGGGGGGCCTGAAAAAACCGACAAAAATGGTGCCGTGAACTTTTTAAAAAACTAAATTCAAGACAGCTTGTCAATGCAAACGTCGCACCACAAAACATTTTCCTGAGAACGGTGGGTATTTTTAGGTGGTTTCTAAAAGTCCCAGGTCTATCAATGATTACAGACTTTTAGTGAACGTTTCTGTCTTAGGATGGCAGCCACGTAAATTTAACTTCACTCACACACAATTGCACTTGTGGAAGTCACTATAATGGTCAGCTGACACTTACATTTAACAAGAAGTGTCTCAGTCTTATTATGACTAGCACCTGGTGCCACACAGTGAATGAGGCCAGCGTCCGTGCATTGAATGCTGTCGAATGTGTAACTGATTGTTGTCAAATTGCTTGTTGCTGGTTCTCTGGTCAAACTCATCTGACGACTGTGAATGAGCTGTGCTTCAACCGGCGGGTTTCCTCTGTCCCAGGTACACGAGATCTTCAGCGGACGGCCTGGTTCCAGTGGCCTCGATGGCTCAGATGTTGGTGGCGCAAGCGTTAGGTTGTTTACCTCTGCAGGATCTACGTACAAAGTAAAATCTACTGAAAACTCGTCTGGAAGCGCCAGTGATCAACAAACAACAGAGACCATCGTTAACGCGTGTGTGGGTGTGATAGCAAGTGTGTAAAAGCCATGAGACACATGTATGTGTTATATTCATACTGATTTTGTCTGTGAAAATAGGACACACACACACACACACACACACACACACACACACACACACACACACACAATATTAGAGAAAGAGAGAGAGCGTTCCTTACAAGTGATGTTGACAGATACAGTCGTGTCGCCAAACATGTCACTCCTCCACGTCCATCTACCGCTGTCTGATCGGAGGACTGTTTTAGTTAATGTAATGAGACCGTTGTCTTCACAAATGCAAACAGAAGTGTTGAATTTCAAGCATTTCCCGTATGCGATTTCAACCTTACATATTCGAATGGGGGTTACACCTTTTCGATTTGATGATCTCCAAACATCGATTTTTCCCTTTCCATTACTGTCGCACCTCACATTCGATAAGGTGAAAGGAAGGGCAATTCTTTCGTTCTCAGCAGCCGAAAATGCTAGCGAGTCATTCAGCGTCGGGAATTTGAGTGTTGCACCTGCACAAAAACCGAAAGTGGCGTTCAAAACAAACGGCGAGGATAGAGGATATTAATATTGCGTTATAACATGTTATCAATGCAAGATTTTGTTTGCGGTTTGGATCGTTTTCAGATCAACTTCTTGTGACATATATCAGCAGCAGGGGAAGAACCGAAGGTAAATACTTACATGTCTCTCTGGAACAAGCTGGTGTCAAAAACAGCGAGAATAGTGTTATCAAACAAAGATGCTGTTTTTGCGGCAGATCCATGATCACTTACAGCAACACAATCCAACTTGTATTCAGCCTGAGGATATAGGTCTGAACTGCTGCTAAGTGATTCTATATCATATAAGCGAAACCGAGAAGAGGGTTTGTATATATATGTCTGTTTCAATGTTTCCTTGTAAGCATACGGAAATTATGATATTGTATTTGCTGTCAGTGACACGAAACATGATGCACAGTACTAAGACACGCACTTTCAAAAGCAGACGTAAACAACAACAACAAAATGAAAATGTAGTTCAAGTCTCTGCAAGCCCACTGTAAACTTTGTGTGCTTGTACATCTCTCATACAAAGACTAATTTATAGATCCACATTCATAACTGTCTGAAAAAACTAAAAGAGGGAATTAACCTTAATTAACCCGTGCCATATTTAAACCCAAACGTCAGCCCTTTCACACACACACACACACACACACACACACACACACACACACACACTGGGATCATGGAACTTTTCACGATGTTTGTACATACATAACGATGAGTAATCCTTACAACAATACTGTTGTTTTGTACAGGGAAATACTTATCTATATAATGTATAAAAATAAACATCATTGTCTCTGTGTGTACGCGATAAATCTTAACTTAGACTAGAGTTCTCACATCACGAGCAACATTCGTGGGTGTTTTCAGAGGAACTCCGAGCTCATTCTGGCGGGGCAATAAAATCTCGGAAAATGGAGTTTCACGTCCTTTTACACCACGTATCGCCAAACAGGGAGACCATAAAGCACTTACTACACGTGATACATCATCAGCCCCGGACGAAGCCAGGTACACTGGCAGGTATGAAATACAACTAATCCCAGGCAATTCAGTAGTCCAAACGGACTCAAAATTACTTATCTCACTTTTGATTAAAAATCCCACCCTTCTTTCCACATACCCCATCTTATCTCAGCCACACTCGGGCTTCCCTAAGCACATGACCTTCCCATTCGTTTCCCACAATTCAGTGTGAAGTGCACCGCCTGCCACTGGCATTACTGAAGCCGTCCACGAAGACATCTGCTGTGTTACTGTCTGAGGTTTACTACATGCAGTGATTTTCCTATCAACTAGTTTGTAAATAATTCACTCATAGACCAATCAGTCAATCACCCAAGCTATAACAATCAATAAATCACTCAATAATGTAATCAACCAGTTAATCAGTTTATTATCTTTAAAGACATGACGTGCATGTCATATTCACATTTTAGCAATATCATTAAGTTATGTGGAATATATTATTAATTCATGGAATCCCTGAAAACAAAGGGTCTAGTCATGGCCCGGTCTAGTAACTGATTGTTCGACCTGAAAAATTCCAACCGGAAGAAAATAGTTCGCTTGGGAAATATGGTGGATCAGACAAGTCGACATTTGCTCGTGCAAAGAAAACGGCGCTTTCATTGCTCACAGGCAAAAGTAAGTGTCTTAGTATTGTACTCTGTTGTAGTCCTAGAAGTTGGGAATGAATCGTTGTTGCTATTTCAAACGTAGCCAGTCAGACAAAAGAAGCGTAGTCACAGAGAAGGGTTTCCATATTTCCCGGCCAGGTTGCGCTAGGTTCTAGGAAGTGGGTATTTGACGGTGTCTAACGGTACCTTTGAGCTATCTCGGAACCAGAGCTGGCGTGATTGTGTATTGTTGCGCTCATTTTTGAGAAATGAGGCGAGTGACTGGCTCGCAGCCGCGGACGCAGTGCTCGCGCGGCCGCACACCGTGAATACGTATACGCGAGGAAACACCGGTGTAGTGAAAAAGAGGGCACGCTGTGCTGTGTCATTCAATTAATTTTAATTGGACGAGATGTGTGTGTGTGTGTGGGGGGGGGGGGGGAGGGGGGGATGGGGGATGGGGGAGTGTTAGGGATTTGGACGACTGACAAACAAACACGGTACGACAACCGCGAAAGGTAGCACAAGACGTATATTCCACAAAAGACAAAAACTGTCATGATGTTGTTGCCAGGAAAACTTGTTAGCAATAGCTACAGTATGTAATCCGGATCCTCCGGAGGGTTGCCAACCAGTGGTTTGTAGATTTTGGAAGCCGGCTTGAACGCTGCAATGTGTGGTGAGAATAATATCCGTTAAATCTGAAATGCGTTGGCCACATGCTCACATTCAAAATAACTCACCGAAACGTGCTTTTCGACTACTGTCAAGCGTGCGCCGATAATAAGATGATTTTAAAGAAATTCTTGTCAATGTTTTGATAATAGGTGAAACCCTTCACTTCTTTGTCGTCTGCTATACGTCCGCCGTTTTGTCTCATTGTACTGGTACTTCAAAAACCAAGTTGCCACATTGTTGTGTCTTATGTCTTTCCCTGACATGAAACCAATGCAAGAAACAGGGAAACCTAATTCGTGCATGGAATTATACAACGAGCGGCGTCTGTTATGCTATAAATGTAAACACATTACACAAGTATAAGAAGCTTCTTTTGTATCTAGATATGTTGATAACAACCGACTACGTTTTCTTTTCTTTTCTTTTCTTTTTTATGTCACCGCGGCGTACGCATGCGCATTTCTATGTAGCCAAGGAGGGGTACCAAGGTATGGCGCAACTTTCGAAAGGTTAATTCAAATGTTTCCACGGTATTTTTGCGGTAAGGTGTTCACTGCTTGGAAAGTTACCTATCTCAAGTTTGTGTTCCAAATACAGTGGAATCCGGATGTATTAAAGGCCCTCGGGACCAAACTTTTTAATTAATACATCCGGATTATCACTACATCCAAAATCCGGTTATAGTAATATTTTTGAAGGCTTTATTAATACATCCGGCACATCGGTTGTAGTAATATTTTCAAAGGTTTTATTGCTACATCCGGCGCATTGGGTAAACTAGCCACAAGGCCGACTAACCAGACGTTGACGTTTCTAAATCGTGGTGTAACCCAGGAAACACGAATGAAAATAATTTTGTTTTTAAAATGTTCTTTCCCCTCTCTTCATTTATGCTTTCAGATCAAAAGACTAGGTGGCGTATGCTTGCTTATTTATCGATTCGTCTGATGTCAATGTTACCATGCTTACGTTGGGGGGTGGGTTTCGATCTCAGCTGCCCCCCTCCCTGTACCCAAGCAGTTGGGCAAGAGTATCTTTTTGCCCCCCCCCCCCCCCACCCCCCCCTGGAAAATCAGGTGACTATGGCAAGAGGGGGGGGGGAAGCCATGGTCCTGCCCCCCCTCCCTTCCCCTACCCCCCTCCCACTACCCCTCTTCCTACTCTCTCCCTCATCCCACCCAACAGAGAACTCACATCAGCCGTTGCATGAAATATCAGACTTGGTAGAAAGTCGTCTGGTAATCACTTCCCCCCCCCCCCCGCCCCCCCCCGGCGTTTCACTTTTTTTGGGCAACGTCCTACCTTTCAGTGGCTACCTGGTTCGTAAAGGTTTTTGTCTGCGCAGCATCTGAAGCGCCCCCCCCCCCCCCCCGCTTTTCACTTTCTTCGGGCAACGTCCTTCCTTTCACTGCCTCACTGGTTCGGAAAGGTTTTTGTCTGTGCAACATCTGAACGCCCCCCTCCCCCCCCCCCCCCCCCCCCCCCGCTTTTCACTTTCTCCGGGTAACGTCCTTCCTTTCACTGGCTCTGGCGTTTCCCCCCTCTGAGATTCTGCCCCCCCTCCCCCCAACATTTTCCGGCGCCCCTGGGTATACATGTATAACAGTTCAGGAGGGGGGGGGGGGGGGGGGCACTGTTAAAAATATGGGTTAAAAGAAAAATCGTCAGATGTTATGGAATGAAATGTCGTCTTTAATCAGTAAAAAAAAAAAAGAAAAAGAAGTACAATGGAAGAACATTTCGTTTGGTCGCCATCTTGGAAAAGGGAGATTACTCTAGAACATTATTTAATACAACCGGAGTCCAGCTTCCCCCGGGCTTGAATATAACTTTACTACATGCGGATTATTAATACATCCGGAGTCTAAAATATTACTACAACCGGCGGAAATTAATAGAGAACATGAACAGAACAGCTGGGACCGGGACCCAAAAATTCCTTTACTACAGCCGGATTATTACTACATCAGGCCTTTAAAACATCCGGATTCCCCTACCTCTCCCCTACCCCTCTTCCTGCTCTCTCCCTCATCCCACCCAACAGAGAACTGTTTTTGCAGACCGAAGGCTGTCCGCTCCTCTGATCCCCCCCCCCCCCCCCCCCCCCGATTTTCACTTTTTTCGGGCAATGTCCTTTTTTTCAGTGGCTCCCTGGTTCGTAAAGGTTTTTTTGTCTGCGCAGCATCTGATCCCCCCCCCCCCCCCCCCCGGCTGTTCACTTTCTTCGGGCAACGTTCCCCCTTCCGAGATTCTGCCCCCCCCCCCCCCCTCCCCCCAACATCTTCCGGCGCCCCGACTGTAAAATAGTAAAAAAATCTTTGGAAACTGCCAGCTGAAAGGGAATAGTTCGTTTCAAGGCGGCAGATCTCAGCTAGGTGTCTGATGTTTCCTCAGTGTAAGACAGACCCTGCCATAATCTGTAAAGACATGTTTTTGACATTCCATAGAACTCACGACTAGAATGAGCTCAAGTTTTTTAAAATGCCATGTAACCAAAGTGATTTCAAGACAAGCCAGATTAGCACAAGCGTACTGAGTTTGATGACATACACAGTACAGTCTACTACAACGGTGGTACATCCGACGCCTTCCCTGTGAGCAGTGGCGTGAAGCAGGGCTGCGTTCTCGCGCCGACACTCTTCGGGATCTTCTTCTCCGTGCTCCTTCAGTATGCCTTCGACGACTGCACAGAAGGCATCTACATCCGCACCAGAGCAGACGGGAAGCTTTTCAACATCGCCCGATTGCGTGCCAAAACCAAGGTCAGGGAGTTCCTCATCCGCGAGATGCTGTTCGCTGACGACACTGCCCTGACTTCTCACACAGAAGCCGGACTGCAAGAGCTAGTCAGTCGCCTGTAATGAGTTTGATCTAACCATCAGTCTGAAGAAGACCAACATTCTGGCCCAAGACACCGACTGTCCCCTGGACGTCTCCATCGACAGCACGCATCTCGAAGTGGTGGACTCCTTCACCTACCTCGCTTCTACCATCTCCAGCTCCCTCTCCCTGGACACTGAGATAAGCACCAGGATAGGGAAAGCCGCCGCAGTCATGGCCAAGCTAAGCAAGCGCGTATGGAGCAACAGTCAGCTGACCGAGAACACCAAGCTCCGCGTCTGCATTCTCAGCACCCTCCTGTACGGCAGCGAGTCCTGGACAAAAGTACGCCAGTCAGGAGAATCGGCTAAACACCTTTCACCTCCGCTGCCTTAGACGTCTCCTGCACACCAAGTGGCAGGACATGGTGACCAACACAGAGGTCCTCCAGCGTGCCGGCATTCCAAGCCTGTTCTCACTGCTCAGCCAGAGACGCATCAAGTGGTTGGGTCACGTGCGTCGTATGGAACCAGGTCGCATCCCATGGGACATGCTGTATGGAGAACTGCGTGCGGGGTCTCGCCCCACCGGAAGACCACAGCTCCGCTTTAAAGATGTCTGCAAACGCGACATGAAGCTGGCCGACATCGACCCCAGCACTTGGGAAGGTGCAGCCGAAAACCGTCAGCTGTGGAGAGTCACTGTCAGCGAAGCTGTCAAGAGGGTGGAAAGCACGAGGGACGATCAGCTGGCCGACAGGAGAGCCAGGAGGAAGGCAAGGGCAGCCTCTGTCTCAGCGCCAACCTCCTATATCTGCACGAAGTGTTCCAGAGACTGCCATTCCAGAGTGGGACTTTACAGCCACTCGAGGCGATGCAACTCCATCGCCTAGCGCTACACCATCGTCTCCCGAGGCGAACGGGTGCCGACAACGACGACTGAGTTTGATATTTCTAGAATGAGAGCACGGTGATTGTTGGAATAGAACTCGCTTCGAAAATTGAACTGCCCTTCAAAAATTGACTCCGTGGTTGACGGATAAGTTAAACTCAAACAAAATAAACTAAAACATAATATAAACTTCCCTAGCGCATTTGATTATAGATTAAACTCGTGTTTATGTGTAGAGTTGCACACATCAACCTTTTTTTTTTTCTCTGAAACACAGGTGATGCACAAAATGGCACTGGTCCTTTTGCTTGTTTTGATATCGCCGGTGACTGCGCAAGGTAAGAGAGATTAATGCTCTTTAGTTATGTGACCTAAATTTTTCACGTTTTTCCCCTTCCTTTCCCTTCCTTTTGCCAGTTTCAATGGTATTCTTCCCAAGTCATAGGGCCCGGAAGCTGGGGCAATTTTCATTAATGCATGACGATGAGGATGTAGATGATGGTACGATGATGCTATGGAGGTTCATGTGGATTAGGACTGCGTGATAGGGCCGCATTCATCGTTTCCTGCCTTGTTAAATATCCCGGCGTTAACCAGGCCCGGGAACTACTCCATCTGCGGTGCAGCCCGCGTACTCTTCCACATCGTCAGATGTGTCATACCAAGGAAAGCACCCCTAAAGTCGCACCTGTGGAGTGGGTGAATCTCGGCTGTGTGGCATCAGCCTCCCCATTCGGCCCATAGCACATCCGCTCTGGGTAGGAGTCGACCTAGGTAGGAAAAATCCAGCTTAATAATAATAATAATAATAATAATAATAATAGGGCGCCTATCCCCGGGAGGCGAGCTCTAGGCGCCTTACATTCTAAAACCGAAGTTAAAAAAAAAAACTCAGTGTACACTACGTAAGAACAACTAGAAAGTAAAAGAGCACACACACACACACACACACACACACACACACACACACACACACACGAAACACGACTGAGTAGAAATGATAAAGGATAGACAGAGACAATTAAAAACCAAGAACAAGTACCAGTGATAAAACCCAAAACAAAAGGATAGACTGGAATGAGCCAGATAAAACCTTAAAAGATAGGCCTGGTTTGTCACTCAGCCTAGATTTTGAAAAAGCTTTTGACTCAGTAGACTTGAGTTTGACTTGGAACGTTCGGATTTGGGCAGGTAATGTGCAGGTAGGCAGATTTCTTTTAAAAAAAATATAATATCAGCTTTATTGGCAAACGGCAGTACAACAGAATGGTTCAATATTAAACGCGGCTGCAGACAAGGCGACCCCGTCTCACCGTATATTATGTGTAGAAATCCTGGCAATAATGATTCGAGAAGAAAAAACATTGAAGCAATATATATTTGAAAACTAAGGAGCATAAGATAGGCAGATAGCACAGGTCGCCGACGACACACAGATCTTATTAGAAGGGGACCAAGTGCCATTTGATTTGGAAAAAGATAATTTGGTAAGAAAACAGGACTGCTGTTGAACTATGATTAGACAGACTCAGTATGGCTTGTTAGCAGATGGAGCTAAGAAATCAAGTATTTGACACACTTAAGACTAATTGGAATCCTAAAGAATTCAGAATACTAGGGATCTGGTTTACTAATAATGTTATAAAATCCCATGACTTAAATTATAGATAAAAACAGTCATGCAGAAATTAAATCTTTAATGTCAATATGGCTTAGTAGACACATAACCCCACTTGAGAGTGTAGCTTTGCTTAAGTCACTCACCCTGTCCAAACTAACGTATTTATGGATCCCTCTACCACCACCACCACCACCACCCCCTCCCCCTCCCCCCCCCCCCCCCCACACACACCATCATTTTGTACAGATTTTGCAGAAATTGTTTTAGATTTGTATAGGATTAAAAAAAACAAAAAAACGTGATCGGGTCTATCGCAAACTAGCAGTTGAAACGCTGCAAAAAGAGGGGGGGTGGGGGGTGGGGGAGGGGGGTACCTACACTACTTTATAAAGTCTGTTAAGTTGTCATGGATTAGGAAACTAAAAACTTCACAACACAAATGGAAACACATGGCTTTACTTGTATATCCAAAATTAGACAATCTAAAAGAAAAATGTTTCGAATTACAGTATAGACCGGTTGTGAGAAACATCGGATGTAACAAAGTCCGTTTGTATGAAAGGTGCTGGGTACAAGAAAAATCACGGAAACAAATAATTTTAGAACGACACTATAGAATCCTACAGAGAATTTAGACAAAAGATAATTCCTAATATAGAGGAGGGGGGGGGGGGTGGGGGTTTAACGTCCTTTTCCACCACATACGGGTGATATCAAAGACGGGGCAACGATGAAAAAGCCAGCACAATTATTTGGCCCCAGCCGGGATACGAACTCAAGGAAACTACGAATTGGAAAAGTATATTGCAAGCATAAAATGGATCGTAAGACCTTTACGAAACAAATGAATAAATTATGTAACTATGTTTCAATAACTAGACTAAGTGATCACATACATATAACATTTGGCAACTGGATAATGTTTGCAACTGTATGTTAAGAATATAACAGATGATAGTGTCCAAGTAGGTATCATTGAAACCTTTACCCGCAAGATTTTGCATGTAAGCCTGTTGGCAAGTATGTATGTACGTATGTAAAAAGAACTGTACCAAAAACAAGAATTAAACTAAATAATTATGACAAGTGAAAAGGAAAAAATATATACAAAAATATACGGAGCAATCAGGTGAGGGCCTAGGTACACGCTGAGGACATGGTGCAAACAGTTAAATGGTGTTCAGAGATGAAAAAATATTGGTGTTTTTTATGAAGATAAGAGTACCTTATTGATTCCTCCTGGGGAAATTTAATATCTGCTCAGACGTACAGTGACAACACAATACATTAAAATTCTGAAAACACACACACACACACACACACACACACACACACACACACACACACACACAGAGAGAGAGAGAGACACACACACACACGCACGCACGCACGCACGCACACACACAAAGAGAGAGAGAGAGAGAGACACACACACACACACACACACACACACACACACACACACACACACGCACGCACGCACGCACGCACGCACGCACGCACGCACACACTTCTCGCCTACTCCTTCACTCCTCATTTAGACATACTGTAAAACACATTTTTCTTAAAAGATTCAAGTGAAGGTAACCGGCGGAGAGAATGAGGGATTTTCAGGCTAAAGAACCAGCGCAGGAGAATAACAGAGCGTCATCGATTAAAGTCATTAATCACGATGTAGTGTTTTATTTGATCTTTACAGTGCTGAAAGCCCGGTGTCAAGCCATCCCAACGGCCGTTGGCAAGCCTACGACCATTAAGTGCATGTTTAGTGACACTGTCTCACGCGTGGAAAGACCATTCTTGGTGACGAAGCTTCCTCTGAATGCTACAGATTTTCCAGGTACAGGATTTAACCCTTTCCTCACCTCCTCTCTCTCTCTCTCTCTCTCTCTTACGGCCTGAGTGAAACAACCCATTCATTTTTTAAATCATATCTCCAGGATCGTAAACAAAGTGTTTTTCTTTATGGAAGTCATGGAAATGTTAATTTTGGCGTACCCCAAGGCTCCATACTCGGTCCATTGCTATTTTGTATTTTTATTAACGACTTACCCCTTTATATATCTAACCAAAACGTAAAATGTGCCTTGTTTGCCGACGACACGTCACTACACACCTCGGCAAAAAATGTACCAGACATGAGTGCCACTCTACAAAATAGTCTTCAGGAGATAGCAGACTAGTGTACTGCTTTAAATCCGTCTAAGACAAAAAGCATGCTAATAACTACTAGACAAAATCACCAACGTCACTTACCGTCTCTTAATCTGTCCATAGGCACAGAACCTATTGAGCAAGTGTCGAAACACCGACTCCTGGGTGTCACTGTCGATGAGCAATTAAAGTGGGAGGCCCATATAAACAACACCTGTCGTACTGTGTCAAAAAATATATTTTTGCTTTCAAAATTAAAAGATATCATTAGTATTGAAGGTCGGAAACTCTTTTTCCATGCCCATATTAAAAGTCTTATTGAATATGCATCTACCATAATTATGGGATGGAATTAGTCATGTTCATTTTCAAAGACTAGACTCTCTCTACCGCAGGGCAGTTAAATAAGTCACTTGTGACTCTTCTCTGACAACAGAAGAAAAGCTACAGAAATGAGATTTTTTACCTTTAAAACAACAACTAGAGTTTAAAAAATGTATTTTACTTCATAAAGTATTCCGGGGTGACGCACCACCCTACTTGTCCTCCCTCTTTGAAACTCCTCTTCAGCGACACCGAAGTTCACGTAACACTACACTTCAGCTACCACGACCTCGCATTGATCTCTTTAGAAACAGCTTCTCTTTCTCGGGTGCTTCTTTGTGGAACAGGCTTCCAAATACCATAAAATCAATTGATTCACGCAAGATGTTCAAAAAAGAAGTTTTTAAACACTTTCAAGAGCAAGGATAAATCCTCCCAGCATTGCCTTTTTATGTTGTTTCCATAGTAATGGAAACAACATCATAGGACGGGCTAAATTTTCCACGTTCATGGGCAAGCATCTGTGGTACAAACGCACGTCACTGCCGATCTCCCGCAGAGACGATTATGCAAGTGTAACTCTGACAATGACGTAAGAAAACGTGCGTCATCGATGCTGGCATGTATGGTGCGCCGAACGCGCTTCTCCTCCTCAGTGAGTGCCGTGTGTGTGTGTGTGTGTGTGTGTGTGTGTGTGTGAATTGTGTCCGGGCCCGTTTCTTCGAAAATACTCAACCGAATGGCTTCAAATTTGGGGTATCCAAATATATTAAAATGTTACATTAGAGGAACCAAGAGTGTGATGATTGCTTAAGTGATTTGGGAGTTATCGCCCTTTTGAGACAAGTTGGTTGTCTTTCGTTTTCAGGCGTAATATTTATTTAAATCACTCAATTTTTTGGCAGTAGATAGCTTGAATACGGACTCTGAACAGAGTCACTACTAGAAAATGGTCGCTCTTATAGTTTTCATGTAAACCGAGCCTGAGTTGACATTGCATGTGAATCCAGTTCAGATGCCCATTTCTCCGAAAACACTGAACCGATCGATTGCAGATTTGGGGTTTCTAAATTAATTAAGATTGTTGACTAGAAGGCCCGATCCAGGTACAATTGCACACATGATTTGCGAGTTATCGCCCTTTTCAGAAAAAGTGGCTTTCTGGCGTTTAAAGGCGTAATATTTACATAAACCACTCCATTTTTTGGACACTGATAGCATGAATACGGACTCTCAACTAAGTGAAATTTGGAGGTTGTCGCTTTTATACTTTTGGCGTAAGCCGTACCTGGTGAAAGTGCTGGTGAACACACTTTAGATCTCAAAATCGCTCCTACTATACATAGATAATGAGCCTGGGGTGCCATAAAAAATATACAAAAAAATTTAGAAAAATTCACTGCAGCCGTTATCGTCAGTTGACTCGAAAATTTGTACTCACAGCACATTTCCTCTACAAGCCACACGCCTCACAAACATCGAAGAAGAGACGCACGCGCACTGACGTAAAGTAAGTGCGTCATGTTTGATTGACGTGACGCTGTTTTTTTCTTGGGGGTGTGTCGCCACTTTCTTTCCGAATTCCTCTGTTTGGAGACGTGGTGTATTTTACTTCTACTATGTCGCCATCTTCGTGCAATTGCAGAGAAGACACGGGATATAACAGAATACAACTCCAATACTTTATGAACAGAATATGCACGGAGAACAAATTCATGAAAGAAGAAGAACCCAGAACGCTGTGCAGGGCTGCTTACGTACTGAACAGGTCAGATCTAGAACATTCCTCAACTTACTGGAAGGTTCGAAATCTTTCCAAGGTGACGTAATCTACTGACGTTACTGCACCAGCATGTTCTGGGATGGTCTAGAAATTATTTTGCATCGAAATGCAGTATCTTTTCGCGATCTCTACAACTTGACATGTGGAAAGCGGGAATTTCAGTGGGTTTCGTTTTTGCCACTGACTCACACTCAGAAGCATAATGTGTGTGCGTGCGTGCGTGCGTGCGTGCGTGCGTGCGTGCGTGCGTGCGTGCGTGCGTGCGTGCGTGCGTGCGTGCGTGCGTGCGCGCGCAAGCGCGCGTCTAAGGCGAGAGAGAGAGAGAGAGAGAGAGGGTCTCTTCTCCGATACCATTAAGCAATCGTCTGTCAGTCAGGTCTGCGGGAAGTAACTCTGTCAAAGGGGAACGACTTTATTACAAGAATTCATTCACCCATGTAGAACCTCGCATACGTCAACCAGCTAGGCGAGCTCACACGACCTCATGTGTTTGGGTTTTTGCAAGTGCATAGAGGCACGATAAGGGTTTTCAGTACTTTCTTTAATGTCAGCATGCTTGATGTCAGAAAGCTTGCGTTCCGGCGTGTGCGCGCGGGCTGCATACATGACACAACGACTACGACTGTGACTACAGCAGGTCATTGAATGGAAACAACATATTGGGCTGGTGGCCATCTTGTTATGTACTACTGTAGAGGCTTATCTCCCTCAAAATGACCAGTCATACAGGATATACATCACCTGTATATGCAATTAGATCTCTGCGCAGCTTCTAGAAATGCGAGTTTGCACGTGTCTCAGCGCACGCTCGTATTATTTGTGTGTGTGTGTGTGTGTGTGTGTGTGTGTGTGTGTGTGTGTGTGTGTGTGTGTGTGTGTGTGCACTACATGCATATGTTTGTTTAATGTTTTGATTTAGCCTTTTTCTCTTTCCCCTTCGTGTTTTTATAATCTTATGTTGTTGTAGTTTAGCAAGGACAGATTGTCAGACAGGTTCTCGTGAACCTCTATCTCAATCCTTGTGTAATAAAGTTTTATCATCATCATCATCATCATCTCTCTCTCTCTCTACGTCTGTGTGTGTGTGTGTGTGTGTGTGTGTGTGTGTGTGTGTGTGTGTGTAGCTGACGTGCATATATAAAGACTTTCTCCCTTTAACTCTGCGGGTGGCTTCATTTTTTTTATGCAACAGATCCAGTAGTGGACTGCACGAACGGATATTGTGACGTAACAGAGGGTTACAACTATACCGAACGTAGTGGTTTACAGCAGGTCATACATATTCCTACGGCTGAGAAACGTTTTGAAGGGATATATCAATGTCAGTATCACACACGTGAGCCTCAAGACCCGACGCCGTGTACTCTCCTTGTGCAAGGTACATGTGTGTGTGTGTGTGTGTGTGTGTGTGTGTGTGTGTGTGTGTGTGTGTGTGTTGAGTTAAACTTCCTTTCCATATATCTGTTGATTTATAACAGAGTAGTGTCATGAACCATGACAACCTACCAATAAACATTACACAGTGTTCATTGTTGTTTCTGAATTCCAGAGTTTGTTGTTGAGACACCGGAGAACAGCACTCCTGTTTCAACTGGTAAGTTTGTGTTGTCAAAGTTCCCTGGTGACTATGCAAGTCTACCAATATCCGATAAGACACTTTGACTTGTGTACTCAGCAGGTTCGGTTGACGGTAGGTCTCGTTAAAGGTTTTATCTTTACGATTTTTATGCTCACAAATCACGGTTGTGTGTGTACTGAGCAAGTGTGCTGTGCATAGCAACACTACCGCCGAGTCTGAGAATTGTAAATGTTTGACCGCTCGCGCGAAGTGTCAGTATGAAACACCTGAACCTCAAGAGCTCGTGCCCTGTACTCTCCACGTTCGAGGTACAGTGTGTGTGTACAAACAACATAGTATCGCACGAAGAGCTCTACTAATCATCAAGACAGAGTATTTCGAGCATACATCTGTAGTCGTCTGATGTCGCAGCACCTGCCAAATTCGATGATAGAGTGTGTGCAAATAGTGTGTGTGTGTGTGTATGTGTGTTGTAAGCGCAGCGAGTCCTTGGCATTTGGAGACCAGGATTCTATTGAAAAAAAAAACAACAAAAAAACCTTCGAATTATTAATTAATATCATTATTATCATCATCATCATCCATTACCGGCTTTTTTCCTTTGATCTCTCCCGTTGTATAAGTGCGGGAATCTCACTAGTGAAAATAACTCATGTGACACATCACATGACAAACATGTCCTTGTGTTTTCTGTCAAGGTTTTATCTCTATTGATAGAAAGAATACAGATGGATCCTTCTGGTAGAGAATCACAGAAGAAGGTAGTACTACACCTGGTGCGCGGCACGCTGATCTCCTTGTCAACACGGGCGGCAAAAACGAAATATGTTTACGGCTCGGTATCAACTAGTTGTTCAAGTACAAAATGACTTTACCTGATACCTAACAAGCACTGCTTACTCAGATCATGGACAGTTTCAACGAACACTAAGCAAAGTCCGTTCTTAAAAAAAAAAAAAAAAAAAAAAACCTCGAAGATAGCCTGTCCCGGGCACCGGACTAATTCGCTGACTTGACTGGCCGTGGCAAGCTAGGCGCAAATAACGCTGTTGAAGTTCAAAACGACATGTTTGCCTAAAAAGCACTGCGTACTCAAACCAAAGCCAGTTTCAACGCTTTCCAACCAAAAGCCTGTGACATAAAGCGGAATCGTCTCGAGTCAATCCAGTCGTCTGCTATCCGCTGTGAAGGCAAGCGTATCAGCCCTTGTTAGTCTAGATCTCTGATTCAACCGATGCTCCTTGAATCGTTCGAATCATGCAGGCAATTATGAAATGTAGCTGTTGATGGAAGGACACTTTCATCGTTGTGCATGCACTCAAAATACTTGAAGCAGAACTCACGAATTAATATATTTTACGGGGGACCGAGGTGGGAGGACGCAAACAGAGCTGTGCGTGTTTTGGTTTCGCATTGACATTGCACATTTCTATTTCCTTCACAGTGATACCAGGTTTGTGTCCTCAGTCGAAGTTAAGAACTTTTGTTTTTGTTTGGGTTTGGGTTTGAGTGAACTGACATTGTATAGCTTGCATAAGAAGGCGCACTTTATTTCGCGTACTGATGTCCTGAGTACTCCTGACCACTCCGCGCGTCTGCTATGCGCTGCCCAGTTGCCGATTCCCCGAATATTACAAGTAGATTTCAGCTTTTAGTCGGATAAGCACTCACAATGCACCGTACATGATAGCAACAAATGGATGATAAAGCCATTACACCACATAACTTGCTTGAATACCGACTCGTTTTTGCTAGAGCTCAGGGCTGGATCTGCGTCATGGAGCAAATACTCGTCGGTATTCAACCAAGTCATATGGTGTAACAGCTAATTATTATTATTATCATTATTACACGTGTACTCACAGGCGAAACTGTAGCAAAATATAAGCTGGCTTATTAGTAATCGTGAAATGACACGTTTAACTTGTGCCAAATAAACTGACAAAATCAGTCATGTTAGATTCTCGTGCGAAGAAGTTTTACCAATTCCTTCATTTTCTAGAATTTGGAAGTTCATCCCATTATACTTGACAGTAACAGAGTTTGTGTAAAAACAAAATCTGAATTCGGTGTGGTTGCATATGATTGAACAAGGAGGAACGGCCCCGTCCTACAAAGTTGTTTCTCCAAACTTCATTTTATTTTGTCTTTGTTGTTATTGTTGCCGGTTCTCCCCTCTCCAAGTTCTACCAATGACACTAGATCCTCTACGACCTCGACCGATTGGCCACGTGACTGGGGGTGGGGCCGGGTGGGGGAAGAAGGGAGGGAGAGAGAGAGAGAGAGGCAGAGAGAGAGAGAGAGAGAGAGAGAGGGTGGGTGGGTGGGTGTTTAGGAGTTTAACGTCTTTTTCCCCCACATAAGGGTGATATCAAAGACGGGGCAACGAGAAAAAGGCCAGCACAAATATTTGGCCCCAGCGGCCAGGATTCGAACTCTCGGCCCAAGCATTGAAAGTCCAACGCTCTACCATTCGGCCACCCTGGCTCCCCAGAGAGAGAGAGAGAGAGAGAGAGACGTCAGTTCCGTGATCTAAACATTTGACGTCAGCCTCAGGCAGGTCGTCATACAGAGAGAGAGAGATGACGTCAATTCCGTGAAGTAAACTTTCGACGTCAGCCTCTAGCACTGAGATGGTCTGAGGATGCTTGTTCATGTCTTGTGATTTCCCTGTTGGCTTTGTGACTTCTCCGGCTGAATTATTTTTCACATGAAATCTGGAAGATCTAGAGGGCTGCTGAAATGTCGGAAGCAGTGGCGATACTTGCAGATTTTGTCTGTGAACCAAACATTTGACGTCAGCCTCACGCTGCTCGTCTGACAGATGATACTTCTACATATCTTGTGATTTCCTTGTTGCTTTTGTGACTTCCGTGACTGAATTAATTTTGACATAAAATCTGGAAGATCTAGAGAGCTGATGAAACGTGGACTTAAGTGTCTTGGTTTGTACTTACGAAATTGCAAAATTGGAACTTTTTTGACCTGCGCTTCTCGCAGAAACGTGAAAAATGTGTTTATCTAAAAGCTCTGCTATTCTTAATACTAAAGCTATAATAGTGCAGTAGTTCATGTCATATGTGCAGTTGGCACAAGTGACAAAAATACCGGAATGATGAGTAATTTGAAGGAGTCTTTTCACAGATATTTGGCCATATGCAAACCACCCCTACCTCGGAAATATTTTTCTTACACAAAACCTGTCAGAGCTACATAGCTGTGCTACGAAAACAGGCAGTATAATTGGATGATCTTCCCAATTTCAGAAAATGAAGCCATTTGAACATTTTTTTCGAAAAAATTCGTAACATGACCGATTTTTAAAATTCGGCGATAACTCTTCTGAAAATGCAGTAGGCTAAAAATCGTGAAAAATAGGTCTGGAGAAGGTGAATTCCCATTTTATCTCAAAGTAAAAAGGCCTCCAACGAGGTGGTTTAGGAGATAGCCATCATTACATCCGTCCACACACACACACACACACACACACACACACACACACACACACACACACACACACACGTCATTCCCGCCAAAAAGAACGCAGCAGCAAAGTGTGCACGTAATCTATGACGCAGATTTCGTTACGTCACTGTGTGCGTGAAATGTGTGTTGTGTGGAGAAACGTCACAGTCTTGTTTTGTATCACTGAAACTTGCTGCAGCGCGTAGCAAAATCTGCCCCGTCTCATAAAATTGTTTCTCTATAGAGAAACAACTTAAAAAATGACCAGTCCAAAGTCTTGTGACTGTTCATCGTAAAGTGGTCGTATGCGAAACACAATGTAAATTGTTAAGGGGAAAATAATTTTTGGTTGATTTCGTAGGGTTGCTTGTGCGTGCGTGCGTGCGTGCGTGCGTGCGTGCGTGTGTGTGTGTGTGTGTGTGTGTGTGTGATATAATTAATGTTATTCTATACATGTACCAGAAACAGAAGGACCGAGTGGAGATTCGGAAGGAAAGGGCGTTAACGTCCCTGCTGTGGTGGTCCCTACTGCCGTGGTACTTGTACTTGTGGTGGCCGCTTTGGTCATTGTAAACCGGAAACGTTTGTCAGCATATTGTGCCAGGTAGGTTATCCATATTTCGTCTCTGGTCTGTTATGATGTTTGCACCGCCGCAGCTGTCTGATCACATTATTCAGCATGGGCGTTATGTCATAATTATGTAGGTGACACTCAGCCTTTTCAGCTATGTTTAATGGTTTCCTGTTGTTGTTTGTTGTTGTTGTTGTTTGGGGGTACACTATCTGTAAAGAGACTGAGTTGTGCATTGCAGTGAAGTGAGTCAGTGAATGTTGCGTGATGCGTTAGAGTGCATGATAGCTCTTTATACTGCTGTACAACATCATACGAATCTTTCAGTGATACGAAGGAAACGTGGTCAGTGGAATGGTGATAACAATTCCTGCAACTAGTTTAGTTATGGCTAACCCGTGAGTGTTCGGGGACGCCACATCCTGGGAGAGGGTCACCATGTCAACTAGTGCGAGATGCCCGAGAGTTCGATTCCCGTTTGGGGCATCGATTTTTTACTAATAGTATGTGATAATTTTTACTACTATGTCGATGTCTCACTATGGTCCCGTTGAATGTGTGAATTGCTGGATTTTTTGACTGACCGGGCATTTCACTATACCCCCCGAGCTCTCACCAAGTTATTTTTATTGTAAAATACTGACACGGTTTATCTGTATCATACACGTGAACAAGAAAATCTAGCTGCGACGAAACATTGCTCTTTGGCTGATAATCAAGCGTGTGATTTTCTTTCCATTTTGGTTTGCACAGAAGATTCAGACCCTCAAAGTGTCCGGCGAAGGAGAAAAAGGGCTCTGATGACAGCATAGAATGTAAGTAGGATGACTTCCCGTTCATTATGTCCAGAATTTCCCTAGTGGTATGTAAATATTATAGTATTATTGGACGATAGTTTCCATGTTAACTAGAAACTATTCTGTCTTCTGTGCAAGGTTGTCGTGCCTGGTTGAACTGAAAAACTTTGTATACTGATCCAAGCATAAATTTAAGTAACGCAGATGATGTTACACGTGTTGATGAGAGAGAGAGAGAGAGTGTGTGTGTGTGTGTGTGTGTGTGTGTGTGTGTGTGTGTGTGTGTGTGTGTGTTGATGTGATTGTTGTTTATTGGTACTGTAATACGTTCTATCTCTCCTAGCGCACCATGGTGCTGTGAGGGACATGCTGGGTGATACGGCCCCTCTCCCCAGTTTCCTTTAGTCTCCCCAGCCCTCCCCCCACCCCTCTTTCCTATTATATTTGGGTCTTATTCTGTGCTGGGAACTGCTGGATCTAGTAATCATTCATCCCATAGAGACACAGTTCTCTCCCTTGCAGCGCCCACTTACCTATTTCTTCCGTTTTCGCTGTTGTAATCACTGTTTGCTGTATGTATATTTTTAAGCCAAAACTCCGTTGAATCCGCAAGACGCATGTACTGTCGACCTTCATGGAGAGGATGGATCGTGTGTTGATCGCAGCCAGCAACACGCAGAAACCGAGGCGAAGGAGGGAGACAAGAAGAGTTCGGCTGAAAGGTAGGCACATTTGTTTAGCTAGCGCTTGTTGGTAAAGATTCACATATGCATCACAAGGCCACATTTCATCCAGTCCTCAGTGCCATTTTTTCCAAATCATGTTACATTTTTGTAACTGTTGGTATTGCTGATAGTGATAGTAAAAAGTTACGGAAAATACACAAAGTTCATATTTATGGCAGCAATGGATGCAACAACGTGTGAATACACAAGACTATCATTTGTGTGTGTGTGTGTGTGTGTGTGTGTGTGTGTGTGTGTGTGTGTGTGTGTGTGTGTGTGTGTGTGTGTGTGTGAAGTTTAAGTTTTTCATAGGTATCGGGTCAGTCAGTTTTTAGGGCTTAAAGCCGCGCAAGCCACAACTGCACTACGAGAAAAAAAAAAATGAAACGTTGGACAAATAATGCAAACTGGTGTACGGACGGTATAAACCCAGGACATGCATAAGACTAGCAATTAAAACAAAGATAAATACTAAGCACATATACAGCAGATATTGCAACTTATCATCTCCTAGGTGCAATAAACCAGTTTGCAGCATATTGCCCAACATTACTTAGTTATTCCTAACCACTGGTAGTACAGACGTGATTAAGGGGCTTAAAAAGAAGAAATATAGATAAAAGGACCCAACTTAGAAATCAGATGAGAGATGAGAGAAAGTAATTTGAATTGAATTGAAAAGCAAGCATTATGTGGTAGCGCGATTGAAATCAGATGAGAGACAGACAGACAGACAGACAGTCATGGCATTTAAATTAGTCTTCTATGGTATTAGGCTACCGGCAAATTACCGCTGGAGTTTCGCATGATTTTTTTTTTCTGTTGATACTTGTTGCAGTTTGCTGAAATCTGCACATCAAAATCCAAGGATTCGACCCGTTCGAAGTACGGGTAACGGTAAACTTGTAGTTTCATGTAAATCGGATCATGTTAAGTATGCAACAAGACTACAAACATGTCAGAGCAAAATACTGAAATCCGTCTTGAGTCGATTCCCACCGACGTACAGTTATGTCAGAGTTGTATCACAGCTGTATCACTGAGGAGTGGAAAATGCACATGCAGCGTGTTCAAAGTGGCACAGTATTGTACTTGGTTAACAAGGCAGAGAATACGAAAACCAACACAAAGCGAACTCTCACATTTACATATGTGTGCGTGTGGGGGTGTTGTCGCTGATATTTGTAATACTTTGTGTTGTAGTTCGAAAAGAACAAGACACAGACCCACTCGCCTTGGACACGCCCACAGACAACTGCCAGGATTACTCCCCTAAAGAGGAGAAGACTTCAGCTGACGGGTGAGCACAGTTTGTATCTATGGTTGTGCATCACAAGTACCCAGGACTCTCTGAGCCACATTATACCCCGTTCTCCTTTTTAAAACTTTATGTTCGCTGCTACCAACTTGCATATACACAATATAGGATATGTTTGTTTCATCCATGAGTTTGTCGACCACAAAACCTTCAAGAGACAGGGCAGCAACAGACAGAAGATTTCATTTTGTCTATTGTTTATTTGTTTCAGTTTGCCGGAAGCTAAGCGCCAAAATCCAACCACTGATCATTGTAAGTTGTTTCTCTATAGAGAAAAAGCTTTATAAGATGGGGCAGATTTTGCTATGGGCAGAAGCAAGTTTCAATGATAACAAGGAGGAACGGCCCCGTCCTAAAAAGTTGTTTCTCCAAACTTCATGTTATTTTGTATGTTTTGTTGTTATTATTGCCGGTTCTCCCCTCTCCAAGTCGTACCAATGACACTAGATCCTCTGCGACTTCGACCGATTAGCCACGTGATTGGGAAGGTGGGGGGGGGGGGGGGGGGGGGAGAAGAGAGAGGACGTCAATTCCTTGAACTAAACCTTGGACGTCAACCTCTAGCACTGAGATCGTCTGAGGATGCTTGTTTATGTCTTAATCTTGTGATTTCCCTGTTGGCTTTGTGACCTCCCCAATTGAACTATTTTTCACATGAAATCTGGAAGATCTAGAGCCAGTACAGGCCTTGTGAAATGTGTCAGAGGTAGTGACGATACTTGCAGATAAAAATTATCTGTGAATTAAGCGTTTGACGTCAGCCGCACACTGGTGGTATGGCAGATGATGCTTGTGCATGTCTTGTGATTTCCCTGTTGCATATGTGACTAACCTGCCGGAATTAATTTTACATAAAATCTGGAAGATCTAGAGGGCTGGTGAAACGTGGACTAGAATACCTTGGATTGTACTTATGAAGTAGCAAAATTGGAACTCTTTTGACCGGTGATTCTCGCAGAAACTTGAAAAAGCTATGTTTATCTAACAATTAAGTTATTCTTAATGCTAAATCTATACTCTTCCAAAAAAGAAACTTGACACCCACTTCTCAACTTAATATGTCATTGGACATCAATGGTAGAAAAACGAAAATACAATCAATAGTATCGGAAACAATCACTGTTCAAATGTTCAAAACATGAAACTCGCCGAGAAAAGCAGAACGGCTGCACAGGCTGTCAAAGAGAGTGGGGTACATGAAACGTCAATATCTGGTGTGACCGCCATTTGCGTTGATCACTGCTCAGCATCGGGAACCCATAGAAGCAATCAGGTTGGCGATAACTTGTTGCGGGATGGCCTGCCACTCATGCTGGAGTGCAGCAAGGAGACCTGGAAGTGTCTGAGGTGGTGGATTCCTCTGACGCACGCGTCTATCCAACTCATCCCAGAGATGTTCAATCGGAGACAAATCGGGTGAACAGGCAGGCCATGGCAGTGTGTGGGCGTTACACGTGGCCACCCTACTCTGTGCCGGCACCACTGGAGACGTGCTGCCATATGCCGCCTGTTCAACGCGTTCCGTCGCACTGGTCTTTGGGCCAAAAGTCCTGCTTCTCTGAGGCGGTTGCGAACAGTTTGATCGGAAATTCTTCGCAGTCTAGGGATTTGGGATGCTGCCGATGTTGCTGTCGTGGTGCGATCCCGAAGATGGCGGACCCGGATGTAACGATCCTGGGCCGCAGTGGTGACTGGGTCGACCTGACCTAGGCCTATCATGGACACTTTGAGTGTTGTTGAAACGTGCCCACAATGCAGCGACAGTTTGTCTTGAAACACCAAAGTGTGTGGCCACGGCTTGTTGAGTCACAGTCGGTCCTGCTTGCAGTCGGCCAATGGCGTTATTGCGTTGAGTGTCTGTCAACCTTGGCATGTTCTCTTTGTGCACTGTCGCGTAGTCTGAGCTGTGAAACCCATGGTTGTAATAGAGGTCACAACACACTGAGTTGCAGTTCACTATTACGCACGGGAAAGTTGTACGAGTCGCAATTCTGGATTCAAACAAAACGTGTTTAGCCTGACACTGAGCGATGCACAGCGCTGAAATGTGCCTTTTTTGCGACAATGTCAGGCTCTTTGCACAACAACACCCCTGATATTTCAGAAGAGTTAGCAAGTTTCCGGAAGTATTGCATTTAGATACTGTCAAGTTTCTTTTTTGGAAGAGTATATAATAGTGCAGTAGTTCCTGTCATATGTGCAGTTGTTACACTAGACAAGAACATCGGGATGTAATTGTAGCTATAATGTCTTAAACCACCTCCTTGAAGCGCTTTTTACTTTGAGATTAAATGGGAAGTCACTGTCGCCAGATCTACTTTTCACGATTTTTCTCTTGCTACATTTTTAGAAGAGATTTTTTGCCCATTTAAAAAAAAATGTCATGTTCCGTATTTTGACGAAAAAGTTGTTCAAATGACTTCATTTTCCAGACTTTGGAAGTTCATCCAATGATACTGGCTGTATTTGTGACACAGCTATGTAGCTCTGGCGGATTTTGTGTTTAAAAAAAAAAAAAAAAAAAAAACATTGCCGAGGCGTGATTTGCATGTAGGGCCAAATATCTATGAAAAGACTCCTTCAAATTACTTATCATCCCGGCATTTTTGTCACGTATGACAACTGCACATATGCCAGGAAATACTGCAGTATTATAGCTTTCGTATTAAGAATAACAGAGCTTGTAGATAAACATTTTTTTCTTCAAATTTCTGCGAGAAGCACTGGTCAAAATATTTCCAATTTTGCGATTGCGCAATCACAATTCAAGGTATTCTAGTCCACGTTTCACCAGCCCTCTAGATCTTCCAGATTTTATGTAAAAATTAATTTGGTCAGGGAAGTCACAAAAGCAAAGGGAAAATCACAAGACATGAACAAAAGTCCTCTGTCAGACGAGCAGCGTGAGGCTGACGTCAAAAGTTTATTTCACAGACAAAATCTGCAAATATCGTCACTGCCTCCGACATTTCACCAGCCCTCTCCATATTGCAGATTGCGTGTAAAAATTAATTCAGTTGGGGAAGTCACAACACCAACAGAGAAATCACAAGACATGAACAAGCATCCTCTGTCAGACGACCTGCATGAAGCTGACGTCAAATGTTCATGGAATTGACCTCTCTGTCTCTCTCTCTCTCTCTCTCTCTCTCTCTCTCGCGCTCACTTATCACATGTTTTGGTTTCCCCCTATTGTTCTTCACATATTGGTCATTTGTTTAGTATAGCTTGATATATGTATTAGCAGTATGGTCGTGTGTGTGTGTGTGTGTGTGTGTGTGTGTGTGTGTGTGTGTGTGTGTGTGTGTGTGTGTGTGTGTGTGTGTGTGTGTGCTCTACTTAGTTGGAGCTTACTTTGTATACATAAGTAGCCTAGCAAAGACAAGATGTAAGACAGGTCTGCGTACCTAATCTTTTATCCTTGTAAAATAAAGTTTCGTTCGTTCGCCCCCCCCCCCCCCCCGGCCTCTATGACGACCTGCGTGAGGCTTACGTCAAATGTTTAGTTCTCGGAATTGTCGTTTTCTCCCTCTCGCCTAGGATTCTGGATCCGCTATCGTGTAGCAGATCTAGTGTCTTCGGTTGGGCTTACAGATTTGAAAGAAAAGAAAAGAAAATACCCCACCGGCAACAATAAGAACGAAATAGCACGAAATTGGGAGAAACACCTTTACGGGATGGGGCCATTCTTCCTTGTTTTGTTGATCGGAGAAATATGTGTAAAGCATTAAAGAAAGGACCGATGACAACAGACATCAGATATCACCATCGCTAAATAGGATTGTCGCCAATATATGCGTTGTAGTATACTGGGGTTTTGTATGTATATAAATCTACAATACTGTTGTGTACTTTTTTAATGTTCATAATACTGGAAGGAACACTGATCTATGCATTTCAACATTGCTTTTACACTGACTTATTCTTCCCTCAGCATAATGCTGTCATAAACGGTGTGTGTGTGTGTGTGTGTGTGTGTGTGTGTGTGTGTGTGTGTGTGTGTGTGTGTGTGTGTGTGTTCTTTGTTTTCAGCCGACAATCCATACCATAAAGTGAACATTGCGACGTCCCTCCCGTAACTCTGCCTGCGTGTCCAGTCCGGTCGAGTCGCGCTGTCAGTCCCAAGCCTGAATAAAAGAGGAGGGCGGGTGTGAAGGACAGAGAGTATTGAGTCCATTGCGACATTGAATATCCATTGAATATCGTTGTTGGAAGTCATGTAGCCAACCAGACACAAAGTATATTACCGGTTCCGAGCTGCGGTTCCGTGTGAACCTGCATGAAAAGTATATAGAGCAGTATACGTGGTGGGGGAGGGAGGTGATGAGAGGACATTGTTGCTGGTTTTGATTTATTTGCTCTGTCCTGTTGAAACACAGTAAGTGCATTCCGTTTGGCACGTGGTCACAATGCAACACGTATAACTACTAGTACGTATAGTGCGTGTTCACCGATTATTAGATTCTTTTGTAACTCAAAAGTTTCCATGGGATATGGGTAAAGAAGGGCAAAAAGGGAAGGGAAATTGTTTACATACAAAATGTTTCAAGCAACACACAATTCCCTATGTAATACACATTTGACTGTAAGCTAGGGAAAGGATAGACATGATCGCTAAGAACCACAGCAATCATATTGAATCTGTCATATCTACGAAAGATATATAATTGTCTTTTTATTGATTTCCGTCTTTATTTTTATTTCATTGTCAAACGGGTTACATTTTTCGCTTAGTTTGTTCTCGATCAGTATTTGAATATATATATATATATATATATATATATATATATATAGGGAAAGTAAGTAAAGCTGAGAGCGCTCCCTAGATCTAGGAGGTGTGTGCTTTGTATGTCATATATATATAAGGCTCTAATTTGCATGGTGAACTTGATCAATTACTGTTTTTTAAGTGCCAATATTTCTTGTTTTGCCCCTGAATGATCCTCATTGTACCTGTTTCTTATGTTACATCAAGATTGCGGGTAAACCTCTAAAACAACACTAATGATCAGCTGCTTGACTGCGGCCATCACAAAAAGCGCAGCTGAACCGAAAATTCGGCAAAGTGAAGAATTGATCAAAAAAGATAATCTGGCAACAAGTACAAGTACATGAGTAAAAGAATCGGATAATGTAAATACGTACATGCATTACATGATTCCTAGCATCAATCACACACACACACACACACACACACACACACACACACACACACACACACACACACACACACACACACACACACAGATAGCTGTATGTATAATTGTATATATAACCTTTTTGATGTTATTGGATGTGTGGCGTGGACCTAGGGAGAGGAAAATGCATTGTATATCTTTTGTTGTTGTTGTTGTTTGTTTTTTTCATCTTTTTGGTATATGATGACATAACGGACAGCATTACGTGCAATGCATACATTACATACAATGACCTAAGTTACATAATTATATACTACGTACACTGTATACTTTGCGTGTATTGCATATTTTACCTAGTCTACATGAATTACGTCTTCTATGTGCGTTGCATGCATTACCTAGTTGTATTACACTTGTACATATCGCTTAGTCCGCATGTCTATTTGAACACACACACACACACACACACACACACACACACACACACACACACACACACACACACACACTGGTGCACATACATGAACTGGTTACTGTAGAATTGTACATAGCACAATTGAAAGTTGAGTGCTGAACTATCTATAGATTTCATTCTAGTAGAGTTTTATATGATGTCCACTGACATGTAAATTTGTCTGCAGAGGTAGTTATAATGTGTCTGTATTTTTCAATATTGTGCCTGTACTTGATAACATTCTTGAGAACAATGTTTGTGTTTTTACACTTGTTTAAGTGGAACTTTCCTAATAAAATTAGAAGATCCATGCCTTTGTCAGTTTTACAGTTCTGTTTCCATCCGAAAAGAATTAGAGATTATGAAAAGGTGAATTTGGTACAATGGAAACATGTGATATACAACCATGTTAAAATACTACTCCAGAAATTTTGTACAACAGGGCAGTCTCAGAAAAGATGTACAATAGTCTCCTCCACACCACAGAGGGTACAACAAGGAGAATCGCACAACTTCCTCAAAAAAAAAAAGAAATCTTTGTGTGTGTAGGAGACGATGAACTGATCAAAACTGAAACCATCTCAGGTGTGTGTCAGTAGTACATGTATTTATTTTCTTAAAGATTGATGTCCAGTTGAGTTGATATGTACAATGTAGCTCCCATCTACTGATGCAGGTGGGAGTCTCATTTGTTTTCACAAGCACTGAGTAAATCCTCTTTGTATCACCATGTAACAAAATCGACCACACTTTACTAAACAGTTTTGTAGTTATCATCAATATCAAACAACATCTTCTGCTTATAGCATCCAATGGCTTGCAAAATTCCATTATATACAAGAGATAATGTGTCTGTATTTTTCAATATTGTGCCTGTACTTGATAACATTCTTAAACATATTAATGTTTGGTAGTGTTTTCTGTAATTTACACTTTTATAAGTGGAACTTTCCTAATAAAATTAGAGGATCCATGCCTTTGTCAGTTTTACAGTTCTGTTTCCATCCGAAAAGAATTAGAGATTTTTCCTACCATTTGTTTTCTGTGCTGGCATCTGTTATAGCGATCACTCTTACCGTACAGTCACAGTTCTCTCCCTTGCAACGTCCTATTCCTTCCCTTGAGTTGTACTTGGCCGTGGGCCAGAGGCCTCTAAATAGTCCGAGCGACACTCCTTCTTACGGTCATGCACCACCCTGCTGCTGAATCAGTGTATGGAAACACTGAATCTGATTCTGTCTGAATTTAGAGTAACTTTGAGTGTCTTTATTTTCTCCAGCACAGGGTTGACGCAACATCTAGACTCAAAAGAACACAAATTAAGTGTCACCTATTTGGAACAAAAGCGAGCAATGAGACAAGTTGAAAAACTACTGTTTTTACCTCACAAAACCAGGCCCAAAATGTACCAGATTGCACTCGCGGCTTCGCCACTTCGAGGGACTCCCACTTTTTTCAGTTGGGAGTCCTTGGACTCTTGGGAAAAAATCCTATGGGGAGCTCTGAGTGTTAATTCAATTCAAAGTGGTACAATATTTGATTTTGTTGACAAGGCAAAGAACACGAGGGTTGGTGGGTGGGCGGGTGTTTGGCGTCCTTTTCCACCATATACGGGTGATATCAAAGACGGGGCAACGATGAAAAAGCCAGCACAAATGTTTGGCCCCAGCCGGGGTACGAACTCATGACCCGAGCATTAGAAGTCCAACGCTCTACCATTCGGCCACCCCGGCGCCCCCAAAGATCACGAAAACCAACATAAAGCGAACACATTATTTTGCGTAGATATGGGAGAAGTTGTTGCTGATGTTTGTAATACTCTCTGTTTTAGCTAACGAAGAACAACACACACTACTTGCCTCGGACACAAGCACAGCTAACTGCCAGGAACACTTCCGGACCAATGAGGAGAGTTCAGTTGACGGGTGAGCAGTTTGTGTCTATACTGGGGCATCACAAGTATCATAACTCTACTGGCCACATTATACTCCAATCTCCTATTAAAAACGCGATGTCGATGCTACCATCGTACATCATTTACGGGATGAAGGATGTTTTTCATCCTTCTTAGAGTTTGTTGAATATAAAATCTTCAAGAGGGGACAGCAACAGACTGAAAGGATTTCTTTGAGTTTTCATTCTGTCTTTTGCCTATTTATTTCAGTTTTCCGGACAATAAGTGTTCGATTCCAGCCACACTGCCTGCATACAGCGCGGGCATTGGTAAGAGATGTGTTTATTTTTTTATTTTGCTTTTTGTTCAGCGGAAAATGTGTGTAAAGCATTAAATAAGAGACCGGTGGCAACAGATATCAGATATCACCATGGCCAAATAGATGTCTACAGCTACAATTCATCACACTACATTACTGTTTAATGGATCCTATTTATTAACTCTTAAAAGTCCATGCAAAAATCGCAATTTTACTTGAAATCTTCAGATCACTAGAAGCCACTTCAAGCCACTGTTGTGCAATTTGCAGCGGTCTTGGGCCTATCGGGGAAGGCCAAAGCTTTGTGTTATAGTGGCTTGAAGTGGCTCCTACTGGTGTGCAGTGGCTTGTTATTTTGAACAAATCTTATCCTATAGTGGGCAGGGGGTGGTCGGGCTCGGTTTCGGGCTCTTAAGAGTTAATGTTCATCATACATAGTGACACTGATCTATGCAAGACATCTTGTTTTCAAGAACGCTTCCAGTATGTGCCTTTTTTTACACTGACTTACTCTTTCCTCAGAATGCCTGTCTGTAAAAACTTTGGCTTTAAAGGTTTGTTTGGCTTTAAAGGTTAGCTTAGATTTTAAGGTTAGTTTCGCTTGAAAGGTTAGTAAAACTGAACACAAATCTTACGCGCCCAGGTTTTACAGAAGATGAAAAACCTCAAAATGTATGTAATTATATCCCATCACTGTCATAAACTGTGTGTGTGTGTGTGTGTGTGTGTGTGTGTGTGTGTGTGTGTGTGTGTGTGTGTGTGTGTGTGTGTTCTTTGTTTTCAGCCAACAATCCACAGCAAAAAGTGGACATTGCGACAGACGAGGATTCCTCCCATAACTCTGCCTGCTTGTCCAGTCCGGTCGAGTCGCGCTGTCAGTCCCAAGCCTGAATAAAAGAGGAGGGCGGGGGTAGGTAAACATATTACGTGTGAAAGACAGAGTATTGAATTGCGACATTGAATATCCATTGAATGTCGTTGTTGGAAGTCATGTAGCCAACCAGACACAAAGTATGTTACCGGTTCCGAGCTTTCGGTTCCGTGTGAACCTGCATGAAAAGTATATAGAGCAGTATACGTGGTGGGGGAGGGAGGTGATGAGAGGACGTTGTTGCTGGTTTTGATTTATTTGCTATCTCCTGTTGAAACACAATAAGTGCATTCCGTTTGGCACGTGGTCACCATGCAATACATATGACTACTAGTACGTATATTTTGTACGTTATAATCCTGTTCATTGTAGATGTATAATCCTGTTAAAGTTTGTGTATCCATATTTCCAGGAATTGGAGACAAACACAGACCCGTCATATGCAGGATCTGGGAATGGGTATCCAGGAACTGCCCTCAAAGCATGGCGTAATGTTGTTAACAGCACAAACAAAGGCTGGACTCGGTGGCATCGTTGACGCCCATTATCTGTTCCACTATAGCGGAATGACGCGCCAAGAATGAAGTTACGAGAAAATCAGTTTGTGTGATCGGCTTTATTATCCTTTTTCGCTAGTTTGTGGTGCAGGTGAGGTTTTGACGGAAAAGGTAACATGCCCACCCACCCAGCACCCCCACTCCCACCCCCCCCCCACCCCACCCCCCCAAGGACAAAAACATTTTTTGTCGGTGTATTGCTGTGGCATCTTCACTTGCTGCCGGTGAAATTCCAAATAACAAAGTGTAACCTAAATATTTTGCAGAATGAAAGAGTAGGTAATCAATAAGACAGTTTAAACGTTTTCATGAATACAGAAATAAACAAACTTTAAGTCAGACCACCCTTATTCATATGTGTTTGTTGGTAGTCCTATTGGGCTCGGAGACGAATGACAAAACGTACCCGACTTTGTTTCTTGCATTGTTCTTAGTCCACCAAACAGCATGCGCTCTTCGTCCTTCCTCTGAGAGACTTTTCAAAGCTCCTCACCGAAACCTCCAGACAGTACGAGCACGCGTATTTCGCGTCTTTTCCCCTTTACTCTGGGACGAACTCATTGCCGATCTGAAAGGCTCGACGGACATTAATCGGTTGAAATCTGACTTGAGAACACATCTGTTTTGGCTAGCTTTTAACTGCTGCCATTACTGTATTCTTCTCCTTGATTCAGCTGCCATGTAGTGCATATTTGTTGTTATCTGTATGGTATAATGCAGGAGCATGCGCATTGAGTCAGTTTTTTTGAGAACTGCGTTACTTAAGGATGATTACTACTTTGTATTATTGTTGTCATTAGAATGTGCACGCTGCTGTCGGAAATTATAGTATATGTTTTAACCAACAGTCGCTTGTATAAACACACACACACACACACACACCAGTGTATTTTCGTCATTCTATTGCTATGGCATCATGTTTACAGCTTGTACATAAATACCACATTTATAATTCTCTTATACATGACAATAATCGTATATATAATACATTTGATCTTATTGGGTGTGTTGCGTGGAGCTAGTGAAAGAAAACATGCATTGCAGAACATTTTAGATGTAAGAAAAAAATCTCCTTGCGTGTTCACCGATTATTAGATTCTTTTGTAACTTTAAAACTTTTGTGTCCATGGGATATGGGTAATGAAGGGCAAAAAGGGAAGGGAAATTTTATATATATATACAAAATGTTTGAAGCTACACACAATTCCCTATGTAATTGACACATTTGTGACCCTCCACCACGAAATAAATGTTCATGTTACAAGACGACTCATTTCATGGTGGAGGGTCACATTTGACTGTAAGCTAGGGAAAGGATCGACATGATCGCTGTGAACCACAGCAATCATATTGAATCTGTCATATCTACGAAAGATATATAATTGTCTTTTTATTGATTTCCGTATTTATTTTGATTTCATTGTCAAACGAGTTACATTTTTCGCTTAGTTTGTTCTCGATCAGCATATAATATATATATATATATATATATATGAGGCTCTAATTTGCATGGTGAACTTGATCAATTACTGTTTTTTAAGTGCCAATATTTCTTGTTTCGCCCCTGAATGCATTTTCCTGAATGATCCTCATTGTACATGTTTCTTATGTTACATCAAGATTGCGGGTAAACCTCTAAAACAACACTAATGATCAGCTGCTTGACTGCGGTCATCACTAAAAGCGCAGCTGAACCGAAAATTCGGCAAGGTGAAGAATTGATCAAAAGATAATCTGGCAACAAGTACAAGTACATGAGTAAAAGAATCGGATAATGTAAATACGTACATGCATAACATGATTCCTAGCATCAATCACACACACACACACACACACACACACACACACACAGATAGCTGTATGTATAATTGTATATATAACCTGTTTGACTTTATTGGGTGTGTGGCGTGGCGTGGCGTGGACCTGGGGAGAGGAAAATGCATTGTATATCTTTTGTTGTTGTTGTTGTTGTTGTTTGGTTTTTTCATCTTTTTGGTATATGATGACATAACGGACAGCATTACGTGCAATGCATACCTTACATATGCACATTACATTACATACAATGACCTAAGTTACATAATTATATACTACGTACACTGTATACTTTGCGTGTATTGCATATTTTACCTAGTCTACATGAATTACGTCTTCTATGTGCGTTGCATGCATTACCTAGTTGTATTACACTTGTACATATCGCTTAGTCCGCATGTCTATTTGAACACACACACACACACACACACACACACACACACACTGGTGCACATACATGGACTGGTTACTTTAGAATTGTACATAGCACAATTGAAAGTTGAGTGCGGAACTCTCTATAGATTCCATTCTAGTAGAGTTTTATATGATGTCCACTGGCATGTTAATTTGTCTAGTGAGGTAGTTATAACGTGTGTGTATTTTTCAATATTGTGCCTGTACTTGATAACATTTTTAAACATATTAATGTTTGGTAGTGTTTTCTGTAATTTACACTTGTATATGTGGATCTTTCCTAATAATATTATGTGATCCATGCCTTTGTCAGTTTGACAGTTCTGTTTCCATCCGACAAGAATTAGAGATTATGAAAAGGTGAATTTGGTACAATGGGAACATGTGATATACAACCATGTTAAAATACTACTCCAGAAACTTTGTACAACAGGGCAGTCCCATAAAAGATGTACAATAGTCTCCTCCTCCACACCACAGAGGGTACAACAAGGAGAACCACACAACTTCCTCAAAAAAAAAAAAAAATCTTTGTGTGGGCAGGAGACGATGAACTAAAGTGAAACCACCTCAAATGTGTGTCACTATAGTACATGTAGTGATTTTCTTAAAGATTGATGTCCAGTTAAGTTGATATGTACAATGTTGCTCCCATCTACTGATGCAGGTAGGAGCCTCGTTTGTTTTCTCAAGCACTGAGTAAATCCTCTTTGTATCGCCATGTAACAAAATCGACCACACTTTACTATACACAGTTTTGTAGTTATCATCAATATCAAACAACATATTCTGCTTATAGCATCCAATGGCTTGCAAAATTCCATTATATACAAGAAAGTTGGATGAAACATCAGGAAACTTCTTAAGAAATTCTGTATAACTAATAAATACACCATCGCTGTCCACCAAGTGCCCTACCTTTACAATACCACTGTCAATCCATTCTGCTACATGTACCGTCTTACTATCTCTTAGTATATTCAAATTATAATGTATACATTCAGACAGAAACTCACTACTGTTTTCTGGTTTACGTTGCTTACAAAGTTTTTTTTTTAATGTCGCATCACATCACGCCCAAAACTGTTTTTAAATCTTTTCATAATAATGTTTGCAACTCCCCTCCGGATATGGGCAGACTTTACAGTTCCGGACACAAAACAATGAGCATCTTTCTCACAAATGAATCTTTAATAAAATTCTATTTAGCCAACAAATTTTCATAATTTTCAGTCTTTCAGTTTTGCTAGATGGCAAGTCAGTATCAAGGAAGTCTGCCTCCTTGGAGGCATATAATTCCTGAAAATTTGGCTTCTTCTCTAATCAAATCAGGGTCAGTAAGGACTTCTCCATCCTCTGTTTCTAAAACATTCATAGATTTCTCTACATAATTTTTTTTTCCAGGCCACAGAAATATCTTGAATTCTTTTCTCCCTCCTCTACCCACTTGGCTCTAGAACGTATAATTACATATTATAATTACCCCATCTATTCTTTTTTCCCCAAGTGTTTCTAACGCTTGTCGTTTCTTTGCCGGTGTTTCTATGTAGCGATTTGGGTTTTTAATTTTTATTTTTGTATCAGCATTTGTAGTTAGATGCAGGATGTTTGCCGTAGTTTAGTTCTTGTTAGTAGTTCGCTATGATTTTCTAGTTAGTCCCTGGTTTGGTATCGAGATTAAGAAGTCACGTTGCTTGGCCTTCCCACCTTCCTTCCCCTCACGTGCGCGCACGCTGGTCAGTTCCAAGGTCGTTCCGCGCGCCAGCCCCGCCTAGCCCCACCCTATAAAAGCCCCTGTTTTCGCGCCGAAAACCAGAGCGCTCCCAACTTCTGGATTACCCCCCCCCCCCCCCCCCCGCCCCCACCCCGGGCCGACCAAATTTCCCGACCCAATACCCCTCCTAATTGTGTGGATTACCATTGTGGTTGTGTTTCTTTCGGCTACGGGCCAGCTCGGACCGCAGAACGTAAGTGTCCCAGTTTCTTTTGGTGATTACCTAGTGTTTGCCAGTCAGTGCCGTCTCATGCGGTCAGTTTTGATGTTTTCAGTAGTGATTCAGTCAGTTTCCAAGTTTTCACGTAAACGCTATTTTCGCTACTTTATTCTTGAGGACTTTAGTGCATAAATTGTGTAAATCAGTGCGTTCTTTTATATTAAGTTTCTGAAAGTGTATTTCTTCCAGCATAGTTCTCCTTCAGTGTTATTATTTAATAACGCTAGTGTGTGTAAGCTATTTTTCTCGCTGATGCAAAGATGCTCAGCGTGCACAGACCCCTTAGGCCGTGGGCCAGAGGCCTCTAAAAGGCCTAGTTTTTGAGTTTTTTTTTTATTTGTGGGAATCACTAAATTTTAAGTGTCCCTAAATGTAAATTTCACGCTGATTTCAAATCTGAAGAGATCCCAAACGTAAGTATGCGCACTACTTCAGAAAATGAGGGACAAGTCTGTGATGACCCTTCATAAGAAGTATCAATACTGTGATGTTTTGTGGCTGCAAATGATGCACTATTCTATTCAAAACAATCTGTCTTGTCCCTTTTGCCTATGACAATATAAACTATACATGATTAGTAAACAAATTTGGCAGTTAAGGTTACTTGCAGGTAGGAAAAATATAAGAGAGATAATAAGAAGATAAGAACTTTATTAATCCCCTCAGGAAAATTTATCGTGTACAGCTCTTGATCACATAATACACAGTACAACTATTATGACACAATAACAAAATCTCCATGAAGAAATCAGCCATGCACCCACACGCGCGTCCACCCATCACATATATATATATATATATGCACCCACACACTTAAGTGACTTATCCATAGTCATAGCATACACTCTTCTCATGCATACCGCCATGCCACACACCACAAAGTGAAATAACCTGCACACATAATACATACTACATAGTGAAGCTACGTATTATAATTACATTATTAAAAACAAATCTACAATTCAGGGGATACTACTATAGTTCATCATAGGCACTGATCTACTGGTGTACGCCTATGTAATTTACACCATGCATCCACGCACTCTTCACTCATACACCCATCAAATACACTCCTGGCAGAAATACTGTTATGAATTTCATGATTAAGAAGAAAACTGTAATTCAAAATAATTTAGTCCATCACAAAAACAAAATCTCCACATAAAATCAACCATGCTTTGCACACTTATCTGCTCATCCACATATCACATGCGCACACACACTCAGCCATAGTCGTACACTCCACACCTCCACGCCATACATCACCTGGTGAAATACATTCGGATTTCCAATGCACTAGTCATCTTGCCTCATAATTTCAAACATAATATAAAAAGAACTAAAACTGTTAGAATACTTTGAGAACACAACCACAACAGGGGTTATTTCACTTTAGCAGCACACTGTACAGCAGCAACAGGTAGTGGACGGCACGCTCTGAAAACAGACTAAGACCTACAGTTATCTGATCAAAGCTAAGTTCTAATCATCAATTAAACGCTTTAGTAGCTTCAGGCAAGAAAGATCTCCTATGCCTTTAAGTTTGGCTTGCAGGAGTAATTATTCTCCCACTGAATGTACTTCTCTGGCCCTCGATGAGGCTGAACAGGGGGTGTCACTGTCAGACACTGGACATGACAGAGATGTTTTTTTCTCAAGTCTCTTATAATAAATTATCACTTCAAGCCTCTTCTGGGGTTTCCCCACCACTGACTCAGCTTTCTTTACAACTTTGTCCACTCTACCCCTGTCCTGTTTTGAGATCTGACTACCCCAACAGACACAGCCCAAGAAGAGGACACTGCCTACAAAAAGTACAATGGACATGTATACATACATGTGTGTAAAACATGTTCAGAGTTTTCTCACTAGCATCAAAAGAGTGTAATTTCCTCAAGGAGTACAGTCTGGATTGAGATTTCTTTATCACATGATCAGTGTTAGCATTCCAGTTCAGTCTGCTGTCAATAATCACCCCCAAGTATATAATATATAGGTCAACCCTCTGAAATACCTCCCCCTTAATATCTACAGGATCAACATACTTGGCTTTTTTCCCTGAAATCAATTACCATTTCTCTGGTCTTACCAATACTGAGATGTAAAAAATGACACCACTCAACAAAGTTTATTGTAAAGATGGGCAACAAACATCATAATATATTATATTGGGAATGAGGAGATTGAGACGCAGCAGTATGCAATAAAGCTGAAAAAAACAACAAAAAAACTCCTGACTGAGTACAGTGCCATTAGTATTTAAAACGATAAAGTTGAACAGCATAACGAAACAGTAATGCTCATAATTACTTACAATACAAGGCAGAAAACTGCATGGTCTGTTTTCACGGTCTCTTGGTGTAGCACCTGAATGCCCTGTCTCATCATCTGACTGGTCTGTGAGAATTTAAACTGGTGTTGTCACACTCTCAGATATTGTGGCTTTAATTGTTATTACCTCAGACGTCACTGTCAGAATTTACACTGGCGTTGCCTTAGCCCCCAATGCTGTGGCTTTACCAGTAATTTCTGTCACCTCAGATATCACTGTCATACTCTGATGTGTCACTGTCACAATCTGAAGCACCATCACACACCTGGCTCTCAGCTTCATCTGCACTGTTAACTACATGTAAGATGTCTTGTGCAGTGGCAAGAATCTTTCTCTTTACAGTCCCACTGACATCAGCAAATTTGTCCAGCCAAACTTCATTAATAGAAGTACCACACATCCACACCAATAAATTGAACAAGCCCACAAGAACCATCTCCATAGCATGCTCCGTTGTGAGATCCTTGCTGTCAGCAGGCCATACTGCTGGTGATGTCACTGACATGACCTGCTCCCTCAGATACATGCTCCCATGGTAAAGTTGCCTCTTGTTGGCCTCATCTGAAAAATATTGTACCAGCAACAGGCATATAGTGACCTTAGGCAGGATGCTTGGCACAGCTGAAATACTCCCCGATCCCCTCCCCAAACAACTCAATTAGTACTGATCTAGGAAGTAGTGGAACTCTCGATTTTTTTTGATTTTTTTTTAAATATACGCTATTCATCGTGCTACGTTGAAGTTGACCGTGACTACAAAGAAGTCTAGACCTGTCTATATTATGAGGTCCGGCAACGTAATTATCAAGATCACTGAAAAATGCTCATATTATCATTGTGATTACATACTATTTTCACGAACTTCTCATTCAATTTAATAAATCAAACCTAATCCGAAGCACCACGAACAAAAGTTGCAGAAACTTACCTTGAACTATGATATGCCTGTAATCGATTGTAGCATTTCTTGTGAAACCCTGCCTCGTCAACGTTGAGGTCACTAAAGGCTTCCAAAGAATGACGAGCGACGTCTCCTTGAGTGCAGACGAACAAAGACCACCTTTCGCGACATTCCGAGACTCTTTGCATCGTTTTCTCGCTGAAAGAAAACTGTTTCACTACTGTTGGTTGCCCGTACAAAGCGTGGGCAGCCATTTTGTTTCCAAGCGTAGTCTCTTTCTGATTGGTCGAAAAATTAATTTATTCATCAAGTGAATGAATCGGCGCCTCTTCAGTAAAATCCGATTACCTCCCTTACAAGCTCTTTCTAATTATCTTTCATCCGCGATTAAAAACCAGTGCGCAACATTTCAGCTGAGATCTCCCAGTTTCTATCTAGTTATGGTGTATTATTGATGATAAAAACCAGAAAATGTCATTTGCATTGCAAAAATATTTTATGACACGAAAACCGAGGGCGGCCCACGGCCTACCTAGTCCGTGTAACCTTTGCCCGGCAGCGAGCGAGCGAGCGTGCGCGCACCGCGAACTTCTGATTCTCGCGACTACACAGTCACCGCAGTGGAGAAATTCTATTCTTAGTAATTCTTAGCGCCCAGCCTTACCGTTTCCCCTCTCCCCGGAATTCCCAGGCCTACGTAGAGTTTGTTTTGATGATAATTCTTAGTTTGGTTCCGCGCTCCTCCTCTTCTTTTATTTTGTTTGTTTGTTAGTTGGAACAGTTGATAAGGGTTCAGTGATTTATATTAATCAGGAGTTTTGTCTGTTATTTTAGACGTGCTCATTTTGTTAGTCAGGATTAGTTCGTTTTTCCCTCTGCTTTGGTTATTTTATTCCTAGTGCTATTTCTATTCGTAAAGTGACCACCAGACAGCATAGCAGCCGTACACGAGATTATATTTTTCTCCGAATCTGTGCCATAATCAATTGCAATTCCTTTCTTTTGTTGATTTGTGCCATGCATATTTACTAAGTGATTACTTTGATTACCCCTTTTTGTTTCAGTGTTATTTTATTTTTGCAATAATCACTGTTTGAACGTTCCTCTTCTCTCAGTTATTGATAGCGTGTGTTAGGGAGTGATTGTGTGAGTGGAGTGAGTGCGTGCTAAAGCAAGCGTGATTCACACTTTCTGAGAGCTTGCACAGGCCGTGTCCTCAATTACAGACTCGCATACACGCACCAGACATCCACTGCCCCTTACATACGCTAACTAAAATCATGCACACCTTTATTTTTTATTAATGTAACCTACACTCGACGACACCTTCCCTCCCGGCGTTACATCTATATTGCTGTCAGTGATACGTGATTCCATTTCGCATATTTCCTTCAAAAGACTGAGGGGAGCCGGGGTGGCTGAATGGTAGAACGTTGGACTTCTAATGCTCGGGTCGTGAGTTCTTATCCCGGCTGAGGCCAAATATTTGGTGCTGGCATTTTCGTCGTTGCCCCGCCTTTGACATCCCCCGTATCAGTGTGCTGGAAAAGGACGTTAACCCCCCCCCCCTTCCAACCACACACCCACCCACCCTTCAAAAGACTGTCTTCCCTCAGTCTATCCTGTTTCTTTCTGTGAGCAGCATAAGCTATACTTTTACCTCTGATTTCTACAAATATCACCTCAAAGAATAATTGGTCATTAATTTGTAGCTGTAGATCCTCATTTGTAATCTTAACAGTTTAGTCTCTGCAATAAACAAGTGCACTATACTGCTTCTGGAGTTTTATAGTAGTGTGTGTGTGTGTGTGTGTGTGTGTGTGTGTGTGTGATATTTGACAGTTTGTATTTCCAAAAGTCTCCTCGGTACACACGTAGACAAATATAAGTACAGTAGTTTTATTAAACGTTCACAACTTGCAGACAAGACAGTATAACTGACATGAAACACGTCTTACCTGGAAAACGTTTTATTCTCTGTACATAGGGTTCACACAGAATGCAACTTTCATCCCAAATAGTATCCGAAACTATGGCAATCATTTATCACAATTGTATGAGACTTTTTTTAAAAAAGAAAATGAATCATTCTAAGGAAACGTTACTCGAAATATCACGATGGTTCATCCCTTCCGAGTATTGATCGCCGGAATACATGAGAATTTTTTTTTTATGTCCGGCATTCACGAGACAGGGAAAACTTTAAGTGTCCCAGAAAATCTACTGCATGTTCGCACTGTAAAGGTACCACCAGCCAAACCCTACACTAACTACAACAAGACCTGAGCTATTGGCGGAGTTGTCCACGTTCAGTGAATTTATTAGACAAAACGGAAAAGCAAAATCCCAGAATAAGGATTAATAAAACATACACGTCCAAGATTCTAGGACAAAAGCAGTTTTGGGAAATCCACTACTGTTTGGGGGGCTGAACCCGCCACGAACAGGAAGCCTGACCGACAGGATTCCTGTTCAGCGCCCAAAAGTAGGGAGAAAAAGTGGACAACTCCTCTCGCCAAAGCTCAAACGCCGTAGCAGGCGTACTCAAATGGTAAACAGCAGACTGGACAAAACAACGAGACGGTGAACCCGCAAGCCTGTTGGAAAGAAGTGCGGGGGTGTTAACTCCGCTCCGTGTCCTAGGCGACACTGAAACCAAATCGAGAGAGGGTAGGTGTTGCTTATCGTGTGCAACTTCCGGGTTAAGCCAGGAGGTACCCACTTTCTTTCGGTAGGTTGGCAAATGCCGAACTAAAAAGCGAAATCAAAGTAGCAACTTCGGAGACAAGAAAGAGGCAGTGGTCGTGGCGCAAGCCTAACTAACAGGATAGCAAAGATATGTTGCGCTCCTAAGCGCATGAGAAGCCGGTGTGCCCGGGGAAAAAACTGGAACTGGAAGGAAACTGCCTCAGTAGAGTACATGTAAGCCTAGCGCTGGACGCATGACTGCCGTAGAAGCCCAGGACGCTCACTGCCCACGTATAGAATGTCGCGTGGGAAAGAAGTCCGCGTCCAGAGGTTTATGTTCAAGAGTTCGCTGTCGTCAAAGAGGAACGAAATAGTGTCGGAAAATGACTGAAGTCCCAAACACTCATATTTCGGCTCCGTGGGCCAGATTCGTTGAGGAGAAATCATCCTATATGAGTGCGAGGCCAATCGCGCAGGTCATGCCACAAGGCTCATATTCGTTCTGCAGGAAACGTTATACAAAATAAAATAATACCTGTGTATTGAAAGTGTGGTTGGTCCACGAATTAATTTGTCTTGGCTGAAGAGGCCCGCATGAGACACCAGAGTGTGCAACAATTGAGCCGATGACCGGGCTAGAGAAGTGTCGTCATAAAGTGAGAACCCCGTATGTAAGCAAAATGGGGATGGCCGGGCTAAAGAGGCCCGCGCAAAATACGATGTGACGTCATACAGCGAGAGACCAGTGCGTCAGATATTACAGACGATGACAGGAAAAGGCGGTCTGCATACGAGACAATGTGACAACAGTCAGAAGTTGAGATACCGGTGTGTGAACAATAATAAAGATGGCCGGCATATAGTCGAAAAGGTGAGGTCGGTTACCGTGCACTCCCCCGGCGACTCTATTAGACCAGTTTAAAAATGAACCTTGGGGTGTGCTGAGCACATTAGATCATTGTTCCCATAAATCGGTTGGGTTGCACTAAGAGTTACAGCCCTTTAAGTGAGGGTACTGTCCGCGCTCACTGACCACACACACCATAATGCATTGACAAGCAGTTATTTCAATCACTCAAAAATTTCCTTTATATTTCACAATATAAACAAGACCATGTATGACTATGTTTATAAACGTCTCTTGTCTTCAATAAAACAAACAAAAACAAAATACAGCCGGATACTGCTTCACAGTGTTGGTTGACGTAAGCCAAGTATTCCACCAGTGGGGAAAGTCTTGAATGTAGGGTGACAATGTCTTGTTCTCTTTCCTTGAGTCTAATGCATCATATCTGTGTGCATTTCTTTGTCTCCTATACCGTAAGTGGGGTATTCTGGTTATTTCAAACTTGACTGGATCCTTCTGCAATGTGTCTTGGTGTCACAATATCAGATGTAACCTCCTACCCCCCAAATTGTCAAATTACAAGAAATCTCTCTTGTGGATTATCCCAGGCAATGTTTTTTCCAGTAAAACTACTATCAATGAACACGTTTTCAGAGAAGGGTGGGTGTTTGGGGGTTTAACGTCCTTTTCCACCACATAGGGTGATATATCAAAGACGGGGCAACGATGAAAAAGCCAGCACAAATATTTGGCCCCAGCCAGGATCGAATATTTGTGCTGGCTTTTTCATCGTTGCCCCGTCTTTGATATCACCCTATGTGGTGGAAAAGGACGCAAGTGTTAATCTCTATCAGAACATGTGAAACTAGAGGAGCAAAGCCTCCTCGGCTCACTTGTGAGATGGGTCAAGGTCATTCAAAAGAGTATGTTTGTAAAGCTCTTATCACTAGCTATCATGAAGTAAGGTGTCTCTTGTGTTCATAGTTCCTAAGAAAACGGCAAATTGCAATGTAATAGTTTTTCCAGGACAGCTTCTATGACCTTGACCTTGGGTCAAGGTCATTCAAATGACATCTGTAAGTGAAGAGCTTATCAGTGACTATCATAATGCCAAGTTTGATAGCTCTAGTTTTTGTAGCTTCTGTACAAATGGTAATGTAAAATTTCACAACAGACAGTATTAATGACCTTGAGTCAAGGTCATGGTCAGTCAAATGGGTATGTCTGCATAGGTGTCGTTGCTTTCTATCATTGTGCCTTGTTTGGTGCCTCTGCAGTTTGTTGTTTCCAAGAAAATGCTAACGTAAAGTCTCCGCAAAACATATTGAATGGCCTTGACCTTGACTCAAGGAAATTGAATACAAGTATGCCGGTACAGGTTTTGTCAATGTCTATCATCATGCAAAGTTTGATTCCTCTGGGGTACCAGAGGTTCTCTGGTACCCCTACATTCCGAGAAAAAGACAATTTTAGATTTCCAATGAGACAGCTTTGATGACCTTGACCTTCAGTCAAGGTCTTTCAAAATGGTATGTCTTGGAAGGTCTTAGTGTTGTTTTATCAGCAAGCCAGGTTTTGTGCTTCTGCTTTTTATTGTTTCTGAGAAAATGCCAATGTTAAGGTTTTGGAAGGTTTTCCGCAAAACTGCTTGTAAGGCCTTGACCTTGACTCAAAGTCACTGAATACAGGTATGTCAGTGAATGTGTTGTCAATGTTTATCATCATGCAAAGTTTGATGTCTCTGGCTTTTCTAGACTCTGAGAAAATGCCAATGTAAAATTTCCAAACAGACAGCTTTAGTGACCTTGACCTTGGGTCAAGGTCAACCATTATGGTATGTTTTGAAAGGTCTTACGGCTGTCTATCAGCTTGCCAAGTTTGCTGTCTCTGCTGTTCATTGTTTCCTAGAAAATGCCAATGTTAAGGTTTTGGAAGGTTTTCCGCAAAACTGCTTGCATGGCCTTGACCTTGACTCAAAGTCACTGAATACAGGTATGACAGTAAGGATGTTGTCAATGTGTATAATCATGCAAAGTTTGATGTCTCTGCCTTTTCCAGACTCTGAGAAAATGCCAATGTAAAATTACCAAACAGACAGCTTTAGTGACCTTGACCTTGGACCATTATGGTATGTTTTGAAAGGTCTTACGGCTGTCTATCAGCTTGCCAAGTTTGGTGCCTCTGCTGTTCATTGTTTCTGAGAAAAGGCCAATGTTAAGGTTTTGGGAGGTTTTCCACAAAACAGCTTGGATGACCTTGACCTTGACTCAAAGTCACTGAATACAGGTATGTCAGTTAAGGTGTTGTCAATGTCCATCATCGTGCAAAGTTTGATGTCTCCAGCTTTTCTAGATTCTGAGAAAATGCCAATGTAAAATTTCCAAACAGACAGCTTTAGTGACCTTGACCTTGGGTATATATAGGCAGTTGCTCCTTCTAAATTATTTAGTCTCACCTGATGAGGGTCCCTTTGACCCGAAACCATGGTCGTGAGCGGCTAAAATCACCAATTCAATATGGCCTTGGTTGTACCGACCATTTTCCTCCCGGTGGGAGGGGGATGGGGGCCCTATAAATGGTGAGATACCCTTAGATCTGTTAGACGTTTCAGCGGTAGGATGGTAGGTCCCCCCCCCCCACCCTCCACTGTGGCTTGTAGCCAATATAGGGCAAGGCGGACTTGTCCACTGGCATACAAAGCACACATCTCATAGATCTAAGGAGCGCTCTCAGCTTTACTTACTTCCCCTACTTTCAAATTGACCTGATTGAGCGCATGTTTTCGGCTTTAGTGACGCCTTTGTTCCTTTTCTATATTTATTTAAATGTAATTACATGACATTACACCTAGGCAGTTGCTCCTTCTAAATTATTTAGTCTTTTACCGCTGAAACCTCTTGCAAAGCTTTAGGTTAGCGACGTCTGCTAGTACTGGAGACGCACCAGATTATTCTGGGGCAGCCTTTTAGTGCTGGTTGGACGCTGCAGCCCTCGTGGGTATCGCCGCATGCTCACCTGATGAGGGTCCCACTGACCCGAAACCATGGTCGTGAGCGGCTAAAATCACCAATTCATATGGCCTTGGTTGTACCGACCATTTTCCTCCCGGTGGGAGGGGAATAGGGGCCCTATGAATGGTGAGATACCCTTAGATCTGTTAGACGTTTCAGCGGTAGGATGGTAGGTTCCCCCCCCCCCTCCTTCCAATGTGGCTTGTAGCCAATATAGGGCAAGGGGGACTTGTCCACTGGCATACAAAGCACACATCTCCTAGATCTAGGGAGCGCTCTCAGCTTTGCTTACTTCCCATATATATATATATTCAGACATATGTTACAATCATGTGAAGAACAGTGACATCACGTGTCTAATCCTCAGTTCAGTTTCAAACAGTGTTTTTAAATCAGTACGGGTTCCATACTTATACTCGCTGATGGACAACTTTGCTACTAGAATAAAAAGGTTGACGATGGAGCAAGTGTAATCTCTTACATTGCCAAATAAAATGTCGGTTTCAGTCAGAATAACGTTTTCCCCTGTAAGTTTCTAAATGTGATCTGTTACGGATGACAATAACGGTTTTACTTTGACACAATGCCAGACAAAGTGTCCCATAAAATCTATTACATTACAATGTTCACATTTATCATTTGTTTGTACTCCCATCTTGGATAGTAGGATTGCCGTTGGGTAGATGTTATGCAGTATTTTCCAGTGGAGAAGCCTAAGCCTTTGTTCTTTAGTTGTATGTGTTGCGACTAGCCAATGTTCTTTGTTGATTGTTAAAACTTAAACCATATTTGTTTTGCCAGAAACTCCGCTAGTAGATGGCTCATTGTTCGGGTGTCTTATTTTCTGTAATTTTTTTGGCGGAACCATTTTGATCATTGCAGATTTTTAGCAAGGCTGATAAAATGAGTGAAACACCAGCATGATAATTATTTGTACAGTTAAGCAAAGACGTCTACATAGGGTTACATCCATCCAGTTGGGCATTGAAAAGTCCATACGAGACATTCTGTCTTGGATGAATAGCAACAAGCTGTTACCGAACACTGATATAAAACAGAAGTCCTGCTCATTGGCTCGCCTGCTCGCCTACGGCTAGTAGGCAGCGAATGCGTGGACATTGGTGCTCATATGGTTCCCTTCCATAAGTCCGTCAAATACCTAGGCGTAACCATCGACCAGACACTGTCCATGCACGAACAAATCGGAAAAACATGTCAAGCTTGTTTCCTGCAACTGAGGCGTGTCGCTTCCATACGTTCTTGCCTCTCAGACACCACTTGTGCCAAGCTGGTCACAGCGTTCGTAACTTCCCGCCTAGACTATTGTAATTCGGTTCTTGCTGGCCTTCCCGCGGAACAGATCGCGCGCCTGCAAAGAGTACAAAACAGTGCTGCCCGTCTGGTGCTGAGGAAAGGCATGCGAGACCACATCACACCGCTCTTGAAATCACTGCACTGGCTGCCAGTCAGTTTCCGCATTAAATACAAGTTGGCAGTTCTAGCCTATCGTCATTTCGATGATACTCTCCCGCCTTATCTGTCTGCTTCACTCTGCACCTACGTTCCGTCCCGTATCCTCCGCTCATCTAATGACAAGCTACTCAAAATCCCTAAAATAAACCTGAAAAGTTATGGTGAACGATGTTTCCGGTTCGCCATCCCCTACAGTCTGGAACTCTTTGCCTATGGGGCTGAGACAACAACCATCTTTATCAGCTTTTAGATCTGCACTGAAAACCCACTTATTTCAACAGGCCTTCAACTGATGCGTCTTTGTATTGTGTGATGTGTAATATGTATTGACTGACGTGTTGGTCTCTATAGTGTGAATGTGTATGAGTGACGTGTGTTAGCGCAATGAGTCACTGTGTCTGAGAAGTGCGCTATATATATATATGAAATTTATTATTATTTATTGTTACTTTCAGTCATCCGCCTCCAATGACGCTGTAACCCAAAACGACAAACCCAGTGCGACCACAACTAGGGAGACTCATGGCTTGTATTTTCGTACAAACGTGGATCGTACGGAACATATTCAGTTGTGTCGTCTGCAGTGTCAGTATGACCACTACTGTTGCCTGAAGCACTAGCGACAAGCTGGGGACTGCCGGAAACTCCGCTAGTAGATGGCTCATTGTTAGCTAAAGCCGCAGGTGTTGACTTGTCCTCTGGAGTCCCTGAAGCAGTAATGTTTCTGATCTGTGTGTTCTGGTAGAACGGTACAGTCTTCCACTCGGTCCCTTCTCCTTCTAATTCATCACTTGACGGTTCTGGGTTCAAGTAGTCAGCAGGACGATTGCCTGGTCCATGACAGACTGGGGGTGGTGCGACTTCTGGAAAATATAGTTTGCCCTGTGCCACTATTATTTACCTTTATGTGACACCACTCGCCATTGTGTCAAATACGAGTGCTGTACGTCCGAAAAATGTTAGGACACATCTGGAACTCAAACGTCACGGGAGGTGCAGACATTAAGTTCATCTCTGTGTGGAAAACCTCCCGACGTTTCAATATTTCCGTAGCTTCCTCGTGGTTTCTTCCGTTATAAACCACTCGAACTAAGGATTAGGGTCGTTTTACATGCAATGACCATGTTCGCTTTCAAACAAGGCTTACAGCGCTAAAGAGTTAAGGATTTGGACCACTATCCACTGAAGATCATAATTTTGCACATGTCTGAACTATATCATATTACTTTTCTCAGAGGAAGCCTTGGCTGAGTGTAGAATGAGGAAAAGGTGACTAACTCGGGTCCCTTGATAACTAAACAGTACAATTACCTGCAGCATCGTCCTCGTCAGATGGAGGAGGTGAATCGGGAACCTCCATGTAGAAGTGTGCACTCTGACGAGAACCCTCTTCCTCTAGAGCCACACTACGTCTCTCTATAACGGCCAGTTCTATGGGAGACTGGTGTCGGCGGCGTCTTGAGATTGTCCTCCCTAATATCATTTAAAAATATAACAAAATACCAACCATTGCAGCGTGGAAGGGTTTCTCGTACTTGTAATGTTTGTTTGTTTTCTTTTAATGGTTGTAACAATTTCAGACAACTTGAGTTATACATGCGTTGTAGTCCGATACATTACATCAATTACGTATTTCTCTACCATCACAAGGGGAGCCGGGGTGGTCGAATGGTAAAGCGTTGGACTTCTAATGCTCGGGTCGTGAGTTCGATCCTGGCTGGGGCCAAATATATGTGCTGGCTTTTTCATCGTTGCCCCGTCTTTGATATCACCCTATGTGGTGGAAAAGGACAAACACCCACCCACCCTCTACCATCACAAAATGTGATTTCAGACAATCATCCCCCCCCCCCCCCACACACACACACACCCCATCTCACACAGCCTCTTACTAATACAAAAACACACACTAACAAGTGAGCCAAAAACTGATGGGTTAAACGCCAAAGGCCTAGCTGACAGGAAAGGTTAGGCTTATAGTGTGATTTGAACTGTGACAGTGTGGGCAGATTTCGTAGTTCAGTTGGCAGCCAGTTCCAGACATATGGGGCTAAAACACTGCTCTCCAACAGATTTCATGTTTCTTATCGGAGTTTTAAGACGCTTTTCAGCAGCGTAACACCACCACCAACAACACACACGCACACGGAAAAGATGTGTGTGTGTGTGTGTGTGTGTGTGTGTGTGTGTGTGTGTGTGTGTCCTGCAGATTCATGAGATTAACTTGCAGAAATGGATCCGAATGTTCAAGATATTTCAAAATCAGAAACCTTTTCGGATGCAGACAATGGTAACGATGACAATGACAAGCACACACCCAGTAATACCGGCGCCTATTTTCACTGTCAAGTTACCTGGAACATACATACAAAAAAGCTTAGCTTCCATGAACTTGTAACATAAAGTGGCTTCCAATAATGATGGAAATATATATATATATATATATGATAAAACAGATATATATATATATATATATATATATATATATATATATATATATATATATATATATATCTGTTTTATCATGTTTATCCATCTGCTTTATTGCTGTAGAATGCAAATTGCCAATGTCATCAAAAGAAATAACATCTAAAACTTAAACAATGAAATATACCCAACAAAACAAAAAGTGATTCATTTCAACGTGGTTGTTAGATTTTACATCAAACATTATAGACTGGACATACCATCTGTCACAACCAATGAAAACTCTACGTAGCCAGTTCCCTCTTCATTTGTTAGATTTAGTTGCCACTGTCCCTCAAGCTCTTTCTCCACCTTTTCCAATCTGACAAGCAGCACCAGGTCAGGTGGGGTACCGAGCAGCTTAACAAAGCTGAAACAAAACATTAGCGAACAGGCATGAAGTAATATTCTAGGTGATAAACCTTTTTTACATAATCATTTCTTTTCTTCAAAATCAAACTGACCGTTATCTCCTACGTAAATTACAAAGATGATGTATCTCTTATTTTCAAGGCCCTTTTTCATGATTGACGTCCACTTATGGCTCAACTTACAATTGTGATACATGTTAATGACCATGTGACAGGTTTACAAAACGGCATACATTTAATCAAAAACTGTTCGTAGGGCTGTAGTGACAAGTCCAGACATGTTAATCCAATCTTCACGGAATGATACACGTGAACGCTTTACATGATATATACCGAAATGGTGACTGAAACTCACCTGGTGCATCTAACGACCTTTTGCACCCTTTTAATAAAGCCGGCATTGTGAAGGGTGTCAGATGTGATCACACAGTGAGAAAACTCGTTCGTGTGAGTCCGGACTGGGAACTCTTCCACTGCATCATTTCCTGATTCGACAGTGATTTCATTAAAGTGAGGGTTGAGAAACTTGGGAGCACCTGGAAAAGAAAGCGAGTCATCAACAATGGTCATAACTGTTTTGAAATCGATCAGAGATAGAATAGTCCAGTCGTTAACACGTATCATCCATGATCCCTCTCTCTCTCTCTCTCTCACACACACACACACACACACACACACACACACACACACACACTATCGATTCTCTAACGTTTATCTTCAACCTTTGTATCGATCAAGGTCGCTTCCCAAATCTGAGTTCGAATCGGTGCCAGAGGACGAAGGGGGCGTGGTAACACCCCTAAAAACAAATTGCCCAAGGGGATAATAAATGAATTGAATTGAATTAACAACAGACGGGCTACATTGCGTGCCGCTAACGACGCTTTGTGGGGTACTGAAGACCATGTGCCCCATGTACCACCTTTTTCAGCCCAGGAAGGCATCAAAATACCTATCAACAAAGAGGCCAGGCCACTGGAATATTTTTCCAAGTTTTTCGACGACGACATGCTAGACCTCTTCGTTCGTGAAACAAACAGGTACGCCGAACAATGCATCGCCTCGAAAGCTGGCGATATTGCGCCAAACTCCATGTTTGCCTTGTGGAAGGAAATGCGTGTGTTCCTGGCTATTTCAATCAACATGGGCCTCATATGGAAACCAGATTTCAAAAGTTACTGGTGCACAGCCCATCCGTCTATCCAGACACCTTTTTTTTTTTTTATTCTTTTTTTTTCGACATTTTTCATATATATACATACAAACGTACAGACAGGCGGGCAAAATAAAAGAAAATTTGGTATCCGGCAAAGTACACATATACATGTACCCTCACACATAGCTTGCTGGCTTACAACTACGCACATAACAGGAGAGAGAGAGAGAGAGCGAGAGAAATCCACACCTTAGGGTGCCATGCACCACAGATAAGATGAGGTTTCATTGGATTAATGCCTCATATGGAAGCCAGATTCTACAAAACTTAGAATATTGCCCAGCAACACCATATCTATATCTTTCTATAGTATACCAATGGCGGACTAGCTTTGTAAAGGCTGTAAAATCCGGCCGGAACTCTTTTAGTCTACACTTGTAAATAAAAAATTTTGCAACCAATATTAACAAATCAACAACTGAATCAGTATGGAAATTTTTTGCAATACCAAAAATAACTAGAGTCTTGGATAACGTCAGTGCTGAACAGTTAGGACAGTTATCTTTAAGCCAGTTAGTGAACTCTGCCCAAAAGCCTTGTACATGACGACAATCCCAGAACAGGTGGGTAATGGTTTCCTCTTCATGCTGACAAAAAGTACATTCTGCTGACTCCGTCAGCTTTCGCAGATTCAGAAATCTTTTAGTAGGCAATAAGCGGTGAACTAATCTTATCTGGAACCATCTGAGTTGGGAGTCAGGAGTTGTACAAAAAGGTTTACGAAAAATACATTTCCAATCAGGCAAGTCAACAAAGTGTTGATTCCATTTTGTAACACAAGCTGGTTGAGACCTTGAGTTTGACTGTACAAGTACCATATACACTCTTTTTTGTCCACCTTGCGCAACCAGTAGCCATAGCTTATTACCAGATCCAACATTGGATGAAGTTCGGATGATGCCAGTCCACTGCAAGTATCCCTTAATAGCATTAATAATACCAGAGTACAATATGAAATTGGTAGAAGCACCAGGATATTTCTCTTTAAACTTCTCATAAGTAAGAAACTGACCATCAGTATCTACCAGGTCACTAATAAACAAAATGCCATTATCCATCCAATCAGGTATATGTACAGTTTTCCTGTCCCTCACTATGTGCTTATTATAATGTATACATTCTGATAAAAACTCATCATAGTGCTTGGGCACACAGCTGTTGGCTACATTTTTAAGGTGTTTGGCAACATCTGCCCAAAACTTATTTTTACATTGCTGCATCACAACATTAAAAAATTCAGAGCCATACTTCTGTATGTTTTTGTATGCTGGACAAGAGGCCAGTAGAATATTTTTAACCACAGAATCACACAAAAACACACGTTTGATCCAGCTGACCTTCATGGATGTCAAAAACGAATTCACATCAAGCATTCTCAGACCACCTAGCTCGCAACCACAGCATATCGTTGCCTTATTTATCTTACTTCTCTTTCCTTCCCATAAGAAGGAGAAGAACATCTTATTAAGCTCATTAAGAAAATGCGCCTTTGGGTCAGGAATGTTAATGAATAGATGGACAATCTTTGACATGGCAAGTGTTTTAATGACTGTAATTTTTCCCAGTGGTGTGAGATTTCGCTTTGACCATTTCGACAATATCCAGACACCTTGGTTCAACAAATGCATGACACGGGACAGATTCCTGGCCATCCTTGGTTTCTTCCATGTGGTGGACAATGATGCCATGTGAGTGTGATTGCCAGTTGTCTGCCCCTAGTCTGTTGGAGTTTGGGGTCCCCCAGGGCTCCGTTTTAGGGCCTGTTTTGTTTACGCTCTATTCACAGCCTTTGTCTGATGTGATCTCCGCTCATGAGTGTGATTTTCACAAGTATGCGGACGACACTGAACTGTCAAAAAGCAGTACTCCCGACCATTTCAGCTCTGCTCAGCTGAGCATTCAGTGCTGTATTGAAGATGTTTTATCCTGGATGAGTAGCAACAAGCTTAAGCTTAACACTGACAAAACCGAGGTCATGCCTGTAGGTTCTCAGTCGCGTCTCAGACTGATTGGCAGCGAGGTCGCAAACATCGGTGGTTCGCAGGTCTCTTTCCAAAAGTGTGTGAAATATCTAGGTGTGAAGATCGACCAGACGCTTTCCATGCATGATCAGATCAGCAGCGTCTGCCGTGCGGCTTTTCTTGAGCTCCGCAGGATCTCCTCACTTAGGCCGTTCCTCTCTGAAAGTGCAGCATCAAGGCTTGTAAATGCGTTCGTGACGTCTCGGTTGGATTACTGCAACTCCATCTTTGCAGGTTTACCGGCAGACCAGACCTATCGTTTGCAGATGATCCAGAACAACGCGGCGCGTCTCGTCTTGAGAAAACGAAAGAGGGATCACGTTACGCCTTTGCTAAAACATCTCCACTGGCTCCCTGTTAAATTCCGCTTCCATTATAAAATCGCCACTTTCGCATTCCGGTTCTTCGAAGGTTCTCTTCCTCCCTACCTGTCGGCCTTACTCTGTAAGTATCAACCGTCGCGCACCCTGCGTTCCGCTAGTGAAAAACTTCTCAAAATTCCGAAGCGTAACATGAAAACTGCCGGAGAGCGCTCTTTCAGCTTTTTAGCCCCGACTGTCTGGAACTCCTTGCCAATCGAACTCCGCCTTCAGACCTCACTGCCTCTGTTTAAATCGCATCTGAAGACCTACCTCTTCCGCCAAGCCTTCGATAGCTAAACCTTTGTTAAGTCTGTGTGCATCATGAGTTCGTTGCACTGCCAATTGTATGTATGCTGAGGGGATGTAAATAGCGTGTGTGTGTGTGTGTGTGTGTGTGTGTGTGTGTGTGTGTGTGTGCTTTAACGCGCAGCGAGTCCTTGGAGTTGGAGAACGGCGCTCTATAAGAGCTATGTATTATTTATTATTATGTTATTGTTTATACTCGTGTCATTTACTGAAAAAGTCTTACATAGATACACGTAATGCATGTGTATGTGGGCACATTTGTGTGTGTGTGTGGGGGGGGGGGGGGGGGGGGAGCACAGTCATTGTGTAGGCACATCAGTTGCGTGCGTGTGCACATTGTGTAGGCACATCAGTTGTGTGCGTGTGCACATTGTGTAGGCACATCAGTTGCGTGCGTGTGCACATTGTGTAGGCACATCAGTTGCGTGCGTGTGCACATTGTGTAGGCACATCAGTTGCGTGCGTGTGCACATTGTGTAGGCACATCAGTTGTGTGCGTGTGCACAATGTGTAGGCACATCAGTTGTGTGCGTGTGCACATTGTGTGGGCACATTGTGTGTGGGGGGGGGGGGCACATTGTTTTTGTTCAGCACAACAAAAATAAATGTACTCTAAAGTAATTTTCTGTGTCTGACAACCAGGACAAACTCTACAAGATCCGACCAGTGTTGGAGCAGATAGGAGACCGGTTCGCTGCCGTCTACTATCCAGGAAGAGACCTCTCTGTTGGCGAATCTATGGTGCCATGGAGAGGAAGGCTTTCATTTCGAATTAACATCCCCAGCAAGCCGACAAGATACGGCATCAAGATGTACTGTGTGTGCGATGCCGCTACAGGGTATGTGTGTAAAATGGAAGTTTACACTGGAGCAGGACCTGAGGGTAGGGAAAAAAACCACGGGCCAAATGTCGTGAAGAGGCTGTCACAAGACTTTCAGGACAAAGGGCATGTGGTGTACATGGACAGCCACTTCTCCAGCCCTGAACTGTTTGAAGACCTCAAGGATAGAGGAACGAGGGCTGTTGGCACTGTACGCACGGGCAGAGAGGGCATTCCAGAGGAGATGCACCCAAAGAACATCAAACTCCAAAAGAATGAGTCCATCTTCCGGAGAAAGGGTGATCTCCTCTGCCTTTGGCTGAAGGACAAGAAGGATGTTTTCTTTCTGTCAACAGTGCACACCACAGAGAAGGAACGTGTTGGCAACGATCGCCAAGGCAACGTCAGACTGAAGATCAAACTGGTCAACGACTATAACAAGAAGATGAAAGGGGTCGATCAGTTTGATCAAAATGTAAGCTATTACAGCTTCTACAGGAAAACTGTGAAATGGTGGAAGAGAACTGTGTTCCATCTGCTGCACTTGGCGAAAGTGCAGAGCTATCTACTGTACAAAATGAACGCAGAAAACCCCAAAAGCCAGTACCAGTTCACACTTGAGCTGGTGGAACAGTTGTCGGAAGAGATACCCCGACTGCAGAACCCCCTTCCGGGCCTCCCAGTGGATGCTGAACGCCTTTCGGGCAAAGGCAGAGGGCACTACCCCACCAAAATACCCTCAACAGAAAAGAAACGGGTTCCACAACGACTCTGTGCCTGCTGCAGCTTTCGAGACCCATCAAACGAGAAAAGGTACCTGCACAGGAAAGACACGACTTTCGAGTGTACGAAGTGTAGAGTCGGACTCTGCATTCAGCCCTGCTTCCAGATTTTTCATGAAAGGACTGACTATAAAACAGCTGTAAAAGAAGCACTTGGACTTGAATTGAACTGAACAAAGTTGTCTTCCCCCCCTACCCTAAGTTACAGTCACATTTCACTGCGAGTGTGTGAATTTCGTAATCGTGTGTTTCAAACTGATGACTTCAGGGGAAATCAGATAAACTGCCATGCAGGTGTAAAATAATATTATTTTTTATCCTGTCAGATGTCAAGTGTGAAACAACACATATTTCCTGTTTTGGATGTGCAGTGGTGTTTACAAAAGTGTGTGACACGGAGTAACTAAATGGACATTGTGACAGAGGACTGTGGCTCACCAGGTGTCCTTGACTGTATTTGTGTGCATTGTTTTACCTGTGATTTCATGGACATATGATCATCATTTCTGTGCAAGTGCTATCAATAACACCATATGAAGGGTAAGGTGTGTTTTGTTTCTTTTTATTCTGTTTTTGTCATATATATACATTATAGTAACAGAGACATTACAATACAGCACATAACTAAATGAACCAAGACATTGATACGTGCATTCTATGCTTAACAGTAACACAGTATAGTTACATTATAGAGACCTGGATACAGTCCAATATATTACTAGTGATGTGGTATTTAGCACGTACAACAGAAAGTCGCATATGATTGAGCACACACACACACACACACACACACACACACACACACACACACTTTTCCATCTTTCTACTTTCAAGGAGGAGTACTCGACAGCAACATTGCATGTTTCATTCTAAACAGACCATATCTACATACATGTATGTATATCTAGTCCGTTTACATAAACACATGTACATATAACTGTGTGTACCCACATATAAGTATGTATACTTACATGTATGCACATATTTAGATTAGACACACCGAGACGAAGTACGTCTTTATGTTTCACTGACTGTACATGTATTACTTTTGTTGCATAAGGCGTTGGTATGGCAACCACTTCGTCCTGAATTTGTTTATATTTGTTTCTATTTTTGTGTGTTTTGTTTTATTAGTTGCATGCAATTGAACTTGAAGTGTATGAGCAACCCTTGTATTTTTGTTACATTCATAATCAAACGTGTGACATTTTCGCAAAAACGGTCAAAATGGCACTAAACATTATTTTGCAGACACACAGATATGTTTAGAACATCATACCCAAAGGATTTTACAATCGGTGGGTTACTTGGAGAGATATTGGACAATCAGTGAGGTACCCCATTCTGAAGCACTGCACAGTCAAAACCCCCCAGGCTGGGGTGGTTAACTTGCCTGTGGAGGGCCAGGCTTGAAAGAGTTAAGAAAGCAAAAGTAGTACCAATTCCCAAGTCTAAAGATCTGAACGATCTGAACGATATCAAAATTATCGTCCCATCGCAGTACTGTTGGCTTACCGGCCCCCGTAGTGTAGTGGTTAGTACTTCGGACGATGGACCGGGAGACTCGGGTTCGAGTCCCAGCCGAGGCAAGCGGGATTTTTATGTTGTTACCATAGTAATGGAAACAACATCATAGGACGGGCTAAATTTTCCACGTTCATAGGCAAGCCTCTGTGTTACAAACACACGTCATTGCTGATCTCCCGCAGCGACTATTTTGCAAGTGTAACTCTGACAATGACGTAAGAAAACGTGCGTCATCGATGCTGACGTGTATGGTGCAGCGAACGCACTTCTCCTCCTCACTGAGTGCCGTCCGTGTGTGTGTGTGTGTGTGTGTGTGTGTGTGTGCGGTGTATCCAGGCCTGTTTCTCCGAAAATACTCAACCGAATGGATTCAAATTTGGGATCTCCAAATGTATCAAACTTTGTGGTTAGAGGAACGGAGCGTTTGGCGATTTGCTTAAGTGGTTTAGAAGTCCTTTTGCCCTTTTGAGACAAGTTGGTTGTCTGGCGTTCACAGGAGTCATATTTATTTAAATCCCTCATGTTTTTGGAAGTAGTTAGCTTGAATACAGACTCTGAACTGAGTCACTATTAGGAAATGGTCGCTCTTATATTTTTTCATGTAAACCGTGCCTCAGTTGACATTGCATGTGAACCCAGTTCAGATGCCTGTATCTCCGAAAATACTCAATCGAACTATTTCAAATTTGGGGTTTCTTAATGAGTGAGTGAGTGAGTTTTTAGGGCTTAAAGCCGCGCAAGCCACAAAGACTAATTCGCGGCTGAGTGTGCCTGCACTACATGAAAAAAACAAAAATGTAACGTTGGACAAAAGATGCAAACTGGTCTACGGGGCAATATAAACCTAGGGCATGCAGGAGACGCTGCATTTTCATGCTAATTTTTCGAACTCCCGGTTGCAAAAAAAGCGTAGAAAACAAATAACAATTACAACTGGGTAAAACAAAGATAAATACTAAGCGCATATACAGCAAATATTGCAACTTATCATCTCCTAGGCGCAATAAACCAGTTCGCAGCATATGCCCAACATCACTTATTCCTATAACCACTGGTAGTGCAGACGTGAGTGAGAGGTTATTCAGAAGAAATATAGATGAAAGGGCCGAACTTAGAAATCAGCTGAGAGATGAGAGGAAGGACAGAGCGGCTAAATTCGGGAGGTTTTAAAGAGAAAGAGACAGGGGAATGGGCTGGTGAGGGATAGACAGAGGTAGGAAGGAAAATTCCTTAGTTGCCAATGAAGACAACATGCCTGGGAGGCAGTTGGAGAATAGACCGCTCCAACACGGAACCTCCCCGCCATGAGGCGGTTTAGGAAAAACAACGCACCAGAGAGGGGTGCGTTGTGAAGATCTTCAACATGACAGGTGTTCGGCAGCACCAGCAGGGCGCTGTGAAAAATGCCCGCCAGGGTGAAGACCAGGTGGGGGGGGGGGGGAATCCAGTGAAGTCGGCCTTCAGGAATGACCCTCAGATGTTTCACTGGACTAAGGGTCAGCAAACACCCGCTTACTGACCTCCCCCCGGAGGATACTTTAAGAGAGCAAAAGACCGGTGAATGGACCGAGGGAGGCAGAAATAAGAGTAAAGAAAGAGCAAAAGGGGTGGGCAAGCTTGGCGAAATCAGCCCCGCCGCGTGAAGGCGAGCCCATGGGACCGGATTTCTTAATGAATCAACATCTTTGAACAGACGGCCCGATCCAGGTACGATTGCACACATGATTTGCGAGTTATTGCCCTTTTCAGAAAAGTTGGTTTCTGGCGTTTAAAGGCGTATTATTTATCTAAATCACTCCATTTTTTGGAAATAGTATGAATAGGGACTCTAAACAGAGTGAATTTTGGAGGTTGTCGCTGTTATACTTTTGACGTAAGCCGCACCTCATGAAAGTGCAGGAGAACTCACTTTAGATCTCAAAATCGCTCCTGCTATATATATACTGACGTCCAAAAGAAACGCGAAAAATATCTTCCATCTTTCAATTCATTTTTTCCGGTATTAACAAAAGTTGAGTTATTTTGGCACCCAGTATATCAAGACCGATGTTTGAGGGAAGCGTTCTGTGAATTTTACCGCATCAGCTCACTTGCAGTCCACGTGAAGCCCGAGTTAGCTGTGACACATGTCGTGTGCTGTTCAGCTGCATGTGCAAGCAAAGCACAAAAGCTGAGCAGTGAGTAGTGTTCACTGTCACTAGGGGATAAAAAGTAGAGGGTGGAACCGGTACGATTTCTCAAAGGAAGGACAGAGCGGCTAGATTCGGGAGGAAGAAAATAGAAAACCGAGGTTTAAAACCGGTTAACCGGCTATGTATACGTCATCTATTGTTTCTAACGTTTCCTCAAGAGATGGAAGGGGGGAAGGGAGGGGGTTCTCCTAGTACTCCGGCTTCCTGTACCCCTGCGTTGGAAATGTTCAACCAACAAGGGTGGGTGAGTGAGTGTTTGGGAGTTTAACGTCCTTTTCCGCCACATACGGATGATATCAAAGACGAGGCAACGATGAAAAAGCCAGCACAAATGTTTGACCCTAGCCGGGATTTGAACTCACGACCCGACTGAATGAGAGGCTACGGAATAAATATGTTGGAACTGTCAGAAACTCTGTCGGTGGTCATTGGAGAGCGAAACAACGAACCCCCGTTGCTGCCGTGTAGGACACTTCCATCCCCATAACGCCCACCAACGCTACATATGCTAGTCACAACGCGGCAAAAACATCAGCGTCATCTTTCCCCATTAAAACTTCGTTCGAACGGCCAGCCAGTTCAGCAAGTTACAGGCCGTCGATTTTTAGGTGTTATTGTTGACGATCAGCTGAAATGGGAGGCCCAGATTAATGCACTGTGTAAAACTCTTTCGAAAAACGTACATTTACTTTCTCAGCTAAGGCACATAACTGATATACATAGCCGAAAGCTGTTTTTTTAACGCACATATAACATAACATGTTAGTTATCCCTCCACTGTTTGGGACGGGTGCAGCGATGTCCATATGGCCAGACTCAATTCGCTGTACAAGAGAGCTGTTAAAATGGTTCTTCCGGAACCCCTTTCAAGTAGCGAAAAATTTTAAAAAAATCATCTTAGCCTTGAACACCAGTTTACCTACAATAAGTGTGTATTCCTACATAAAATCTTCAACGAGACAATGCCACCATATCTGGAAACTCTTTAATTTAAATCGGCGGCATGAGAGGACCTCGAGGAATGGCATCCTGCGCTTACCATTACCCCGTATTGACTTATTTAAAACAAGCCTTTCCTTCGCTGGAGCATTACAATGGATATTTCTACCTTCTCACCTGAAACAAACTATATCTACTTCTATGTTTATGCGTACACTCAAACAGTACCTAATTGATCGCACGTAACGTACGTTACGCGGCAACCTGTAATTTTGATTTTCTATTTTACATCATTTCAGTATTATATCAGTGATCTGTGTTTACGAAGGTCGCACGTGTGCATGAATGCGTTTGGACCTGATGGACGATTTTCTCTACGGTTTTGTACATAATCTTCTGTGTTAATTTATTTTTTCTCTTTTATATTTTGCTCCATTTTTTCCTTAGAAGATATGTCTGTAGTATTAGCAACGGCAAGTTTGCAAACTGGCGAATTTCTGTCAAAACTTTTACCGATGATAAATAAAGTTTCTTCATCATCATCATAATCATCATCATCTCTCGCAATCGGCAATAAGGCAATACAGAAATAGTGTGCCAGAGGTTAGGCCGATTAAGGAAATTTTCTCACTGCCAGCTTCAATCCAAAAGTAAGATGAAGGTCACCGAAAGTATTTGCCTATGACACACAAAATGATCACATCTTTAAAACAATGGTTACAATGAATGCAGGATACAGAAAATGTGTGGCTTATTAGGGACGTAGTTAAGAAAACAGTGAAGTATTGTGAAAACAATACAGTCACTATACTACTGATGACTCCTGGCTGTCATTCCCTCTCTGACATGTTGTTGTTTCCTCATACACGGTCACTGATAAATCCACTGATTTCTCGGGGGGGGGGGGGGGGGGGTCACTGAGCGAAAGGGGCACAGCTTCCAAAAATCAAACAGGAGGGTAGCGGGGAAGGGGGGGGGGGGGGGGGGCAGTGACTCATCGCGAATTTGGGCAAAGACAAAATTTAATAAGACAATATCCAGTCTGCATGTAATGAACGCGCAAGGTATTAAAGTGTATTTGCTGGAACAAAACAAAACAAGATGATCACCAGCCCAATATGTTGTTTCCATTTAATCCCTTGCTGTCGTCACGCTCGTTCTTTTGTAATGCTATGTATCGGAGAGGAGGAGTTTTCTCACAATATGTTATGTCTCGCGTGCGCGCGCACACACACACACGCGCACACACACGCGCGCGCGCGTTTGTGCATATGCTCCATTGGGACCTCTGTGATGTTCTCTCACTCTGTTATGCTGCTAAGTGAGAGTCAGTGGCAAAAACAAAGCCCAGAACATCGATGAAATTCCTGCTTTCCAGGTACCCAAATACAGAAATTCGGATAACCTGGTGAGACATCCCCAAGTAAGGCCAGCATTACGTCAATCAAACAGGATGTCGGCAAAATGAAACTCATACTTTGTGTCAGTGCGCGTGCGTCTTTTGTTTGATGTTTGTGAGGCTTGTGGCAGAAATGTGCTTGGGGTACAATCAACTGAAGATAACAGCTGCAGTGAATGTTTCTAAATGTTTTGTTCTATGACACCAGAGACACATTATCTACATACAGTATGAGCGATTTTGAGATCTAAAATGCACTGTCAAATAAGGAACGGCTTACGTCAAAAGTATAAGAGGAACTACCTCCAAAATGTACCTCTGTTCAGAGTCCGTAGTTGTGCTGTCAACATTAAAAAAGAGAGTGATTTAAATAAATTGTACGCCTGTAAACGCGAGACAACAACTTTTCCCAAAAGGGCGATAACTCAGAAATCGACTGCTCGCTCTGACTAAAAATCTTGATTTCTTCGGAAGTTCCAAGTTTGAAGCCAATCGGTTGACTATTTTCGGAGATACAGGCCTGGACACACACACACACACACACACACACACACACGGCACTCACTGCAGCGGAGAAGTACCTTTCTGTGCACCATGCGCGTTAGTAAAGATGACGTTATTTTTCCTACGTCACTGTCCGAGTTAGTCTTGGATCATTGTCTCTGCCGAAAATGCAAGCGGCGTTCGTTTGTTCCACAAAAAGTTTACTTTGAACATAGAAAAATCAGCCCTTCTTATAATGTTGTTTCCATTACTATGGAAGCTACATTTAAAAAGAAATTGAAAAACTGCCCTTACATTTGACCAGTAGCATTGCCGTCTCATTGTGACTAGCCCCTGGTGCCTCACAGCGAATGAGGCCAGCGTCCTGACAGGTCACAGCAGGAAAGGTGTAGTTGACCTGTCCACTGCTGTAGATGCTGCCTTCCATCTCTACCCCGTGTCTGTCCAACAGGCGGGCAGTGACAGGAGGGTAGCCCTCATCCCAGGTACACAGGATGTCAACAGTAGTGTTCTGGTCTACAGGAGACGTCACGCTGTTGTCACCAGCCATCATGGACAGACTTGTCACGCTGGCAGCAACAGGTTCTGTAAACGTTGAATAGAAGTACGATGTGGTATTGTAAGGTTTCAGGTCTTACTCCTATTACAATTATGGCATACACCCGTGTATACTAAAAGGTTTGAAAAGATTTTGAGATGTTCTGTCCGACGAACATAGACAGACCTGTCACGCTGGCAGCAGCAAATTCTGTTACAGCCGCAGTACTACCGAAATTATGAAGAAATACACTTTTTTCCGTTGAGATTCTGTTTGGGTTTTCTTATCCTGGTCGAAATTGCTCTCTCTTGAATTTTTGGCCAGGAATGGATTTTGTTTTTGACATTGAGTTATTACTATGAAATTATCAATAGAATTATTGATTAAATGTAATCCTTATACCTATAAGTACTGTTTCCGTGGTGCCGACTGTTAAAGTAGCTGACAAATGAAGAAAAAAATACACACCACAAGCTGGTCATATGCTATAAAACGAGACTTTGTAAAAACACAGGACAAACATGTAAAGTACATACAAAATTTATTCGTCATTTTTATGTCATTATGTCATTTTTATGCCATTATTTGATACTTACTTTCTGGAACTGTCAGGCAGATTTCCATGTACCCAGACCCAGCATCATTGGACACACTGAGGTTCCACCGGCCTTCATCCTCTGACGTCACATTGTCTAGCCGGACAGTCAACACTAGGTCAGGTGGGGTGCCGGTTACAGACAGTGACCTTGACACGAACAACTCAAGGTATGAACAATACTGATTTTGTGGTTTTTTTTTTTTTTTTTTTGTTCAGTATCCCTTACGGAGAACATAATAGGCTTATCAGTTGAACCTAACTGTGTGAGGCCTTTTCATAGTAGAAACGCACACCCTCTCACTCAGACTAACTATTCTGTTTCATGGATTTAATAATGGTCAATGGATGAGCCTGTGTGAAATACCACCCAGTCTGTGGCTATTTACAGCATCCACCCTATTTAGCCTTTCCACCTGTGTACGTGAAATGCATGTAAAGATACCTCAGACAGTCTTTTGTGTTTCCAGATTGTCCGGACTTCAGATGGGTGAGGTGGCAGGTGTCAATTTTAGCCGTGTGAGTACGGATGGCGAAACTCACGTTAACATTGTCACCAGGAACGTTGAACTCCGGATTCTGGGCTTGGAGTATCGATGGGGGGCCTGAAAAAACCGACAAAAATGGTGCCGTGAACTTTTTTAAAAACTAAATTCAAGACAGCTTGTCAATGCAAACGTCGCACCACAAAACATTTTCCTGAGAACGGTGGGTATTTTAGGTGGTTTCTAAAAGTCCCAGGTCTATCAATAATTACAGACTTATAGTGAACGTTTCTGTTTTAGGATGGCAGCCACGTAAATGTAACTTCACTCACACACAATTGCACTTGTGGAAGTCACTATAATGGTCAGCTGACACTTACATTTAACAAGAAGTGTCTCAGTCTTATTGTGACTAGCACCTGGTGCCACACAGTGAATGACGCCAGCGTCCGTGCATTTAATGCTGTCGAATGTGTAACTGATTGTTGTCAAATTGCTTGTTGCTGGTTCTCTGGTCAAACTCTTCTGACGACTGTGAATGAGCTGTGCTTCAACCGGCGGGTTTCCTCTGTCCCAGGTACACGAGATCTTCAGCGGACGGCCTGGTTCCAGTGGCCTCGATGGCTCAGATGTTGGTGGCGCAAGCGTTAGGTTGTTTACCTCTGCAGGATCTACGTACAAAGTAAAATCTACTGAAAACTCGTCTGGAAGTGCCAGTGATCAACAAACAACAGAGACCATCGTTAACGCGTGTGTGGGCGTGATAGCAATTGTGTAAAAGCCATGCGACACATGTATGTGTCATATTCATACTGATTCTGTCTGTGAAAATAGAACACACACACACACACACATACACACACACACACACACACGCACGCACGCACGCACGCACAATATTAGAGAAAGAGAGAGAGCGTTCCTTACAAGTGATGTTGACAGATACAGTCGTGTCGCCAAACATGTCACTCCTCCACGTCCATCTACCGCTGTCTGATCGGAGGACTGTTTTAGTTAATGTAATGAGACCGTTGTCTTCACAAATGCAAACAGAAGTGTTGAATTTCAAGCATTTCCCGTCTGCAATTTCAACCTTACATATTCGAATGGGGGTTACACCTTTTCGATTTGATGACCTCCAAACATCGATTTTTCCCTTTCCATTACTGTCGCACCTCACATTCGATAAGGTGAAAGGAAGGGCAATACTTTCGTTCTCAGCAGCCGTAAATGCTAGCGAGCCATTCAGCGTCGGGAACTTGAGTGTTGCACCTGCACAAAAACCGAAAGTGGCGTTCAAAGCAAACGGCGAGGATAGAGGATATTAATATTGCGTTATAACATGTTATCCGAACATCAATGCAAGATTTTGTTTGCGGTTTGGATCGTTGTCAGATCAACTTCTTGTGACATATATCAGCAGCAGGGGAAGAACCGAAGGTAAATACTTACATGTCTCTGTGGAACAAGCTGGTGTCAAAAACAGCGAGAATAGTGTTATCAAACAAAGATGCTGCTTTTGCGGCAGATCCATGAGCACTTACAGCAACACAATCCAACTTGTATTCAATCTGAGGATATAGGTCTGAACTGCTGCTAAGTGATTCTATATCATATAAGCGAAACCGAGAAGAGGGTTTGTATATGTCTGTTTCAATGTTTCCTTGTAAGCATAGGGAAATTAAGATATTGTATTTGCTATCAGTGACACGAAACATGATGCACAGTACTAAGACACGCTCTTTCAAAAGCAGACGGAAACAACAACAACAACAACAACAACAACATGTCGCTTAAATTGAATTTTTATTGAGCATGTAATAAGCATGTCTTGTTTATGCTCAAACTGTGTTTCTGTAATTTCATCAGTGCAACAAAATAAATCAGTTTAAACCAACAACAACAACAAAATGAAAATGTAGTTCAAGTCTCTGCAAGCCCACTATAAACTTTGTGTGCTTGTACATCTCTCATACAAAGACTAATTTATAGATCCACATTCATAACTGTCTGAAAAACTAAAAGAGGGAATTAACCTTAATTAACCCGTGCCATATTTAAACCCAAACGTCAGCCCTTTCACACACACACACACACACACACACACACACACACACACACATTGGGATCATGGAACTTTTCACGATGTCTGTACATACATAACGATATGAGTAATCCTTACAACAATACTGTTGTTTTGTACATCTATCTATATACAGTATACGCCGGTTATAAGAAATTCGAGGGGGGGGGGGGGTATTTTTTGGTTTCTTATATCCGAGTTTTCTTAGAATCTGAAAGTCGGATATAAGAGAGTATTTTGAAAAATATTTCTTTTAACCGAGTTCAGTTAAAAAAGGCTTAAAACATTACTTTTTTCTCAGTTCGTGTATGTTTTGCATTAAATTAAGAAATATCTGGTTTCTCTTAAAGACCTGCACAGAATATATATGTGTAGAGTTAATATACACCAGTGCGCTTGTGTCCATGAAAATACTGTTTTTGCTTCCCAACTGTAGCGCTGGCGGTCATGTGGTAAAGAAGAAAAAAAAAACCCAAACCAACCAACCAACCAACCCAACCTACCAACCAAACAAACAAACAAACAAGGAGGAACGGCCCCGTCCTACTAAGTTGTTTCTCCAAATTTCATTTTATTTTGTCTGTTTTGTTGTTATTGTTGCCGGTTCTCCCCTCTCCAAGTTCTACCAATGACACTAGATCCTCTACGACCTCGACCGATTAGTCACGTGACTGGGGGTGGGGCCGGGTGGGGGAGAGAGAGAGACAGACAGAGAGAGAGAGAGAGAGAGAGAGAGAGAGAGAGTGGGTGGGTGGGTGTTTAGGAGTTTAACGTCCTTTTCCACCACGTAAGGGTGCTTTCTAAGACGGGGCAACGAGAGAAAGGCCAGCACAAACATTTGGCCCCAGCCGGGATTCGAACTCTCGACCCGAGCATTGAAAGTCCAACGCTCTACCATTCGGCCACCCTGGCTCCCCAGAGAGCGAGAGAGACTCAGACTCAGACTCAGACATTTTATTGTTCGGACTTCGGTCCATTACAATGGAAGTGAGTTGTCTTTACAGATAATGAAATGGCGTAACCAGAGAGAGAGAGAGAGAGAGAGATGACGTCAATTCCGCGAACTAAACATTTTCACGTCAGCCTCTAGCACTGCCATCGTCTGAGGAAGCTTGTTTATGTCTTGTGATTTCCCTGTTGGCTTTGTGGCTTCCCCGGTTGAATTATTTTTCACATGAAATCTGGAAGATCTAGAGGGCTGGTTAAATGTCGGAGGCAGTGACGATACTTGCTTATTTTGTCTGTGAACTAAGCGTTTGACGTCAGCTTCACACTGGTGGTATGACAGATGATGCTTGTGCATGTCTTGTGATTTCCCTGTTGCTTTTGTGACTTCCCTGGCTGAACTAATTTTTACATAAAATCTGGAAGATCTAGAGGGCTGGTGAAACATGGACTAGAATACCTTGGATTGTACTTATGAAATCGAAAATTTGGAACTCTTTTGACCGGTGCTTCTCGCAGAAACTTGAAAAAGTTATGTTTATCTAAAAGTTCAGTTATTCTAAATGCTAAAGATATAATAGTGCAGTAGTTCCTGTCATATGTGCAGTTGTCACACTAGACAAAAACGCCGGGATGATAAGTAATTTGCAGTAGTCTTTTCATAGATATTTGATCTTATGTGCAAACCACCCCTACCTCGGAAATATTTTTTTTACACAAAACCAGTCAGAGCTACAAAGCTGTAGCACTAATCAATGCAGTGTGATTGGGTGAACTTCCAAAGTCTAGAAAATGAAGGAATTTGAACAACTTTTTCGAAAAAATTCGTAACATGACCGATTTTTTAAAATTGGCGATAACTCTTCTGAAAATGCGGCAGGCTAAAAATCGTGAAAGGTAGCTCTGGAGAAGGTGATTTCCCATTTTATCTCAAAGTAAAAAGGCCTCCATCGAGGTGGTTTAGGAGATAGCCATCATTACATCCGTCCACACACACACACACACACACACACACACACACACACACACACACACACACACACACACACACACACGTCATTCCCGCCAAAAAGAACGCAGCAGCAAAGTGTGCACGTAAGGTGTCTATGACGCAGATTTCGTTACGTCACTGTGTGCGTGAAAGTAAGTATTGTTTGGAGAAACGTCACAGTCTTGTTTTGTATCACTGAAACTTGCTGCTGCGCGTAGCAAAATCTGCCCCGTCTCATCTCTATAGAGAAACAACTTAAAAAGAGCTAAGGAGAGAGAGAGAGAGAGAGAGAGATTCTGTGTTATTCAGTGAATAATTTAGTCTTACCAACGAAACATTTTGGGAACACAAGTTTTATTTTTTTCTTTTCAAAGTGAATAATGTAATCATGATCATGCGCTATCATGTGCCTGTGCTAAGTGACGTCAGACCTGACCTGTTTTCTTAGAATGAGTGAAATTTTCTTGGCAATGTACCTTCGGTTTCTTACAATGAGTGAAATTTTCTTGGAAATGTACTTTCGGTTTCTTATATCCGAGTTTTTGTATCAAGCGGGACAAGAAATTTCCTTTCCTAAAACCGAGTTTTCCTATAAGCGAGTTTCTTGTATCCGAGTTTTTGTAATACATAATAAAGAAGAGTTTGGCCGGGGTGAAAAATTCGTTGGCAATAACCGAGTTTTCTTATATCCGAGTTGCTTATATCCGGCGTCCACTGTGGACATGCAAATCAATTAACAACTTCATAAGGAAACCTTTATAATAAAATGGTTACCCCCATCTTTTGAACAATGAACAGAACAACCAGATTGCTATTTTCAAGGAAATTTCTTGATTCATTTTGGCCAAACAGAGTTTATCCTCTATCCCCTACGGCTAATGGCATTTGGTACACAGAAAGTGAAGATTACATGATGGAAGTTCACAACGACCCCGGATTTCTAAAAGGTCGTCATTTCACAGTTCAACACTATACTTGATTCAATGTACTTATTTTACCATGTGAATGAAGCTGTTGAAACTTTGCAGGACAAGTGGAGAGATATGCATAAAGAACATGGCGGCGTTACAATCACTCATTTCCGTTTTACAGCACTTGTGGCACTACTTCCAGGACACACCTCGTATACAAAATAGCAACCTCAATAGTATACAATTGTGCCATACTGCACGAAATTAAAAAAAAAAATACTTACACGTGTTTTTAGAACAAGGATTTAAAAACAGTGAGAAATACTAGCCAGCAAAGGCAAAGTTTCTTAACTGAACCTATCGTCATCTTTCAAACACTTTCCTTGGTTTAGTGTAGTCATTTCATCTGGGGGTCTTTGTCCATCATCCACTAAAACCGAGATCAGGGGCAAATCCTTGGTTAGAAAGCAACAGCAGCAACAGCCCCTTCCCCTCCACCCCTCAAACATTCACACACACACTCACACCCGCCCGACCTCACCCTCTCTAGAAAAGAAATGAAAATTTATACGAAATCAAGTCAATTGTACGCATACATGTCAACAGGGCGCTATGTTCAGGCAAGGATTCACATAACTAGTCGCTGAATGAAGGTATTTAAAAGTAAATTACATTTTGTCATTAACTGGCTCTCCAGTAGGTGTAGTATCCACCTTGAAATTCCGACACTAATGGAATGGGGGTGTGGTTGCTAGAGCATTTAAGTCAAATGCAATAATTGCACCATGGGAATGAAAAACATTTGCACGTGTGGTCAGCCATGCGTGACTTTATGAGAAGCGGGTAGAGCTCGTACTCTTCGTTAACTTTTCTTTATATTTTGCCATGTTCAGTACATTTTTCACTGATATTTTCAAAGACATTAGTAAAAAAAAAAAATAAAAAAAATAAATGAGGATGTAGGCCTACGAAAGTGAGCGTGAATCAGAGTTCTGTCCTGATGGCAAATACACCTTCACTGTTGGCCAGTATTGTAATGCAGTCTGTCCAGCGATGCGTGTTTGACAAGTGGAGTACTTTCCTTTACGGTTTACGGTCAGTGAGTTCAATCTAATTGTAGCATATCACGAGACTGCAGAGCTGGTGAGATTTTTATGTTGTTTTCATAACTGTTTGGTAAAAGAACCTAAGTGTCGTGGATTGGATAGACACCTTGGTCATTGTAGCATATGATGGTAGAGGTTGAACGCACTATGTTACTGTTTACAAGTGAGTCATTAGCCAGTCGGCTGTCGTAATTTATCTCAAATTTGCATTACTCATTTTTGATGAGATCATTTGTGAACATTTCCTCGTTAGGAAATTCTGACTTTACGTTTTTGGTGTCAGACACACGACTCGCACAAATAATCCATTCTTCTACCAACTATTGCCAGTCGTTTCCTCAGAAATGTTGAATGTAGTGATTGTGATGAGATGAAAACAATGTCCCTCTGTCCGTGTTACACCTGAAGTATCGCTAGTATTGAAAGGTTATCAAAACGCTAGTCAGGGAAATATTGACATACAATACTAGTTGTATCACATTGGTATCTGCAAATATCCCGTATGGCTCAGATTTTTTTACACTCACAACTGACATTTATGCATGGGCGTTTCCATGGTGACAAGTGTGTGTGTGTGTGTGTGTGTGTGTGTGTGTGTGTGTGTGTGTGTGTGTGTGTGTGTGTGTGTGTGTGTACATTCAAATCACCCTCCTCCCACCCGCCCTCCTGTCCTAGTCTGTTTTCACTCTTTCTCATGAGTCACTCTGACATAGCGTAGCTGCTAGATCATTGAAAAGAATTTTTAAAAAGTACCAAGGCTATGACAATGAAACATTCTGCACGGAAATAGGCCTGTATGGTCAGCCATGCGTGACGTTGTAAGAAGCGGGTAGCTCTAGCAAGGTTCTCTTTACCCTCGTTGACACATTTACTTTAGTGTGTTCCACTCTCTCTGTGTGTATGTATGTATGGGTTAGCCTTTACTGAATACATCGCCCTGCAAAGTCGGCTAGACCTTTACTGAATACATCGCCCTGCAAAGTCGGCTAGACCTTTACTGAATACATCGCCCTGCAAAGTCGGCTAGACCTTAATTGATCGAATACGAGCAAATTCGGCTTTTTTAACAAGGAAAGCCTGACTTCGACTTTTGATATCAAACATTTTCTGCTTTGCACGGTAATTGCTTTATTTTTCAGATGTATCCATTGGCCTATCAGTAATGCAACCTATTTACTTCAACCAAAGACTTGTGACGATCTCACAAAACACAACAGGCCGCCTGTATTATTGTGGGGTAAGTCGTCGTTCAGGGAAGTGTTAACTTCCCACCCTCTGGGTAAACCAGTTTCAGTTTGGACCTACAGTCCAGTTAGTGTCAGTCAGGTTTTGGACGTGTGGGTTTGCACAAAGCACACTTTCATGTAGACCGTAACTGAAACTGCAGACATAGCAACACTTACAACGAACTGCTGTATTGCCACTTGTAAACAATGTGCCTATAGATGTGCAGAACTTTCCAGAATTCGTTGGCACACACACACACACACACACACACACACACACACACACACACACACAGAGCGAATGAACCAGCAGATAGAAAGTTACACGATAATCTAGGTCAGGAATGTAAACCTTTCACACACATTTTGAAACATGCACTGGTGCAGAGTAATTTCACTTCAGTGAAGGTGCATGGAAAGAGCCTATAAGATGAAGGGTATTTTATGGACACGAACAAATACGCATGTACCCCGAAAAATCTACCTCAGCCTTGAGGTAGTCTGCATCCTGTGCACCAGACAACACCTGATTTTTCGGGTTTGTCTCAATACTGTGTGAACTGCCGACACACTCTTGTTTCCATAACAAGAAGTAAAGTGTGCTTGCAAATTACTGGTCGTGTGTGTGCGTGTGTGTTGTCCTATCTCATCTCGTTTCCCTTATCTTCTGCATAGAATCTTTGCAACATGAACAATGGACAATCACCTTACATCCAACCGTAAGTACATACCTACAGAACTGGGCCCCTGCGTAAAACTCGAGGTTACTTTAACCCACGGCTACGGGCCTAACCAAGACTAGGACAAAACAAACCCCAAAACAAAATTAAATGAAAAAAGGAAGCGAAGAAAGAAAGACAAAAATTCTTGTATAACGCCGGCATAGGCACCTTGCTGGAATGGGCCCGCTTCCTGGTTTAAAACAAACAAACAAACAAACAAAAAACCCAGAAAATTTAACCCTAGAGCTAGTTTAGTTCGAGGTTAGACTCCAACCCGGGGCTAAACTCCCTAACCCCGACTTTTACATGCGGACCCAGCATTATTTGATAAAACGTATATATAACATCTGGTCCAAATAGCCCGGGGGAAAAATGAACAGTGAGCCCGATTACAATTTCATAAAAGATGCTCTTGTGCCGAAGAAAATACTCGTTAAAACTCGTGCCAGTCATTACCAGATTAGTGCATCCCTGTCACTTATTTGACGGAGTCAAGCACACCCCATCTGGCGATACGAGGGTTGTTCAATGGGAATTGGAAACAGCTATGTAACTCTGGTTTTACACATAGCTCCAACTTCTTATCTTCACATCCCCTCGAAGTATTCCCCCTTGATCTGGTAGTGTCTGGTAGTCTTCCTTGGGTATGGCATCGAGCTGTGATTTTACTGCTTTTGCGAGGTCCTGTACACGGTCAAACTTCTGGCCAACGAGTCTCTCTTTCAGGATAGGGAAAAGCCAGAAGTCGCATGGTGCAAGGTCTGGACTGTAGGGTGGGTGGTCCAAAATCTGGATTCCTCAGTCAGATAGAAAGGTCGTGGTGACCTTGGCTTTGTGGGCTGCTGCATTGTCATGCAGAAGCAAGGTTCTTAAGGTGCCAACGGTTGGGCGCTGATTGCACACTTCCTTGACAACTTTGGGAAGCACAACTCCTGTGTAGTATGTTGCATTGATTGTTGTCTTCTCAGGCAGAATATCGATTGCCACAGTTCCTTGTGCATTAAAAAAATGGAAAAAAAGTCGCTTCCGGTTTTGAAAACCTTGTCTGAACACAACTGGTCGATCGCCATCAGGACCCATCCACGCCCTGTTGCAACGCTTGTTGGGGATGCCATAAAACCAGAGCCATGTTTCATCACCAGTGACTATATCACACAGCCGTTTTGGTCCATTCGGTTCAAAGTCATTCAACAACTGACGCGAACATTCAACTCGCCGTTTCTTCTGATCTTCACTTAAGAGATGAGGTACCCATCGGGCAGCCAGTTTTCGCATGTGAAGATCTTCATGTAAGATGCTGTGAATGGTACCAACAGAGACGCCAGATGCCTCGCTCAATTCTCTGATAGTTGAATGTTGATCTTCAGCAACCAGTCTCTCTACAAGGGCAATGTTTTGCTCGTTCCGAGCTGGAAAAGGTCGTGCTGGACCCATACCTGGCTTACTGCTCGATTCCTCAGCTTGAAATGCTTGAATCCATTTGTACATTGCGCTATATGAAACACAATTGGCCCCATAGACTGCCTGTAAATCATTGTAGATTTTCTTCGGTTTGTCTCCGAGCATCAGCCTTGTGAAAATATAGAAACGGTATTGCTCCTTCGTGCCCTCCATATTTTTCAGGCTCAGCTGTTTCGTATACTTTTTTAATGACGTCATACTCTTAAATGCGTCATCGCATCGGATTTCTTTTTTGCATGTGAATAAAGGAAAGGCTGAATTTTCTTGTGGTATAAATATATTTTCTGTATCTTGCTTACAAGTCACGTTACATGCCATTTTCCAATTCTCGTTGAACAACCCTCGTATAAAAACTCTAAACGTATACACACTGTAATTCATTTTTATCTCAGGAAAGGCAAGGCAGAGTGGAACACCTGGAGCCACCGAGATCTCCCCTGCTTCTGTGGTCATCATCGTGATCGTGGTAGTCATTGTGGTGGCCGTTATTGTAGCTGCCTTTGTGTGTTGGAGAAAAGGATGGTGTAGGTATGTAAACTGCTCGGTGATTGGTTACATTTTATGGGACTTTGTTTCATGTTTTGAACTAATAGACTCAGAGTCTTCTATCAGTCTGACAGCGAGTTTAACTTTTAGACGGCAGACTGGGCGTTCATGCATGTGATCAGCATCATAATGTTTACTTGCTGTGTTCTTTTCAATTACAGTGTTCTGGCGCATGTCTAGCTTTGTATAAGCCTGAATTAAAGTGTTTGAACCGATAACTTTCAGAAACATCTTGTTTGTTTTGCATGGATTATTGTGTATGACTTACAGACAAATTGTTCTCCATTACGCTAGCTCTAATATATACTCTTAAATACAGCTTGTTAATTCCATGTTTATTCAAGTGTACCAATGACGGGCATTCCAACTGCCCAGCAACTGTTTCATACGTGTTGTGTCTGATTATTACACTGGGTAAGCCAGTAAACAGCTACACTGTGGAAGAACTCATTAAACTGTGTTGTTTAATTTATGAAAGACTTGAAACATCTGGAAATGCAGTTTTGAACCATTTATTTATTTATTTTTTTCAGAAAAAGGAGCAAGCATCGGGACACAGATATAGGCGACGAAACTGGAATACCCATGATGTATCGTACTTGACAGTTCTACAACCAGTATCAACCTCCTGCATGACTGGCAGAATTTCAACTCTCAGTGGATGTTACTTCCTTGTTATTTACAAAAGGCGAGCGCTTAGGACTTTCAATATTCGGGGTGCGAGTTTAAATCTCTGGTGTTGCCAACTATTTGTGCTAGTGTTTTCTTCAGGCGTTACCCCGTCCTTGAGGTCAATGGCTGTTTGGACAAGAAGTAAAACCCTCAAACCACCAACAAGCCAACTACAAACAACCGGCCAGGAACAGTTTCTTAGAATAAGAAATGACATGTTGAAATGACAGACTTTGTTTTCATCATAGACCATACTACTCTGTGTGTGTGTGTGTGTGTGTGTGTGTGTGTGTGTGTGTGTGTGTGTGTGTGTGTGTGTGTGTTTGCGTTGTTGTTTATTTTTATTTGTTTGCTGTTTGGGTTGTTGTTTTGTTTGTTTTGTTCAGTTGTTGTTGTTGTGCTCTCTCTCTCTCTCTCTCTCTCTCTCTCTCTCTCGGGGAGCCGGGATAGCCGAATGGTAGATCGTTGGACTTTCAATGCTCGTGTCGTGACTTCGAATCCTGGCTGGGGCCAAATATTTGTACTGGCCTTTTGTCGTTGCCCCGTCTTTGATATCACCCGTATGTGGTGGAAAAGGACGTTAAACTCCCCAATACCCCTCACCCCCCACCCCCTCTCTCTCTCTCTCTCTCATTGATATCAAAGAGGGACTACAGTCACATAGAACCAGAGACATAGTAAGGAGATTGAAGTCTGAGCGAAATTATGTAGGCCTAAGTACAAGCTGACACATGTAAAGGGAACAAACTCTAGCGGCCTTGCCTCGCAATCAGTAGGTTGCTTCCCGTTTCCCCTTAACTGGTCTTTGAATAAGCATATTGTGGTGATTGTATTCAGGCGATGTGTAAACTGTTCCAATCACTTGCACCAGAAAATGACAGACCTGTCGTAAATATGTCAATTCTAGGAAGCGGTAATTTACGAAGGCCATGCCTTGCGTTGTCTTTGGCTTAGTTGACGGAGACAACGTACCGAGGTGTGCAGTGTGCCGGGGTGTGTGTGTGTGTGTGTGTGTGTGTGTGTGTGTGTGTGTGTGTGTGTGTGTGTGTGTGTGTGTGTGTGCGCGTGTGTGTGTGTGTGTGTGTGTGTGTGTGTGTGTGTGTGTGTGTGTGTGTGTGTGTGTGTGTGTGTGTGACACACAGACACAGATACACAGACAGACAGAGACACAGAGAGAAACTCCTGAAGTATATATATCAGTGTAGCGCGGGAGGCACGGCCGAAGTGGTTATTCCATCCTCTGACACTACATTTAAGTTTAGAGAATGTCTGAGTAAAGAGTTCGTGTGGAATTAGTGGTAGCGCACTGTACAGGCCGCTGAGCGACGCCTGAACACAAACACACACACATCCACACTCTCAGACTCGCCCCCGTGCACACGCAACAAAATAAGAAAACATGCAGCACTCCCTTTCATACGCACTGCAGGCTGACATGCAAACCATGACAAAGAGGAGTCTGAAGTTTCTATTCTTATTATTAAACAAAATTTGGGAAAATTAAGAGAGGTAGACACTATTTCCGAAACTCTAGAATTTGGAAACACGGGGCCTAAAACGAACAATCAGGTTCGTGTGGTGATGGCTTAATTAAACAAAGAGGAAAAAAAATATAGTCACACAGAATACAACACGAGTACGAACGGACAGACAAACAGACGGACTGACAAACCAACAAACTATACACAACTACAAATCTGACTAAATAAAAATAGCTCCTACAAACACTACACCTTCTCACTTACAAAAACCTAAAATTACCAATGAAACCTTTATCAAGCCGTTCTTTCCTAAATACAATACTAACCCAAATTTTCGTAATCCAATCAAGAATCCACACTGGTAATCCACACTAATAACACTGGTTAATAATCCACTGGTACTCCCACTGATGGAACTGAAGCGACTAACAATCAAACTGATAGGGCTGCTGGAGACCGGTGGAGACACCGGTGGCCCGAAGAGGCGAGCACTGGCGGCACAGAGGTATACAAATAAGAACGGTCGGCTGTCTGCTAATACTTATTTAAGGGGAGCTTTTATACATTTTGCCCTCCTCTGCCTGTGCACGTGTGGGGTTACTCGGGGTCAGCCCGCTGTCAATCAAAGAAGCGACCGAAAACAATGCTGACTTAATCATCCAGAATGTGCACGTCGGTAACTTTTCCCTCTTTCTCTCTATTATTACAGACACATAAACTTACAAATAAAATCATACACAAAAACATTCAGAAAAAAATACAACTTCTTTACATATAGCGTCAGTGGCATATAACAGTTGAAAAGGTAACCCATCCGTACAGTAAAATAGAAGGCAACAGTCCCAACGAGGATTTAACAGAGCACATCAGATCTAATATAACCAGTGTTCCTTCAAGACAAGACATGCATACTATGATTGTGACGACAAAAAAATGTATGGCAATGCATTACATTGGAAGTCAGTAAAGGTTATTGTGTGGTTCTTCTGGAATCATCTGGCATATTTTGCCTTCCTTAGTTTAGTGGTATCGGCATTTCTACAATCTCAGTACAAACAGCATAACAAAAAATCACCATGACTTATATTCCTTTGCGAATGTTGATACTGTAGTAATTCTTACTAAAATGTATAGCTTTTATGATGTTGCTCCACGTTATCAACTCATGAGTGGCAACTAAAGCCACTGAATTTATCACTCCCAATAATATATACATTGACTAGTGTGACATTTTTAATGTAGTATCCCATTTTCAGTTTCATTCAGAATGATTCAGATACACTTTCAGCAAACATTCAAAACAGTAAGTACTGAACAAATACAGTGACAGTCATGCATACAAGCAAGGGTTTGAAGCTCAAACGTGAAAAGAAAACGCACAGAGGCACTGAGTTTTGCACTCAGCATATTTGAAGCACGAAAAAATTCAACCAAAACTTCTATTAACTCTATAGTGTAAGTGAATCATCCAACAAAAAACACTTTCCTCTGATCACACCCAACTTGCGGCAATGCAATGTTATATACATACACACACCGGGCAAATCATTACATAGCATTGTCAGTTATCCTTATTTCTATATTCCTATCATCTATCACGTGGATATAGAAATCACATCAATTAAAACAAACTTCAAAGTATCTCTAAAACACCAAAGGAAAGAACATTGACTATTTATTAATTTAACGGCATAATTCTTTTCCTTCTATCCTTCATTGAAAGTGTTTTTTGGATGTTTCATATTCCAACAAGGCATTTGCCAGGGTAAATTCAGGGCTTTGTATTTTCATACAGTCGAGGGGAATACCTTAAGTAACCAGCTGAATCAGTTTCAGTGTCTGACTCCTGCTTGTCGTCAGAAGATCCCGTTTCTCTATGACGATTGTTTGAAGCACCAGTGGCACCATGATCGTTGTTGTTTGAAGGCGCGGCCTGAGAGTTGTCATATGATACACCTGTTGCCTCGATGTTTCTGAGTTCTGTGTTTTGATAGAAAGGTACAGTGTTGAACTCGGCTCCTTCCTCCTCTGTCTCGTCACGTGATGGCTCTGGGTTCAGGTAGTCGGCAGGTGGATTACGCGGTCCGTGACAGACTGGGGGCGGTGCGTTGTCTGCAACAGTACAGCTCAGGTTCACAATGACATTAGTATCTGCAAGAGACTCCTTATGGAAACATTTATGGAAACAGTGTGTGTGCGGACGGATGTCATTGTAGCTAGATCCTAAACCACTCCGTTGAAGGGCTTGGTACTTTGAGATTATATTCGAAGTCACATTCTCCAGGCCGATTTTTCTCTTGCCACATTTTTAGAAGAGTTATCGCCCATTTAAAAACCAATCGGTCATGTTAAGTATTTTTACGAAAAAGTTGTCCAAATGCCTTCATTTTCTCGACTTTGGAAGTCCATCCAATTATACTGAATAGGTTCGTAGCACAGCTCTTTAGCTCTGACACATTTTGTGTGAAAAAAAATTCTGGTGTAGGGGTGGTTTGCATGTAAGGCCGACTATCTATGGAAAGACTGCTTCAAAGTAGTAATCATTCTGGAGTTTTTGTCAAGTGTGACAACTGCACATATTACAGGAACTACTGCATTGATATCTTGAATATTAATAACAGAGATTTTAGTTAAACATTTTTGTTCAAGTTTCTCCAAGAAGCACCGGTCCAAAGGGTTCCAATTTTGCAAGTTCGTAAGTACAATCCAAGGTATTCAAGTCCACGTTTCACTAGTCCGGGTAACCCATGAGTGATCGGGGAAGTCACATCCTGGGTCAGGGATCCAAGCGAAGAAACTTTTTGGTGGCTACATTTTTTTCGTGGTGGCTATGGCACAGGTAAACGTCAGGCTAATATAAGAAAACTGACAGCGTACCTAAGCTGTACGATGATGTTTATAGCTGAACTTGATTGAAATGTTCACGGCTTCAACCGGCCGTCTGCGGAAGTTAGAATGGGATCCCTTATGGCGCACGGCGAAAACTGAAGGGAATGAACTCATTGTTATTTCAGAGTTATCTTCCATGTTTTAATTATCTCCCAATTGCCCTCACACCAACCCGCGCGCACTTTCCTGCGACATTTTTCACGAAAGGATACTAACACGGATACTTCCTCAATCAGTCTCAATCCGCGTTGTGATTTCTTCGTCACACGTGGTTGAAGGTAAGCAGTGTGTTTGAGTGTACTGTATTTGTACGTCCATTTTCCCCCTTTATTTCAAAACAACATGATGTCTGTCAGTTTAGACAGAGATTGTCGTCTGAGTCCGACAAGGAAGCGTGTGAGCCGACAAGGAAAGTAACGTCGCGTCACTGATACCTTTGTCTTAGCAGCCGACTATTTTAGGACACTGACTAGAGTGGTTTTAGACCTTTAAATGCTAGAACTGAAAAGCCTGCTTCAAGTTTCAAAGAAAGCCTTTACGGATACATGTCTGCAGTTACTAAATTGTACAGACTAGGCAGGAACCAGATCTATCTATTATCTTGAAATGTTCGCACTCGATCACTCATACCAGTAACATACTGCTATCGGATTGTACTTCAAAATGTCGCTGGTGGCGTTTGTATAACTCAGAATTACTGCATTTCTTGTCTACTGCTTCCTCAGCTACCGTGTAGAACACGTCAGCGACTTTGGCAGGCGAGAATCAATTTTCTCAAAATATGACGTTAGCGAAATATTCAGTGGGTTACCTGGGATATTCTGAATAGTTTCGCAAAGTCGAAGGACGCGGTCTCGCTCCTTACATCAAACAGCAATATTTATCTACGAGTGTTTTTACGTTTCTATAAATGTTCGTGTGAAAATCTACTTTAGATTTTCGTATCAACAAGATGGCCGCGCGACCATTACGTAATGGGGATAATCGTGGAATTTTGTTCAATATTCCGGGGAATGGTGCAGAAAATGAAGATTAGAGTGTAGCAAGATTCGTAGATTTGGACGGCGGTTTTCATGATTCCTTCGGGCATGTAGAAGAATTGGAAGAAAATGACTCTGATGATGGGAAGTAGGAGGTGATCAATCTACACTAATCACAGTAATCAGTCGAGTTCTGGTGGGTGTGGAAGATCAGATGTGTACTGTGAAGGGAGTCCAGGAAAGTTGGAGAGGGATGAGTAGAGGCAGTACTGGGAGGCAACGGAGTAAAACTGGAGGGAGTGCTGCATTAGATTCTGACTCTCACAGCAGTTTTAATAATCACATACACAGACAGTATCCATTCTACGAAGGTGAGCATGGTCCTACTGTGTTTTCCCCCTGCTGACTGTGACATGATAGACACTTGGGATATTCCTTTCCCTGGACTTTGTCATGTTATTGCAGAGCACTGAACAAACCAGTATGCTAGACAGATAGGTGTGCATTGGTGCAGCAGGAAGGGGAGGGGGGGGACTGAAAAGCAGGGCACACTGTGCATTTTGCTGTGGCATTGGTCTGTACATAGGTATTGCAAGTATGATCTCAGGCAGTGTAGAGATAGATCTCATGTCAGACTCACCAGCAGCTATTTCAGTAAGCGTGCAGTACAAGTCAGTTGTATACTGTGGGGTAAGTGTGTGTGTGTGTGTGTGTGTGTGTGTGTGTGTGTGTGTGTGTGTGTGTGTGTGCATGTGCGTGAGTGTGTGTTACAACATCACTTTGATCTGCATGTATGCATTTATTTCAGGCCCAGGTCCTGCTCAAAACAACCAGCTCCTGCAAATATGTTTACAAATGTGTCATCATCTGATATCATGTTCAACATGGCGATTATTCAAGTCAACACCAAGTGGTAAGTTTAGTTAGGTCCACTTTTGCTTTTTTGTTTTAATGTTAAAGTTAGCAACAAGCATACCAGACAACCTCTATTGTGTCGAATCCATGTACATGTACTACAAACTGAGAGCAAAGATTACATATTCTTAAACTGGCCTAAGTCTGTGTTTAACCGATATGAAATCCCCTCAGAAAGCAATCGCCAGTGATATCCCTACCTACCATGGGATTGTTACCTGCTACATGTACCTCAGGATCAACAGACCGGGCATCTTGGACACTAAAATTCCCTCACTAAAATTATCTTTTGTTACCATAATGGTGATGTCAAAGCCGGTTGTAATAGGACAAGACCTTTTCCAGTATTGACACTAGTGAAATTCAGTCCCAAAATTCCCTCATCTAATCAAACACTTGACGCTCAATTCAAACTGCCATACCCCCACCCCCACCTTTTTGAAATAAATTTAGTACTAAACTCTGTTTGAAGTGTGAATCTGACTTGGCTAGGGCTGAAGGAACAGTGAGAATCTAAAGAATATATTTCAGGTATACATTTTCTGTTATCTGTAATTTGCTAGTTGTCCAAGCACTTGTTTCACTGTTGTAACATTTGAAAGAAATGGCATTTAGTTTTGTTTTTGTTTTTACCATGACACATTACTGTATGGTCAGTCCTAAATCTGATCAGTTTCCATGTGCTGCCATGTTTCCAGCCTGAATGGTAAACTTTGTCCCCATTGGCCAAAATGTTTGTGTTGTAACTGATCAACATGTGTCTAGAAATAAATGTACAAAAGGAAACGTTTGATAATGTGTGACCTTCCAAGTGATGTCCTAATCACAAGGCTGATAAATTTCAACATACACTACCTGAACATTATGTCTTTCGATGTTTCTCATTATAGCAGTGTGTGTGTGTGTGTGTGTGTGTGTGTGTGTGTGTGTGTGTGTGTGTGTGTGTGTGTGTGTGTGTGTGTAAATTAAACAGTACAAATAATACTAAAATATAAATAGATACGGTTGGTGTGCCCATTTATGCGTTTTTGTTTGCAGTACAACAGACCTAGTTGTATATGAATTAAAATATACAATGTGTACTATCTGCCAAACATTAAAAAAAAGTCTTAAATGAAATCGGACAACCTTCGCCCGTCAGGAATCTGATGTCTGACCATTCGCTGTGTCTGGTCTGACCAACTCAAAGGACAACCAAAAGCCTAATTTACAAAGATCCTCATCCACTCACCAAACATTTTTCGACTGTCTTATCAGCAGTCCCAAGCACAGACATGAATGCTTTTTAGAAACATACAACAACAGAGGGAAAACCAAAGATCATCAATACAATTTTATTGATCATCTTTAGCAAACTGGATCATTTCGCTCCAAAGGAAAAAACATTTGAAAACAAGTGCCCACATACAAACGTGATGCGCGTGGTGCCATTGACGTCAAGAGTCTGACAATGCGAAGTGGCAACATTTTCAGTTTAAACCATGTTCATTGTTGCTGTTTTCCCCGCTCACGCTGCCAAACATGTAATGCTCTTGACAGCCAATGTTGGTACAGTACCATCGACGTATAGATCTATACGTCTGTGTACAGTACAGGGACAAAAAAGATGAGTCTTGATTTGTATGGGATGGACTTAAATCATCTCAGTGTTCAGATTCAACGTTTTCCATTACTGTTTTGCGTTTGATTGTGCATGCTAGTTTACACCGACCTTGTCCCTGGAAAGCAAAACTGCACGTACAATTTAACACACTGGATTATGTGACAGTGAGTTTGTAAAGTTTAAAAAGTACAGCAGCTGTGTAATAGTGCTTGCCGTATTTTACGCCCCGCCCCCTTTTTTCCTTTTATTCTTTCTCCTCACTACCATCCTTCCACGTGAATTTGCTTGTCGGCTCACAATCTAGATCTAGAGAGACATAACATAAACACTCACACCATGATGATCAGTGATCACATCAAATCAGTGGTAATCAGAAATTTTGTTCAGTCATCAAAGAAAAATCTCGTGTATTTGTGTAGATCTTTCTGCTATGCGGTTGGGAGGGATCAGCATGCCGGCCTATCAGATTCGAGGGATCTTGAACTGACTTACGTTTTAGTTGAAAAATCTTTTCGCTGAGTGAGTTTTCTGATTAAGAAAAGCTTGTAGAAAGCAGTACAGGACCTGTGAGATTTTTCAGCCAACTATTTTTGAGACTGACAAAGAGATTTTACATCAATTCCTGTTATTCTGTCAGCTTTTGTCTGATCTGCCCACCTTCAGAAATCTCCGACTTTTCCCGCGGTTTTCTATTCAGGCACGCATGCGCCGACACCATGCAAATGGCTGGCAAGCAGACGAACCTCAGCTCGCAGTGTTAGAGTTGGGCATTTTCCACTCAGACAATCATGCACGGTAGCTTGTAAGGCCAAAGTGTATATTTTCATGGAGCGTTATTCAGCGTCATTTGTATCCTATCAGTATTTAAATATTGGTCCAGCCACCACAGAGATATTAATGTGTTAAATTTTTTTCTACGCTAGGATCCATGACTCTCGATTACAGGAGAGAGGAGACCATGACTAACGTTTCACCAGCCTTCTGGATCTTCCAGACTTTACGTAAAAATTAATTCCGTCAGGGAAGTCACAAAGCAACGCATTTGACGTCATCCATCTCTCTCTCTCTCTCTCTCTCTCTCTCCGGGGAGGCGGGCCGGTGGCCGACTAAATGGTAGAGCGTTGGACTTTAAATGCTTGGGTCGTGTTCGAATCCCGGCTGGGGCCAAATATTCTTGCTGGCTTTTTCATCGTTGCCCCGTCTTTGATGTCGCCCTCATGTGGTGGAAAAGGGCGTTAAACCTTCAAACACCCACCCACTCATCTTCTCCCCCCCCCCCCCCCGAATCTGGATCCGCTATAGCGTGGCGGGTCTAAAGTTTGCCGATGACATGGCTTTAGTTGGCATGTTAAAAGACGGAGACTCCCTTGCCAGTTATTTTTCACTGATTGGTATTGTAGCTAGCTGGTGTACAGAGAGCTTCCTTCAGTTAAATGTGCAAAAAACAAAAGAACTTGTGATCGACCAAAGAAGAGACTGTGATCTTCCCTTCCAGCCGGTCATTGTGAACGACCACCCTGTGGAGGTAGTGTCTGAGTTTAAGTACCTCGGCACAATAGTAGACAACAAACTAGACTTCACTCAGAACACTGATTTTATCGTGAAGAAGGCCAACCAGCGTCTGTACCTCCTTAGAAAACTGAGAGCTTTTAAGGTTAGTCCTGAAATTTTAGAAACTGTATATAGAAGTTTAATTGAAAGTGTACTGGCATTTAACATCGTTGTCTGGTACGGCAGTCTCAGCATAAAGAACAAAGCAAGGCTGTCTCGTATAGTCAGAGTGGCAGGAAAGATAGTTGGCCTGGGTCAGTACTCTCTAGATGATCTTTATATAAAGGCTGTCAGGAGGAAGGCCACTACAATTGTCAACGACCCCACCCACCCCCTCCATGATCAGTTCCAAAAACTCCCGTCTGGGCGCCGCTACAGAGTACCGAGAGCGAGGAAAAATTTCTTTAAGAAATATTTCATTCCCTCAGCAGTATCTATTTTAAACTCATGACTGTGTTTACTGCCCGTCCCCAGTATGTATAGATTTTATTTGTTGAGATTTTCATAACTGTGCTTGCTCCTCAGCTGTGTCATGTCCGCTATGCCCTTGCCATCTTTCAGTTTAGATTTCTTAGTTTAGTAGCATAGTATTAGACATGGACATCACACATTACTTTAGGATCTGTGTTTAATATGTATGGATTTATATGTCTAGATAAATTAATGTGTGTGTGTGTGTGTGTGTGTGTGTGTGTGTGTGTGTGTGTGTGTGTGTGTGTGTGTGCGAGCCAGAAGAAAATTTTCTGCCATCGACAGACAATAAAGTTATATTGAATTGAATTGAATTGAATTGAATTGAATTGAATGTCTTTGACAGGTCTTGAAGAGAGAAAGAAAAACAACTGACAACAACAACAAACAACAAAACAGATAAAATAGCATGAAATTTGGAGAAACAACATCATGGGATGGGGCCATGCCTCCTTTTTTTTCTCTCTGGATCTGACATCGACTGTTGACGTCACGGTGTACACGTCTATAACTTTTAGGCCAGAGTGAACGTAATGACCCTGGCCTCATTGATGATCTCAGAACTACAACCTACCTACAACATTCTCTCCATCAGCAGCAAGAGGGTCAGCATCCCAGTAGATGTGTACACTCGGTGCTGACCCGTCTCCCTCTCGGGCCAAGCTTCGTCTTTCGATAACGTCCAGTTCTACAGCAGGCGGGGGCTGTGTCCTATTTCTCCCTGTAAACATTTTTTTTCTAATAAGCAAGTCTGAAACTGTGTGCTGCATTTACGAAAGCGGAAAAATCACATTCAATAGGGCATCACTAACAATGACGAAGAAATGACTGCAGAAGTGCAAAATAAACAGTTCTCTCCCATGAATTGCCAGTGTGTTCATTAATTTTTATCTTTCAAGATCATCAATAAATATCTTTAACTTTGTCCTGATGTGGATGCTGATCTAATTTTTGAAATGACGTGTAACAAAATAAATCTAAATACTGAACACAAAAATCGAACCTTTTCGATGCCGGATGATGACAATGACTGTGCCAGTAAAAAGCAGAAACGCACCAATGGCAGCTCCGATGATAACTTTCAGATTACCTAAACACAAATACAAATCATGCTGTCACTTACAGCAAATGCTAAGGAGGGGGTGGGGTTGTATTTCTGTAACGGATTTTGTTTTTCTTACCACATTCGGATGATATCAAAGACTAGACAAGGACAAAACAATTGTCAGTACACATTTTTGGGTCCCAGCAGCTCTACAAACTTGGTTATCTCGTATCCATACAGCAAACAATGTGTAATGTATCAAAGACAAAACATAGTCATGTGATAAATGTGATAATATATACCATGACCACTGGGCTATGGTGATAAGGAGTGGGCTTATAATTACAGGGCCGAACTTTAATTAAGGACCACTTAGACACAGTCTCATAAAACATAGGAAGCGAAACCCCAAAACGCCAGAAACATCATAAATGTTTAATTTCATTATCAGTGAACAAGATTTAGTCAATTTCCCAAAAGAAAAAAGAAGCAAAAAAAATTCATTGTGCCTGATTAGAGACTCCACCCCCCGAAATTGAAATTCACAGACAGTGTTCCTTTACAGTCTGATCAAAACCGAGTGTGTGTCCCCCTCGTGCTGCCACACAATCCACACAGCGCTGTCTCATGGTGTTGACAGTTCTTGCAATGAGGGCCTGGGGGAGGTTTGCCCACTCCTGCTGCAGGTAGTGCAGCAGCTGTTGTCGAGTGGCCGGCTGAGGGTGATTTTCTTAAACTCTTCTCCCAAGCTCGCCCTAAATGTTCTCAATAGGGTTCAAGTCCGGACTGTTTGCCGGCCATGGCATCCTGGTGATGCCAGCTTGTACCACAAAAGTGTTCACGGCTCGACAACGGTGTGGGGTGGCGTTATCGTCCATGAACACAGCCTGGGCTCCAATCTGCTGAAGCGCTGGGACAACCAAAGGCTGTAAAATCTCCTGCAGGTAGCGTTGACCGTTCAAGTTGCCATCCACATGGTACAGGGGAGTCTTGCAGTGGCTGCTGATTCCCCCCCCCCCCCCACCATGACCGAGCCACCGCCAAAAGCCGTGACCTCCTGGACGGCGTCATCTGCCAGCTGCTCTCCAGGACGCCGCCACACCCGAATGCGTCCATCTCGTGGCTTCACCAGGAACCGGGACTCGTCACTGAACAGCACCAGCTGCCAACTGTGCCCGGGGCCACCTTTGGTGAGCTGTATACCAGGCCAGGCGGCTTTCCCGGTGGGCCGCAGTCAGTTTGGGTTTCCTGACTGGGCGTCTTGCATGAAGGTTGCCAGCATGGAGGCGCCGCCGTGTGGTCATCTGACACACTGCTGTGCTAGTGGCAGCTTGGAGCCGACGCCTGATGGTGTTGGAGGTGATGGTCCTCCTCTGAAGTGCCTGTCTGCGGATGAACCGGTCCTCCCTTGCAGTGGTCTTCTTTGGCTGGCCTGGACGGGGTCTTTCTTTAACAGTTCCAGTGGCTTGAAAACGTTATCTCAGCCGAATGATAACGGAGTGGGACACCTGTAGGCTTCTGGGCACCTCGAACGCCAACTCGATCTTGCAGCCATGCAATCGCCCGGGTGCGGTCAAAATCTGACAGCTTGTGTCTTGGAGGCATGTTGGTGTTGTGAGGAATGATGCACATTCGGCTGCTTTTATGGGCATTCCAGTGAGTGAAATGCTTAGCAATGCATTGGTTCTTGCACATGCATTTGGAATTTCAGTGCAAAGCCGTTCAAATCAGTGTTCACTGATGCTTACAGAACAGCCAGTTTTGCCAACAATCAGCAACTTTCAACCCCCCCCCCCCCCCCCCCCTCTGCATGCCGCACGTGACAACAAGACAGCTCCAGCAAGCTTTGCAGGATACACTGTTAACCCCTTAACCCTTTCCCAGTCGAATTATTTGATAAAATGCTTGTATTTTTGGCGATTTTTTAAATACAGGGCCTGTTTGCCTGGGTGGTCCTTAATTAAAGTTCGACCCTGTATATGGTTCGGCGAAGGGGATAATAATTTAGTGCATTGCAAACTCGGTTTATTGTCTGCGACTGACTAAGAATGTACAGACCGTCCTTTACAAGAAGTGAAAAATGTAGATGGCCATGGCCGACATCATTGAACAGAGCCAAACGCCACAGGCCCTCATCCTGTTCCTGCACATTGTCCAGTCGGATCGTAAGCACAAGATCAGGTGGGGTACCGGTCAGGAACACATAACTGGAATATAGAAAGAGATCAAGTACTTCCTTTTAATAATTGATTGACGAAAACATTATACAAAGCACGCAAAATATTTTACCTTGTCTGTGTTTATTTTTCCAGAGAGCGATTAACGATCCCTAAACGATCATTGTAAAAGTTATTAAAAATGATTACAAAGAAGGAGACAAATGACCTTGGCATAGGAATGAGTGAAAAGATACTATTCTGAGTTTAAATAACAAATTTGAAGTTTATGAAGTGCTGTGCACATTTTGGGCTTAGCCCCCCCTCCCCATCGCCCACCAAAGTGGTGTATACAGCCCTTTTTGTTTATTTGAAACTGCAGATACGTACTCTTGATATTCTCAAAGAAGAGAAAACGAAACTGTTGTTTCGGGTTGGGTTTTACCTAGTGCAGTTTACTGTTGGTGCCTTGGCAACAAAAAAGTTGTTTTTTTTTTTTTTTTTTTTTTTATTCTTGTTTTTGGTTACAGCATCAGTACATGTAACAGTTCTACTCATAAGCATTCATGACAAGATGTTGCGTACATTTGATTAAGTACCAGAGTACAAAAATACTAGTTTTATGGCATAAGAATATTTATACCATGTTGTGATACATAACTTCTGATCAGTAAACTCTGTGCTTGCTGTACTCTGTGTGTGTGTGTGTGTGTGTGTGTGTGTAAAGGAGCGCGAGAGAGAGAAAGAGAGACGGGGAGAGGAGGGGGGGGGGGGGGGTATGAGCCATGTGTTATGTGACAAACTATGCAATTCAAGAACTGCCAGAGCACGACCATAAAAGGAAAAACTGTACATCTTACAGGAAAAGGGGTAGATAGGCGTGCCACCGTGCCTGAAAGTCTCCATACAACATATTTGTTCTAGCAATATATTTCTCAATTTCATATCTTCTTTTTAGCCTCTGAGTGAACAATTCCATAGTTGGAATAGTGCCGTTAATCCTGCATGAGTATATAAAAAACTTGGCAAGAAGAAGTATGAGATCAAATACACTCTCTGATCTGAAGTAAGTATCACAGCCAAACAGAACAATTTTTTCCGTCAATGACAGGGAAATGATGTCACATTTGCTGTTTAGCTCAGTTTGAAATCTTGTCCAGAAATTTTGTATGTATGTACATTTCCACAGGAAGTGTTGGATAGTTTCCTTTTCCATTTGACAAAAACTACAGTTATCAGAATCTTTAATAGACATTTGTTTTAATGTGACATTTGTGCCAATTATACGATGTGTAATTCTAACTTGAAACCATCGTAATTTAATGTCCTTTGTTTTCTGAATTTTCTTGAAAACTTCCCGCCAGTTAATATCTCCATGTATCCTTTCTCTCCATTTTCTACAGCAGTTTGGCTCTTTTACATTACCTAGCAACATGTCATAGAACAAACGCCCACCTTTCTGGGAGGTTGTAATTAAGTGCATTAAAGTTGTCATATCATAGGCGGTGTTCGTCTTTACTACTATATTCATTCGTCTGGCATATTTCCTAAGGGCACTAATGCAGCCATTGTAAGAAACAAAGTTGGCAACATTGCCGTATTTTTCAACAAATGATCTATAATTCAGAAAAGAACCCTGTGCGTTAAGTAGATGACCAATGCAATACACACCATGATTAAACCAATTACTATAGAATATTGTTCTGTTCCCGATTTTGATGTTGTGGTTGTAAAACAAAGGCTCGGAGCAAAACTCTTTCTCTGATTTTACCTCCACCTTACACCCAAGAGATTTGTAAGAAGAAAACACATCTTTCCAAAATTTATTAAGACTTCTATTTCTAGGTAGATCACTTCCCAGTTTGTGTACCTCAAGAACTTTGGGGTATACTGCCTTCAAAATGTTTATCCACTTATGATTATTCATCATGGTCTTTTTTAACCAGATAATTTTTAAGGCTCGCATTTGGTTATTTATATCTGGAATACCGATTCCTCCGTGGAGTAAATTCTTAGAGGAAGTTGATCTGCTTATCCGGTCTTGTTTTTTATTCCATACAAAATAGTAAATCGATCTCTGTAGCTCTGTAACATATCTGTCTGGTGGATTTGGCAGCAGCAACCACAAATGAGTGATTTTGGATAAAATAAGAGACTTAAGGACTGCAACTCTACCCAATGGTGTGATTTGTCTCTTTAGCCAAGTTTTATACATGTTTTTTATTGCGGAAAATATTTCTTGGTAATTAATTTCTTCGACCTGCTTAAGATCATTCGTGAACCAGATACCCAATATTTTAAACTTGTCAGGGTTCCACTCCATCCGTAGATGAGGCATGTATTTAACTGGTGAATTTTTCTTACTTCCTAGCCAAATGGCCATAGTTTTATCTTTATTTAAGAGAAGACCCGATATCTTACCAAAATGATCTACAGTAGTTAGAGATTCTTCAAATGACTTCGCATCCCCTTCCAATGTAAGCTCAGTGTCGTCTGCGTACTGTAAAATTTTACTCTCAACCTCATCAATTTTAATACCTCTAATTAGTTTGTTTTGCCTTATCATAAGCGCTAACACCTCAACGCACATCACAAATAAGTAAGGGGACAGCGGATCGCCTTGCCTACATCCTCTTTCAATTGGAAACCATTGACCTAATCTGCCATTAACTAACACTGTTGATTTAATGTTCTGATAAAAAGTTTCGACCCATCGACAAAAGTCAAGACCACAGTTAAAGGCTTTCAGGACTTTATGCATAAATACTAAATCGACACTATCAAACGCCTTCTCAAAGTCAAGGCAAAGAAGAAGGCCTGGTTTGTTTAAACGAGCAAGTTCATACATAAGGTCATACAGAAGACGGATATTGTTTCCCAAGAAACGGTTTGGAACAAAGCCACTCTGGTCTTCGCTAATAACCGACGATAAGACACCTTTCAGCCTGCATGCAATGCAACTCGCACCTATTTTGTATATTACGTTCAAGAGCGAGATGGGCCTCCAGTTTTTAATGAATTCCTTAGGTTTGTCACCTTTTGGTATGCATACTATAATTCCTTCCTTTTGTGTTGAAGACATTTCTTTCTTATCAAAACCTTCATTTAGTGACCGAATTATGAAATTTCCAAGTTGCAACCAAAAAAATTTGAAAAATTCAACTGTGAAGCCATCACTTCCTGGACTTTTATTATTCTTCATGTTTTTTAACGCTAATCCTGCTTCCTCCAAAGTGATCTTACCTTCCAATGAACCACTTGCTTCTTCGGAAAACTTCGGGAAGTCGGATATCAGATTATAAAGCTCACATTCCTCAATATCTCTTTTTGCATATAATTGTTTATAGAATGAATTAACTTCTGTGATTATATCATTATTATTATTTATTACTGAACCATCATTTTTAACCAGTTTATTCATCTGCTTATTAACATAATTTCTTTTTTCTAAGCTGCAAAAATATCTTGTAACTTTTTCTCCATCTGCAACCCATCTCGCCCTCGAACGCAACAATACACCCTTCATTTTTTTCTCACGTAGTATTACTAACTCTTGTTTGTAACCATCCAGTTCCCTATTGTCTTCATCCGACCGGAGAGTCTTATTCTCAAGGTTGATGATGCAGTTTTCGAGCTCCTTCTCTTTTTCAGAATCCACACGTTTTTTCATGACAGAATATGAAATTGTCTTTGCTCTGATCTTCATGAGCAATGTGTCTAAAAAGGTTTGATCCGATATAACAAACTGTATCTCTGATTTAGGTACTTTTGAGAGATTATGTCTACAATAGGGAAAGGCAGCATATTCTTCTGTGACACTCATAATAACACTGTTAATCTCATCTACGTATTGTTTACATTTTAAAAGGGAGGAATTAAATTTCCATAGGAGGTGTTTCTTGACTTCAGTTCCCTCTTCTAATACAAGTGTAATAAGGGAGTGGTCAGTCCTATAACCAGGTTTAATGTCTGCCTCATTAACATGACAGCACAGCAGATCAGAAATGAGGAAGTAGTCCAGCCTACTTTGTTGAAAGGGTCGGTTTCTGCGCCATGTGTATCTTCTAAGTTCAGGGTTTAGCTCCCTCCAGATGTCAAACAGGTCTAGTTTATCCATTAGTAATTCTATCTGCTCGACTGCCTTTGGGTTATTATGGTGTCTGTAGTTGTGACAGTCAAGGCTGAAATTTTGTGCTGCATTCCAATCTCCAGCAATAACAACATTCTCTAAACCAAATTCGGAAATTTTTTCTTCCAACTGGATATAGAATTCAGGGTTGTCCCGATTTGGCCCATACAAATTAACCAGTAAAAAATCTTTGCCCATGGTTTTAATGGATACAAGAATATAATTCCCCCCTATGTCATTGTACACATTTTTCACATCAAATTCGAAATTATTATTAAATAATATGGCAACTCCTCGTGAACTAGAGTTAAAAGATGCAAAATAACACTTGTATCCCCACTCTGATCGAACAAAATTCTCTATGTCAGGGGTGAAATGTGTGTCTTGTAGGAAATATATGGAATATTGTTTTTCTCGCAGGTAGTGAAATACATCTCTACGTTTCATAGCATCCCCCAGTCCCTGACAGTTCATAGAAGCAATAGTTACTTTACTACTAGACATTGTAACTGGGGGTATATGTATACATTGCATGAAATGACCATCCAGTAATGGGAGCAACAATCAGCATGGAAGAACTTTTCATGATGCAGGCAAACCAGTCATGATACAAATGCATCACAAAAAAGACTGTAAGTAAACAGACTGTGGACATCAACATCTGCTGATCCCGCAGACACTCAACAATGGTCACAGCATAACAGCACACATAACACAGTAGCTGTGGTAGAAAGAAAAACACGACAGAACACAGTGGCAGCGTCAAGTCAGTGCCCAGGGACACCGGAGCCTGCTGGAAAATACCTACACTGACTGCAGATTGGACTAGCATGGCAAAATAACAGGCAAACAACATGTATAATGACAGTGGGGTACAGTGATCCCATTTAGGTACAGAACCAATTGCAAATATTTGTACTAACACTGGTTGACACACCATACTGGCTGTTAATGCACAGGGTACAGACAAGGCACAAACAACAAGGGTAAGATCCTGTGGGATGGGGGGGGGGGGTGGGCGGGGGGGGGGGGGGAGTGGCAAAGAGAAACAAAAAGAACTCAAGCAAATAAAAAGAATGAACAAACTAACTGAGATGTGCAGGCGCGTGCATGTATGGTAAAACTAATATAATACCTTGTCTTCACCATTTCCCTAGAGGAGGGGGGGGGGGGGAGCGACATGTTATGCTTCCTAACATGTCTAGTTTACCAGGTACACTATCAGTATCACACAAGACATACTGTGACATGGGGGGGGGGGTGCGGGAAAAACCAGTTTTCACTGTAGTTTGTATCACAGTGACATGCATGCCACATGATACACTTTCCATTAGTGACTGACGTGCACAACGAAAGTAGCCAGGTCAATATTGGGTTGGGTACGTACCTTACTACAGTTACAGAGCTAGCACGCCAGACACATCCCCGAGGCCGCAGGGAGCGCCACATTCACAGCTTTCGTGAGTCTATGCGTAAAGCTGACAGGCACAGCAATCAAGTCCACGAAAAATTATCTGTTTCAGTTCTGCTAGGCGTCCAACGGTATCCACATTTATCACACACAGTTGTAGCGGAGTGGGCATAAAAAGGCCCAGCCATCACAGTCACATCTACCCACATGGCTGCCGGTCACTTGCTGGGTGCGCACGCATGCGGGTTGGGGGTTGCGCACGGGTCAGGTCGGGTCAAAGGTCTTACTTTGTAAACACTGCCATGTGCTTGTTCTCGCATTTACACACTCACAATCGATACCGTGAACGATGAACGAATAAAGAAAGAAAACGCAAAAATTATAGGGGAATACTAACATGAAAACAACATGAGCCTACATTACAATGACAGAAATCACTGAAGAGAACAAACTATAGACCGAAACATATATGTTATGTATGTCTCTGCTATATGCGCCAAGTTTAGTTATGGTATTGAAAATTATTATACTGCTACCTGTATTGTCATGTTCCGTGATGTCTATTAGACAAAACGTGGGGGAAACACTGAAATATCCAGCGCAGTGATCCACAGTGGGGAATGTCTACTGCGCAGTAATGCACCTGTTGAAAAAAGTATCTATGTCAGTATCTGTTTCCACCCGAACTTTCTTCCCATTCTTCAGTTGGGCGATTATTTTCCCATTTGAAGACCAGGCGGTTATAGTAGCGGTATGGACCTGCGCTGCTTTCAGCAGCTGAAAGTTCTTTGCTGTCAAGTCCTCAGAGATTGTCACGCCTGATTTTGCAAGCACCTTTCGGTTCTGCAGAATTTTGTCCCTGACTCGACGATTAGCGAACTGCACAATGATCGCCGCAGCACGTCTTCCGCCCTGCGCCCCTGCTCCTCTAGAGTGCTGAGTCGAGGCCTTGACACGATGAGCGACCTGTATGTCTGCTTCCTCCGTGTTCACATGCACTTTGTCATTGAACACCTGGAGACACTTCTGTACACAGTCCTCGTTCTGCGTCTCTTTCACACCAAAGATCCTCAGGTTCCACCTCCTTTGGTACTGTTCCAGGTCATTGTGTCTGGTTTCAGTGGATCGCTTCAGCCCCTGTAGCTGCTGCTTCAGAGCATGGTTTTCTTGTTTAATGGTCTGAACATCGGCCTTCAAACTGTCCCTCTCCGTCTCCAAGTCAAAGACCCTTCCCTCCAGCTTTTCGATTCTGTCCATCAGCTTGGTAGTCAGCTGCTCCATGTCGTCCTTGGTCGCCAGCCTGGCTAACTGTTTGCTAATCTCCGTCAGAGCCTCTTGCGTGTTGCTTGCCACCATCTCTTCCGACATGGTCTCCTCTCCTTCTGTTTCTTCCACCGCGAACAGCTCAGACTCCTCCGGTACACTTACACTTGCACTGACGCTGTGGACGTCCCGTTGCTTCTTCGGTGTCGGCTTTAGTGATACTCTGTCGGGGCTACCGTCACTAGAAGATGTTGACGATGGCTTTCGTTTCAATCTTTGAAAATACTGAGAGATACTGGTGCTCATAATCGCAGACAGACATGAGCGTGATCGTTATGTCCGTGCAGACACAAACATAGAGTCTCTCACAGCCGAAGTACACAGTGGTCAGCGTGCTATAAATAGCACAGCATTGAGTCCAAAACTACACAATGTCCGACCGGCCGACACGAAACTGAAATGTCACATTGCTGGTCTTCCCGTGAAGGAAAAAGTTTGGGAATTTACATGCCTGCGCCTGATCGAACAGACAATCGATCTATCGCATTGTGGAAGACCGGCACGCTGTGGTTCTGGCAATTAACACCGAAATTAGTAAGTCAATGCAGAGCGATCAGAAATGCGTGCTGTCTGCACGAGTGAGCAGAACTCAGTCTCCGCAAAAAAAAAAAAAAAAAAAAAAAAAAAAGTTGTTTGTAGGCCCGTTGAAATCAGATGTAAGTTTTGTCAGCTGACAGTCAGTTAACACAGTGGTGTGCGTCCGTACAGGAAATTGTATTTCCGCGTTGTGACCAGGCTCCACAATGATTTCATTAGAGTCAGGTTTCACAAACACTGGGGCACCTAAAAAGACTTATTAATAATTACACCTAGATAGAAAACACGCGAAAGTAACAAATATTTTGCTTTGAGCTGCAGCTTGAGGTTTAGTCTTTTCGCATCCTAGTACAGGAAATGAAAAATTAGGGTTAAGTATTCCAAGTGCATTTCAGATCTTTAAAATATTAGCAACAAAAGTCGTCTAACTAAGCCCTCTGTATCACGATGGTTTTCTCTCAGATTGGCTGCCACAAATAACTCAGTGCATTATTAAACCATAACTCCAAGAAATAAAATGTAACAAAAACACCATCCTGTAGAAAACTACATGTCGATGGCTACAGTCCGCTTTTCATTTAAGAATACTGCACGTTTTGCATGTACTTAAACACAAAATTCCCCGCAAAGACTAAAACAGCCAACCACCAGCACATTTATATGTAGTACATACTTGCTGGCACTCCGAGCCAAAACTCGACACTCGCATTCCCCATGTCATTGGTAACACTGAGCAGCCATAGTCCCTTGTCCACTTTCCTCATATTATTGTCCAGCCGGACAGTCAGCATCAGGTCAGGTGGTGTTCCAGTAATTCTGATAGAACTTCGACAGAAAGTATGAATAGTGTAACGGAAAAAAAAAGCTTGTATATCTCATTTTCCTCTCTGTACCATTGGAAGAAATAGAGCTTTTACAAATATTTCTTGTTCCATCAAGCTTTGAAACAAAACTAGTGAACTGCAAGCATGTTGTAAGTCATACGTGTGAGAGACAAGAGAAACAAAGCTTACCCAAGACAGTCTTTTTTCGTCTCGGTTTCTTCCGAATGTGTCAGACTGCACGCTATCATCCTGTCTGTATGTGTGCTGATGTCAAAAGTGATGACTACTTCATCGTTATCAACACTGACAATCTGGTTCTGTCCCGTGACGAATTTTGGTGGACCTGAAATAATAATAATAATAATAATAATAATAGCGCGCCCATCCCCGGGGAGCGAGCTCTAGGCGCCTTACAATCTAACAAGGAGGAACGGCCCCGTCCTACAAAGTTGTTTCTCCAAATTTCATTTTATTTTGTCTGTTTTGTTGTTATTGTTGCCGGTTCTCCCCTCTCCATGTTCTACCAATGACACTAGATCCTCTACGAACTCGACCGATTAGTCACGTGACTGGGGGTGGGGCCGGGTGGGGGGAGAGCGAGAGAGAGAGAGAGAGAGAGAGAGTGGGTGGGTGGGTGTTTAGGAGTTTAACGTCCTTTTCCACCACGTAAGGGTGATATCAAAGACGGGGCAACGAGAGAAAGGCCAGCACAAATATTTGGCCCAAGCCGGGATTCGAACTCTCGACCCGAGCATTGAAAGTCCAACGCTCTACCATTCGGCTACCCTGGCTCTCCAGAGAGAGAGAGAGATGATGATGATGATGATGAAACTTTATTTATCAACGGTAAAAGTTTTGACAGAAATTCGCCAGTTTGCAAACTTGCCGTTGCTAATACTACAGAGACTATCTACTAAGGGAAAAAAGGGAGCAAAATATAAAAGGTATTATGCACTAAACTACAAGAAACAAAACCATAGAGAAAAACGTCCATCAGGTCAAAACGCATTCACACACACGTACGACCTTTGTAAACACAAATCACTGATATAATACTGAATTGATGTAAAGAGAGAGAGAGAGAGACGTCAGTTCCGTGAACTAAACATTTGACGTCAGCCTCAGGCAGGTCGTCATACACAGACGGAGAGATGACGTCAGTTCCGCGAACTAAACATTTTGACGTCAGCCTCTAGCACTGCGATCGTCTGAGGAAGCTTGTTTATGTCTTGTGATTTCCCTGTTCGCTTTGTGGCTTCCCCGATTGAATTATTTTTCACATGAAATCTGGAAGATCTAGAGGGCTGGTGAAATGTCGGAGGCAGTGACGATACTTGCTTATTTTGTCTGGGAACTAAGCGTTTGACGTCAGCTTCACACTGGTGGTATGACAGATGATGCTTGTGCATGTCTTGTAATTTCCCTGTTGCTTTTGTGACTTCCCTGACTGAATTAATTTTTACATAAAATCTGGAAGATCTAGAGGGCTGGTGAAACATGGACTAGAATACCTTGTATTGTACTTATGAAATCGAAAATTTGGAACTCTTTTGATCGGTGCTTTTCGCAGAAACTTGAAAAAGTTATGTTTATCTAAAAGTTCAGTTATTCTAAATGCTAAAGCTATAATAGTGCAGTAGTTCCTGTCATATGTGCAGTTGTCACACTAGACAAAAACGCTGGGATGATAAGTAATTTGCAGTAGTCTTTTCATAGATATTTGATCTTATGTGCAAACCACCCCTACCTCGAAAATATTTTTTTTACACAAAACCAGTCAGAGCTACAGAGCTGTAGCACGAATACAGGCAGTGTGATTGGGTGAACTTCCAAAGTCTAGAAGATGAAGGAATTTGAACAACTTTTTCGAAAAAATTCGTAACACGACCGATTTTTTTAAAATCGGCGATAACTCTTCTGAAAATGCGGCAGGCTAAAAATCGTGAAAGGTAGGTCTGGAGAAGGTGATTTCCCATTTTATCTCAAAGTAAAAAGGCCTCCATCGAGGTGGTTTAGGAGATAGCCATCATTACATCCGTCCACACACACACACACACACACACACACACACACACACACACACACACACACACACACACACACACACACACGTCTCACAACTCCCGCCAAAAAGAACGCAGCAGCATAGTGTGCACGTCGAGTGTCTATGACGCAGGTTTCGTTACGTCACTATGTGCGTGAAAGTATTATTGTGTGGAGAAACGTCACAGTCTTGTTTTGTATCACTGAAACTTGCTGCTGCGCGCAGCAAAATCTGCCCCGTCTCATAAAGTTGTTTCTCTATAGAGAAACAACTTAAAAATGAATTTCACACACACACACACACACACACACACAGAGTCCCTAAACATACACTACGCGAGAACAACTAAAAAAAGTAAAAGAGCACAGATTAAGAGCAGACAACACAAGTAAAATGACTAAGGTCAGGCAGACACAATTAAAAACCAAGAACAAGCACACACAACCTAGGTAAAACAAAACACAAATGTCAAAAGGAACCACTGACGAACTCAAAACAAAGACAATAAAGAAAATGATAAATTATCTTTATCATTTATAAGGCAAGCGATACACATCGAACAATTATTCTTACATTTTACGAGGAGTGTGGCAGTTTTGTTCCCTGAAGCCCCCGGCGCCTCACAACGTAACTCTCCAGCATCGTCACAACTGACATCATTCAACGTGTGCGTCATCCTCGTCCCGTGGTTGTCCTTGTGTGTGGGCAGCATGACGCCATGTCTATCAAAGATGGTCGGCAGGAGAGGCGGGTTGCCTTCTTCATAGTCACAATGGACAGTGATAGTGTCGCCTTGATACGCTGGTCCTTGTAGTTTGGACCCATGTGAGGTGAGGCTGAACTTTGTGAGTCGCACAGGATCTGAATATGAACATGATAATAATAACTCGTGTTATGTTTCTTGATTATGGCAATGGTGACACTAGTGATGACAGAAAAGCATGGTTGTTGGGAAGGGGTTAGTTTAATTTTACTTGAATGGTGCGTTTAAACTTGCGACAGAAAACCTCTGACTGATTGGAAGTGGATGTGTGGGTGGGTGTTTGGGGGTTTAACGTCCTTTTCCACCACACACGGGTGATATCAAAGACGGACTGATTCGAAGTAAAGCAGGCACTGATTAAATCATATATGCCGTGCAATAATGCTTTTAGAGCGGAGGATGGGTGTATGTGTGTGTGTGTGTGTGGGGGGGGGGGGGGGGTCTTAGTTCTTTTGGGGCGTGATTGAAATATTCATCTATTCCAAAGTGATACCATGACAAACTAATGTAAAATTTGAAGTGATCTGACTTTCGTTGTACTTACAAGTAACATTGACTGTAACCGTCATATCGCAGATAATAGCGTCTCTTTCAGTCCATGTCCATTTCCCGCTGTCTGTTCTGCTCATTGTCTTCTCCAGCTGGTACGCCCCGTCCTCGGTACAAGTACAACTATTGTAGGGAATGCATTCTTTTCCTCGAACTCGAATTATACAGATAGGTGTCAGTTCATCTTCTCCATTAATCTCTATGGCGAAGTCTGCACCAAGGTGTTTACACTCGGCAATTGTAAAAGGAATCTGGATCGTGTCGTTTTCTTCAGCAGTAACGGTAAGTGAAGAGTCGAGTGTTGGGAACTCAAAGGTCATACCTGGATACGGAAGGAGAGCAATCAGTCAGTATGAACACATCCATCATTTCCATCATCTGTCCACTATTTTGTAAGTCAGCAGGTTTTCAACTGGCGATAAACATGCAGAGTTAGGAGATCAGTCACCGATTTTGTTTTTTCAACTTGAACATGAATATGAATTATGCATTGTCAGTTAGTCTAATGTTCATAGGCTCATTTTCAATGACGAATGACTGTTCTATTGCGACAGACGCTTTCTCCAGCTGTAGCCGATAGACAGCGGATTATGCTTTTACAATCTGAGGCAGCTAGACGTGTGATATAGACACGGCCAAAAGTATGTATAATTTATGCTGCTGACGGTAATTTACTCATGGTGGTGAACGTGCCTTCTTTGATGATGCACGTTAAACACCTAAAAACCCACCCAACCCAACCCTCCTTTGGTGATGATGATGATGATGATGATGATATATCAAGTCAAGTCAAAGTGTTTGTAGGAAAACCCCGTTGGGGGTACATGTAACGAGACAACATATAAATCAAGCTTACCACACGGGCCAACATACATCATGATATCGCTCACAATACCCCAGGAGATGTTGGCTGGCTGTACAAAGCCCTTTACAATAAGCTTACACACACACACACACACACGCACACGCACACACACACACACACACACACACACACGCACACGCACACACACACACACACACACACACTCTCAGAAACATACAGCTGGGCTCCGGGTGAACTCAGCAAAGAAAGTTGAAGGGGGGTGGGGGAGGGGGGAGGCTCTATGGTCCAAAAAGTCTGACATTGACACTAGACACAAAGAGTGACACTTACATGGGGTTTGATGTTGACACATGGAAGGGAAGCACACAAGAAGCAGAAAAAAGCCACAGGCTGCAAATTCTCCTGCCATATTTGTGTAGCAGTTTCGTACGAATGCTATATTGCCGCGGATGAAAATAAAATTTCCTCACGCCCCATATTGAAATCGAAAGGTGCACGTGTGTGTGTGTGTGTGTGTGTGTGTGTGTGTGTGTGTGTGTGTGTGTGTGTGTGTGTGTGTGTCTGTGTGTGTGTGTGTGTGTGTCTCTGTGTGTGTGTGTGTGTGTGTGTGTGTGTGTGTGTGTGTGTGTGTGTGTGTGTGTGTGTGTGTGTGTGTGTCTGTGTCTGTGTGTGTGTGCGTGTGCGTGTGTGTGTGCGTGTGCGTGTGCGTGTGTGTGTGTGTGTCTGTGTGTGTGTGTGTGTGTGTGTGCGTGTGCGTGTGCGTGTGCGTGTGTGTGTGTGTGTGTGTGCGCGTGCTTGTGCGTGTGCGTGTGTGTGTGTGTCTGTGTCTGTGTCTCTGTGTGTGTGTGTGTGTGTGTGTGTGTGTGTGTGTGTGTGTGAGAGAGAGAGAGAGAGAGACAATGACAATGACAATGACAAACCTTTATTTTTCAACGGTAGAAGATTTTGGCCATCGGCCAGTTTACAACCTTGCCGTTGCTAAACTACAGGAAATTTAGTAAGGAAGCACACACACACACACACACACACACACACACACACACACACACACACACACACACACACACACACACACACATACACACACTATTATAATTATAATCAGCATTATAAAAAGTGAATGATACATTGTAAAAAGATGTGTTTGATGACATGGATGCTGGAAAATACTGGGGGCAAATAATTGTACAATGTACATGAGAAAATTAATGGTCTATTGTATATGTGAAAATAGGTAAATAAAAAGCCTTTCCTTAAAGGTGGTAAGTGATGGGGCTGTCCTGACAAGGAGAGGCAGCGAGTTCCATAAAATGGTTCCAGAATATGAAATACTGGATTTAAATATATCTATTCTTGGACGAGGAACGCAAAACTGTTTCTCAAACCTAGAAGAAGGAGACTCATGGTGTGAGAACAGGGAGCAAAAATATGACGGAAGAGAATATTTCCACGCTTTGTACATCATCACACCTTTGTTATACTGAAGGTGCTCTTTCAAAGGTAGCATCTCCAATTTGCAAAGTTTTTGGTCTGTGGTTAAGAGGGGGTCTGGAAGGATTAACTTCGCTGCTCTCCGATGCAAGGAATTCAGCCTCTTTATGTGAACTTCGCCTGAACCGTCCCACACTGTTGATACGTAGTCTATGTGAGATTTAATGTGTGCTGCATAGAAAATTTTGCGGGCATCAACGTCGACTATATATTTCAGCCTAGACAACATGTACAGGTTACGGGACACTGTCTTACACACGTTATTGATATGGCTCTGCCATTTGAACTGGTTGTCTACCGTAATCCCCAGTAAGCGATGTTGCGTAACCTGCTGTATGTCGCGGTCGCTAAGGCCCGATGCACACGAGCGTCGGCGTCAGCACCATGAAGCAAGCAGCGAAGGCTGTCTCGCATCATACGCCTCGCGTGAGCGTGTGGTGTGCGCCGTTTGCATGCACACTTGGCTTCGGCGTCATTCGCCTGCACGGCCTGTTCGCTGAGCCCACACTGCACGCGCTGACCCACACTGCTTTCTGATTGGCTGAAACCAAGTCTGCAGCGCGGCGTCAGCAGCAGAAATAGGACATGTTCTATACGCGGCGTCAAAGGATTCCGCCGCCTGGCATCATTGATGCCGTTGCCTGTCGCCAGGCGCCGATGTCATGCACACGTGGCGGCGCCTTGAAACTGTCGCCGGGAGTCAGATCCGCCGCTCGGCATCATGACGCTGACGCTCGTGTGCATCGGGTCTAAGGGACAAGCCGAGAGAAAGAGGACCGAGCAGGTGTTTCTGGCGTGTGGTTATAACCATACATTCAGTCTTAGTGGGGTTTAAAATCATGTGGTTAGTATTACACCAATCAGAGACCATCCAGGCTCTGTTGTAAACGAACACTAACATTAACTATGTCCCTGTCTGGAGTGTGTATTGTTGTATCGTCTGCAAACAAATCACATGTAACTTCCTTATGGGTTAAGTGAAGAGAGAGAGAGAGAGAGACGTCAGTTCCGTGAACTAAACATTTGACGTCAGGCAAGTCGTCATACAGAGAGAGATTCAACGTCTTACTTTACATTGTTATCTTTGAATTGTTTGTATTCGCTGTTTTCGTTTGTTCTTGTTGTTTTTGTTTTGTTGTTGTTGTTTGTTGCTGTGTTTGTTTGCTTGTTTTTCGCTTATTCGTTTTTGTAGCAATGACCGATAAAAACCTCATCACTGTGTTGTTTAATCACTTTCGAACTAACGAGACCTATGACATTTATTCCAGCTAACTGTCACAGCATAAACTAGACTTTATGTGGGCTGTTGTCCTACAGGCAAATGCGTACTTCCCACAATTTGGGTAATCCAGTTTCAGTATGAGAGTACAGCCTTGTCAGAGTGAGTCAGGTGTGAGGTGGTGCACAAACGAGGCGTTATTGTAAAGACGGAAACTACACACACGGCGCCATTTACAACGAACTGTAGCAAGAATGTAGCCACGTGTAACACTCTAGTCTATAGACAATAGTATAGAATTTTCGAGATTCCGTCCCGCTCGGGGTGAACGGAAAACACACACACACACACACACACACACACACACACACACACACACACACACACACACACACACGTTTGGGTCATGGAACTTTCCACGACGTCTGTACATACATTACGACGAGTAACCATTACAACAATACTGTTATTGGTGTTGTCTACAGGGAAATACTTATCTTAAACAATAGTAATATGGGCGGTTCATTATTTCAAAAGGAAATACAATGTCTGACCTCACTGTTGAATAAAAAAAAACAACAAAAAAAACAAACCAATTCCTCTGCCCCACCTCCCCTACCTTCCTACCCCATGACCACCGCCCCTACGGCTTCCCAAAACACGTGACCTTTACATTCGTTTCCGACAATTCAATGTAAAATGCATTGTTTGTCACTGGCATGAGGGCGTTCATGAAACTATCAGTTTTGCTATTGTCAGTAGATGACTCAATGCGGTGATTTTCCTACCAACTATGTCGAACACAGGCCAAACATCGACCAGTCAGACAGTCAGCCAATCAAGTATCAATCAATCGATCAAACAGTCAAACCAACCAAAAGAAAGGTACAACATAATAACATAAGACAACATATGATCTATCGATTTCTTTATTTACTAAAAAAGAAATTGGCTTCATCATTTTCCGAGGATGAAATACACATACAAAGACAGTTTAAAACATATAGGATGAGATAAAATGATTTTCTGATAAGCCCACATGAAAAGTTGAGAAACGAGAAAACTTTAATATCCCACATAGGGAAACCTGACACAACATCCATCGTACGGTAGCATCATCAGCAAACAAACGATGTAAACATAAACCTTATAACAAAACACACCTGCTGAACGTCAGTAAGCAATACAAGCAGATATCAACAGCGACAGATTGCTATACGGAAACTTTGTAAGTTATTCTTTGTCATCCTTGTCATTGTTTGTTATGTTGTAAACTAAAATGGCATATCTACAATATCAACAGTCGCATGCAATAACTAATTAAAGACTTAGCGTGTTCCAGAAACACGTATAGGCCACAAGAATAATGAAGTACATTATAATTTATTATACATACTCAGTATCAAGAAAGGCTAGGCTGCGTTCCAATCTAACTCCAAAAACGCCATTAAGCTGAAGAGAACTTAGAAATAATAATAATAGATACTTACAAAACGCTTATTCTCAGTGAGCTCTCTGCGCGTACAAGGCTAAAAGGACTAAAAAAACTGAAAGAGCTATAAGAAAGAGAAAGAACTAGTGACAGAAATTAAACTAGCAAGCGCTAAAAGAAACCAAGACAGGACCATCTGTCTTTGTTCTAACATTTGGAATACGAGGGACACGTGAGTCAAAGAAAGACCTGAGCTGTCTGGATGGTGTGTATTTAGCTGTTATTCCGCATCAAGCTGTTGTATACCGACGAGTATTTTGATCCAAGAAGCAAATCAACCCTGAGCCTTAGCTTATGAAGCTTTGTGAGTGTTTATTCTAATATTTGTAGTACATGTACACCGATTAAAGTGTCCTTCCACCAACAGCTACATTTTACGATTCAAGAACCTTCTGTTCAGTCGGAGATCTATCTAGACAACGAATCCGCTGCCATTCTCTGCACCAATAGCAGACGACTCCAGCCACCCGATTCTATTCAGCTTTACGTCACAGGTTTGGGGTTTCATAGCGTTGAAACTGCTTTTGATTTGAAAATTGAGTGCGTGTTAGGTACAGTTTGCTATCGTCTTGAACTTCAGTAGCGGTATTTGCGTCCGGCTTGCCACGGTCAGCCAAGTCAGTAAAAATTATTCCTGTAATCGGTGAGACGCCAGCTTCGGTTGACCTTTTTGAGAACGGTTTTTGATAATTGTTGATTAAAACTGTTCGGAATTTGAATAAGCAGTGCTTGCTAGCTACAGGCTACTGTCATTTTGTACTTGAACAACGAGTTTATGAAGTTGCAAATACCGACATGTTAAGTCGACAAATGTACAAGCGAAATACTCTGCTTCATTCCACCAAGAGCGCAGTGAATATTTCCAATTCGGTTTGTTGTTGTTGTTGTTGATAATTTTGATTATTTTCTTGTCTGAAATTCATGATCTGCACACACTAGTCATTTTCCTAGCAAATTCTCCCAACGACTCACTTCTAAATGATGACTGTAATTATGTAACCCCCCCCCCCCCCCCCCCCCCGTTTTAAGAACATACGTCCTTGTATGATGAAAAGCTATGCATTTTGCTGGCTTCTTTGTTTACCGAAACGCTTTTGTGACATCTCACATTATATTTGGTAGAACTGCAGCACGAGTTAACACTTTAATCAGCAGAAAATCCAAACATTGAATTAAGATGGTATCTGTACAGCCAAACTTATGGTTTAAGTTAATTTCATTGTCCACATCCGTCTTTCTGCTTGGACCGAGAACATTAATGGCGAGGCTTTGTGTTCTCGTAAAGTCTCGGATCATACGCGACATAGCAGGTTTTATCGACGTCAGTATTACAGTTCTTAGTGTGTGAGTTCTTTGAAACCCCACTCGCAGTCGGTGTACTGTCTGATGGTGATACGTCGTCTTGTGTCATGGCACTGTCATATGCTGCCGCTGTAGCACTGACGTTCCTGATCTGTGTGTTCTGGTAGAAAGGTACAGTCTTCCACTCGCTTCCTTCCTCCTCTATCTCGTCACGTGACGCTGATGGGTTTAGGTAGTCGTCAGGAGGGTTCCTTGGTCCGTGGCACACCGAGGGCGGAACGTCCTCTGTTTTATAACAAGAAGACAAGTTGTTAGTGTCCTCAGAAATCCTCCTTGGTTCTATAAATATCAGTAATATTTACTGCTGGCGATCTACATTACTTTACAAGAAGCGCCATATATACCGACGTTCTTATGTGTATTGTCCTCCAACGAAAGCTATATCATCGATAATGTCATGAATGAGTTAGTGTATATTTTTGCCCTCCCGAAAAGTGTTGCTACGTAACAAAAGACATTGTCTTCTGCTGTCCACCATGGATGCTTCGGGCCTAGGTATACGGAAGTATTTATCTAAGGCCGACAACCCTCTCCTTTCTGTATCACCTAAAAGTTACTTAAAGCTACATTCGAAAAAGAATTCTCATGCATTGACATTTCCAGTTATGATTATAGTAAATTAACAATAAACTGCAGGCAAAGGACTTGGCAGTGATACGCACGTTTGTTATTAATATTTTTATTATTACACAGTCTTACTGACCAGCAGCATCTGCCCCATCAGAAGCAGGAGGGTCGGCCTCACAGTACAAATGTACACTCTGGTTAGACCCGTCCTCCTCGGGTACGTCATGTCGACTCTGCATGACCAGTTCCAGTCCGGGCTGGGGTGGCTTCGTGCGCCTTCTCTTCCCTGTAATTATTTACGCAATCATAGCATCCGTCAAAGCTGAAAAATGCATTGTTCTTTCCAACTTGAAAACTTATTCAATCTTTTGCATGCTAAGTGGTATGGTATGGTAGACTTCTCCTCGGCGCACATATCCATCTCTGCTGAAATGCTCACGGCGCCGCAGGGCTGGAGGACGAAGCAGTGAAAGCCTGCTGCCGTTAAGCGCTACTTTGTGTGCAAACCTCCACCCTGCTATTCACTCTGGTGCGTGCGACAGTATTTCTGTTTACCACGCCACCGGCCACAGCCTACTCTTCTTCGAAAGATGAACGTGGGATTTTTAGCGTGCACACTGGATGTTTGTGCGTGCGTGTGTACACGAAGGCGAGACAGGCACCGCAAACGAGTCTGCACATGGATTAGACTCGATATGGGAAGGAAAAATCCCACCATATTCCTGCCCACCGGGGACTCGAACCCGGCAGCTCAGAATCCGAAGTCGGATGCCTTAACCACTAGACCAAATCCCCTTTTTTTTATTATTACACAGTCTTACTGACCAGCAGCATCTGCCCCATCAGAAGCAGGAGGGTCGGCCTCACAGTACAAATGTACACTCTGGTTAGACCCGTCCTCCTCGGGTACGTCATGTCGACTCTGCATGACCAGTTCCAGTCCGGGCTGGGGTGGCTTCGTGCGCCTTCTCTTCCCTGTAATTATTTACGCAATCATAGCATCCGTCAAAGCTGAAAAATGCAAAGTGAACAAGGATATGTTTGTTTTAGATGTAATTATTCAATGTATAGTGGTTTGACAACACTTTTCATTGTAAATGACCATGGGAACTCACGAATGGTATATTTTCGGGCACACACGGTGATAATGATGACAAGGAGAAAGACGAATCCTGCGACGCAAGCTCCTGTTATTATTTTCCATTGACCTGAAAAAGTGTCACGTGTTAGTGATAAATATCAACACTTGTATGGACAAACAACGTTTGGGGTGAGTGGTGTTCTGATAGGTAGTGCGTCGGCTAAGTTACTGAACGGCCGTCACCATTGTCACGGCGATGAAGCGTGGATTCGAGCCCAGGTCGAGTTTGTGATAGTAAAATTATATGTGATACCGGTTTTCCTGGCTACCGGGCTGCTCATCGTCGGTTTCTCTCCGAGTTATCCGGCTTTCCTCCCTCAGCAAAAAGTTTGGAAAAGTAGGACAGGTATTCATTGACGCTCCACCGCGGAGACGTGCGTCCTTCGATCCAAGGAGCCAAAATTTCCCGAAAGAGGTATAAAGTTAAAAAAAATTAAAATAAAAGCCAGTAAAAAAAAACCGTGACAGTTGGAATGTGTGGTGGTGAATGAGTTACCTACCTTCTCGTGATTTCCAAGGGTTGCGATGACTAGGTACTTAATAAACACGAGAAAGTTGACAATTGTGGAGTATACTAACCTATTGCAGGTCATCTATGTACATGGGGTTTCTGGAAATAAATTGAACTTGAACTTGATAATTACTCCCACCTTCTTTTACTCTTGATGCTGATACATGTAACTGACTGGAACTTACTGTCTGTGACGATGAGTGAAAACTCCAGAAGTCCAGTTCCAGCATCATTGGTGAGTTCCAGCCGCCACTGTCCCTCGTCCTGTTTCCTCACATTGTCCAGTCGGACAGTCAGCACCAGGTCAGGTGGAGTGCCGGTCAGATCAACCAGACTGGTACATGAATCAAGTATTTTGAGGAAACACAGTAATAGCGGTAGCTGCTGTTTGTTGTCTTGCCTTTTTCTCATCATTTTTGTGTAATTGTACAGAAAATACCTAAAAACAGCGATTTGACAAAAACTATTCGGGCAACAACTACAGCAAAAACAACAACAACAACAAAGACAAAAACGGAAATTTGTTTGTGATCCTCTAGATCTCATTAACAAAACAAACTGCCGTTAGAAACCAAAATGTCGTTTACAATACAAGAAGAGTCGCAGTTGGTTTGGCGTTAGACTATCATGACCGCAGCTGGTTTTGATCAGCAAGTAGCAAGCTGTTTTACTGACGAACACCTAAAGTTTCATTCTCTTTGTAACTCTTTTTTAATACTGTAAGTTATGGTATTGAGTAAAGACAGTTGTCTATGAGCTACGCGTACTACAATGTAACCTCACCCTGTACAGCTGCCGAGTATAAATGTCCCGTCTCTAAAGCCATGTGTCTCAGACGTGTACTTGTGCAGCAGACACTTGTCAACATTCCTCGTGTGTGCTCGGATTGGAAACTGTCCTTGCATGTCATCTCCTGATTCTACCGTGATCACATTCGATTCGTGCTGGTCGAATGTTGGAGCGCCTTAAAATGACCAACCGATGAAAAAAATGAATAGGGTTGCGCAGTCTGGATAAGTATGATACATGAAGTAAGTACATTAAGTTGTCTTGTGTTTGAAGAGCTTTCAGCAATTGCAGTAAACTGGGAAAATTGTCTGAGAAACGTTCAACCAATGGTCAACATAACGGTGTCTTATTTCTTTCAAATTATCACACATTTGTGCATTATGAAAATACCCCGCCCCACAAAAATCCCAAAGCACCTAATGATAGGAAAAAGACGAGAGAAATAAAGAACTACATTACATTTTACAATTAAAGTTGCCGTCTCATTGTGACTAGCCCCTGGTGCCTCACAGCGAATGAGACCAGCGTCCTGACAGGCCACAGCAGGAAACGTGTATCGGATCTGTCCACTGCTGTACATGCTGCCTTCCATCTCTACACCGTGTCTGTCCAACAGGCGGGCAGTGACAGGAGGGTTGCCCTCACCCCAGGTACACAGGATGTCAACAGTAGTGTTCTGGTCTACAGGAGACGTCACGCTGTTGTCACCAGCCATCATGGACAGACTTGTCACTCTGGCAGCAGCAGTTCCTGCTGTAAACGGTAAATGTGGTGGTGGTAAGTTTTCAGGTTTTCTCCTATTGCAGTTATAGCAAGGCCCTGTGTATTCTAAGGGGTTTGAACAGATTTTGAGATGTTCTGCCCGACGAATATGGACAGTCCTGTCACGCTGGCAGGAATAAATTCTGTTACAGTCGTAGTGTTACCTGAAATGTTGAAGAAAAACGCCTTTTCCGTTGAGATTCTGTTTGGGTTTCTGATGCAGATCGACTTTGTAACATCATAGTACAAACACTTCAAGTAGATACAAAAATCTAGTCGATATTCTTAGTGTCGTTATTAAAACTTACTTTCTAGAACTGTCAGCCAGATTTCCATATACCCAGACCCAGCGTCATTGGATACACTGAGGTTCCACCGGCCTTCATCCTCTGACGTCACATTGTCTAGCCGGACAGTCAACACCAGGTCAGGTGGGGTGCCGGTTACAAACAGTGACCTTGACACGAACAAGTCAAGGTATGAACGATACTAATTTTGTTTGTGTTGTTTGGGGTTCCTGCCCGTTCAGGATAAGATGATAAGTTTGTCTGTAGAACTTAACTGTATTGTGTTTCCCTCATTCAGACTAACCATTCTGATTCATGTATTTGGTAATTTGGTCAAAGGATTAGATCGTGCTGAATACCGCCCAGTCTGTGGTCATTTACAACATCCAACCCAGTTTAGACTTTTCACCTGTGTACGTGAAATGCATGTAAAGATACCTCAGACAGTCTTTTGTGTTTCCAGATTGTCCGGACTTCAGATGGGTGAGGTGGCAGGTGTCAATGTGAGCCGTGTGAGTACGGATGGCGAAACTGATGCTAACACTGTCACCAGGAACGTTGAACTCCGGATTCTGGTCTTGGAGTATCGATGGGGGGCCTGAAAAAAAAGCCAACAAGAAACTGTCATTATTTTTTTAGATTTTTTTTTTACTTCGTTAAATAAGACAGCTTGGCGATGTAAAGGTCGCACCACAAAATATTCTCTAGAGAACCGTGGGTAATTGAGATGGGTTGTAACATTTCAAGGTCTTTTAAATAATTACTGATCCTTGGTGAAAGTTTCTGTGTGAGAATGGCAGCCACGTAAATATAACTTCACTCACACACAACACGTACTGCACTTGCAACAGGTCACTATACGGGCTTGGAATGGTCAGTTTACACTTACATTTAACAAGAAGTGTCTCAGTCTTGTTATAACTTGCACCTGGTGCCACACAGTGAATGAAGCCCGCGTCCGTGCATTGAATGTTGTCGAATGTGTAACTGGTTGTTGTCAATCTGCCAGCAGTAGATGTTTCCGCTACCAATACAGTCACTAGTTCTCTGGTCAAACTCATCTGAGGACTGTGAATGAGCTGTGCTTGAACCGGCGGATTTCCTCTGTCCCAGGTACAAGAGATGTTCAGCCGACGGCCTGGTTCCAGTGCACTCGATGGCTCAGATGTTGGTGGTACAAGCTTGAGGTCGTTTATCTCTGCAGGATCTACGTTCAAAGGAAAATCGGTTCAAAACTTATCTAGAAGCACCAGCACCAACAAGAAACAGAGACCATCGTTAACGCGTGTATAGTCGTGATAGCAATTATGTGAAAGCCATGCGACACGTGTATGTGTTAGTTCTGCCTGTTAAAATCGTTGCCCCGTCTCTGACATCACCCATATGTGCTGGAAAAAGACGTTAAACCTTTACCCCCCCCCCCCACACACACACACACACACACTTTGCCTGTTAAAATAGGAACCACACACACACACACACACACACACACACACACACACACACACACACACACTCGAAGAGAGAGAGAGAGTTCCTTACAAGTAATGTTGACGGATACAGTCTTGGTGGCAAACATTTTACTGCTCCAAGTCCATCTACCGCTGTCTGATCGGAGTACATATTTATGTAATGTGAAGCGACCGTTGTCTTCACAAGTACATGCACATCTGTTGCAATTCAAGCATTTTCCATCTTTGATTGGAGCCCCACATAATTGAGTGGGTAGATCACTTTGATCTCGATAGCCCCAAACAGTGAATTCCACCGTTTCATTTCTGTTGCACTTCACAGCCGATATGGTGAAAGGAAGGGCAATGCTTTTGTTCTCCGCTGCAGTAAAAACCAGCGAGCCATTCAGTGTCGGAAACTGGAGTGTTGCACCTGCACAAAAATCCGAAAGTAGCGATCAAAGCAGTCGGCGAAAATATTGCGGAATAACACATTATTATTGGATATCGATTGTTGTCTAATTAAGGTCGGGATTCTTATCAAATATCAACTTCCTGTCACTTATTTGTCAGCAGCCGGGGGAAGAGGGGGAGGGGGGCAAGGAAAATACTTACATGTCTCTATGGAACAGGCTGGTGTCAAACACAGAGAGAGTAATGTTATCAACCAAAGATTCTGCTTTTGCGTCAGATCCATGATCACTTAGAGCAACACAATTCAAGTTGTAGTTAATCCGAGTATGCAGGCCTGAGCTGCTGCTAAATAATTCTATATCGTATGTGCGAAACCGGAATGTGGACTGTATATTTCGATTTCCATGTTTCCCTGTAGGCCCTAAACACAGGGAAGCTATGGTATCATACTGCTGTCAGGGACAGGAAACATGATGTACGGTACCAGGACACGTGCATAGAAAAGCAGACGCAAAGTAATATGTAAATGAAATAAAAAGCCATCGTTAACTCTGAGTGCTTTTACAAAGTGTTCTTCATAAAAATTGCAACATCGTTCCTGCTAAGGTTCCCATAATCAAGCTTCCGTCTGAAAAAACTGTAAGTCAATAGCCTTAATAAATGAACCATTACCGTAGGTTAGGCCAAACATCAGTCTCTTCACACACACACACACACACACACACACACACACACACACACACACACACACACACACACACACACACACACACACACATTCATTTTGGCCAAACAGAGTCTATCCTCTATCCCCTACGGCTAATGGCATTTGGTACACAGAAAGTGAAGATTGCATGATGGAAGTTCACACCGGCCCCGGATTTCTAAAGGTCGTCATTTCACAGTTCAACACTATACTTGATTCAATGTGCAATACTTATTTTACCATGTGAATGAGGCTGTTGAAACTTTGCAGGACAAGTGGAGAGATATGCATAAAGAACATGGCGGCGTTACAATCACTCATTTCCGTTTTACAGCACTTGGGGCATTACTTCCAGGACACACCTCGTATACAAAATAGCAACCTCAATAGTATACAATTGTGCCATACTGCACGAAATTAAAAAAAAAAAAAACTTACACGTGTTTTTAGAACAAGGATTTAAAAACAGAAATACTAGCCAGCAAAGGCAAAGTTTCTTCGTCATCTTTCAAACACTTTCCTTGGTTTAGTGTAGTCATTTCATCTGGAAGTCTTTGTCTATCATCCATTAAAACCGAGATCAGGGGCAAATCCTTGTTTAGAAAGCAACAGCAGTAACACTGAGCCCCTTCCCCTCCACCCCTCAACCATTCACACACACACACACACACACACACACACACACACACACACACACACACACACACACACACACACACACACACACACACACACACACACACACACACACACCCGCCCGACCTCACCCTCTCTAGAAAAGAAATGAAAATTTATACGAAATCAAGTCAATTGTACGCATACATGTCAACAGGGCGCTCTGTTCAGGCAAGGATTCACACAACTAGTCGCTGAATAAAGGTATTTAAAAGTAAATTACATTTTGTCATTTATGCAGACAATAAAGTGTTACTTGAATTTGAAACTGGCTCTCCAGTAGGTGTAGTATCCATCTTGAAATTCCGACATTAATGGAATGGGGTGTGGTTGCTAGAGCATTTAAATGAAAAACATTTGCACGTGTGGTCAGCCATGCGTGACTTTATGAGAAGCGGGTAGAGCTCGTACTCTTCGTTAACGTTTCTTTATATTTTATATTTTGTTATATTTTGCCATGTTCAGTTCATTTTTCACTGACATTTTCAAAGACATTAGTTTAAAAAAAAATGTTAAATGAGGATGTAGGCCTACGAAAGTGAGCGTGAATCAGAGTTCTGTCCTGATGGCAAATACACCTTCACTGTTGGCCAGTATTGTAATGCAGTCTGTCCAGCGATGCGTGTTTGACAAGTGGAGTACTTTCCTTTACAGTTTACGGTGAGTTCAATGTAATTGTAGCCTATCACGAGACTGCAGGGCTGGTGAGATTTTTATGTTGTTTTCATAACTGTTTGGTAAAAGAACCTAAGTGTCATGGATTGGATAGACACCTAGGTCATTGTAGCATATGATGGTAGAGGTTGAACGCACTATGTTACTGTTTACAAGTGAGTCATTAGCCAGTCGGCTGTCGTAATTTATCTCAAATTTGCATTACTCATTTTTGATGAGATCGTTGTGAATATTTTCCTCGTTTGGAAATTCTGACTTTACTTTTCAGACACCCGACTCGCACAAGTACATTTAATTCATTCTCCTACCAACTATTGCCAGTCGTTTCCTCAGAAATGTTGAATGTAGTGATTGTGATGAGATGAAAACAATGTCCCTCTGTCAGTGTTACAGCTGAAGTATCGCTAGTATTGAAAGGTTATCAAAACGCTAGTCAGGGAAATATTGACATACAATAGTAGTTGTATCACATTGGTATCTGCAAATATCCCGTATGGCATCAGATTTTTTACCACTCACAACTGACATTTATGCATGGGCGTTTCCGTGGTGACAATTGTGTGTGTGTGTGTGTGTGTGTGTGTGTGTATGTGTGTGTGTGTCTGTGTGTCTGTGTGTGTGTGTGGGTGGGTGTGTGTGTACATTCAAATCACCCTCCTCCCACCCGCCCTCCTGTCCTAGTCTGTATTCACTCTTTCTCATGAGTCACTCTGACATGGCGTAGCTGCTAGATTATTGAAAATAATTTTTAAAAAGTACCAAGGCTATGACAATGAAACATTCTGCACGGAAATAGACCTGTATGGTCAGCCATGCGTGACGTTGTAAGAAGCGGGTAGCGCTAGCAAGGTTCTCTTTACCCTCGTTGACACATTTACTTCAGTGTGTTCCACTCTCTCTCTGTGTATGTATGTATGGGTTAGCCTTTCCTGAATACATCGCCCTGCAAAGTCGGCTAGACCTTTACTGAATACATCGCCCTGCAAAGTCGGCTAGACCTTTACTGAATACATCGCCCTGCAAAGTCGGCTAGACCTTTACTGAATACATCGCCCTGCAAAGTCGGCTAGACCTTTACTGAATACATCGCCCTGCAAAGTCGGCTAGACCTTTACTGAATACATCGCCCTGCAAAGTCGGCTAGACCTTTACTGAATACATCGCCCTGCAAAGTCGGCTAGACCTTTACTGTATACATCGCCCTGCAAAGTCGGCTAGACCTTTACTGTATACATCGCCCTGCAAAGTCGGCTAGACCTTTACTGAATACATCGCCCTGCAAAGTCGGCTAGACCTTTACTGAATACATCGCCCTGCAAAGTCGGCTAGACCTTTACTGAATACATCGCCCTGCAAAGTCGGCTAGACCTTTACTGAATACATCGCCCTGCAAAGTCGGCTAGACCTTTACTGAATACATCGCCCTGCAAAGTCGGCTAGACCTTCATTGACTGAATACGAGTATATTCGGCTTTTTCAGCAAGGAAAGCTTGACTTCGACTTTTGATATCGAACATTTTCTGCTGTGCACGGTAATTGCTTTATTTTTCAAATTTATTCATAGGCCAAGCAGTAATGCAACCTTTTTACTTCAACCAAAGACTTGTGACGATCTCACAAAACACAACAGGCCGCCTGTATTTTTGTGGGGTAAGTCGTCGTTCAGGGAACTGTTAACTTCCCACCCTCTGGGTAAACCAGTTTCAGTTTGGACCTACAGTCCTGTTAGTGTGAGTCAGGTTTTGGACGTGTGGGTTTGCACAAAGCACACTTTCATGTAGACCTTAACTGAAACTGCAGACATAGCAACACTTACAACGAACTGCTGTATTGCCACTTGTAAACAATGTGCCTATAGATGTGCAGAACTTTCTAGAATCTTTGTCAATCTTTTTACAACCAATTCACTAATATACCTTTGAAATATACCCGAACAGGAGTATACTATGATTGTCCCGACAAACAGTGTACAGATAATTATTGTATGCCAATGTGTGTGAAAGTGTGTTAAGTCTTTCGGTGTGGTTGTTCTGGCATTATTCGGCATTATTTATGTTTTACCTTCATTAGTTTAGTGGTATCGGCATTTTGTACAATATCAGTACATGCAGCATCAAAATAGTACAATTTCACCATGACTTATATTTCTTGCTAATGTTGATACTGTAGTAATTATTACTAAAAACTATGGCTTTCATGATTGTGTACAGGCATAATCTCGCAATTCTTTCAGAATAAAGTTGCTCCACTTTATCAACAGGCATAATCTCGCAATTCTGTACACTTTCAGAATAAAGTTGCTCCACTTTATCAACTCATGTGTGGAAACTAAAGCTATGGAATGCACCACTCCCAATAATATATACATTGACTAGTGTGCCATTTCTAATGTAGTATCCTGTCTTCAGTTGGCATTCAGTATTGAAAGATACAGAATTTTTTGAAGGCAAAAGAAAGCATTCAAAACAGTAAGTATTTGAAAAAATATAATGATAGTAGTGCATAGAAAAAGGATTTGAAAATCAAATGTTAAAAGAAAACTAGCAAAGGCGCTGTGAGGTTTGCACTCAGCGTATTTGAAAACATTCGAACAAAACTTCTATTAACTCTAGTTTAAGGAATGTATCCAGCCTGCCTCTAGTCACACCCACCTTCGGCAATGTTATTTCTGTATACATTGTACATGCATGACAAATCATTACATGGCATTGTCACAGTTACCCTCATTTCAATATCCCTATCATAGATCACAAGTTTATAGAAATCATTAACATCAACAATGAAAACAAACTTCAAAGTAACTTCAAAACACCAAATGAAAGAACATTATTTTTTTTTCACCGCAACATTGTTTCTTTTTGTCCTTTATTGAAACTGTTAATTGGAGGTTTCATATTCCACAAGGAATTTGCTAGGGTAAGTTCAGGGCTTTGTATTTTCATACAGTCGAGGGAAATACCGTACGTAACCAGTTGAATCAGTTTCAGTATCTGACTCCTGCTTGTCGTCAGAAGATTCTGTTTCTCTGTGACGACTGTTTAAAGCACCAGTGGCACCATGATCGTTGTTGTTTGACGGCGCGGTCTGAGAGTTGTCAGATGACGCCGCTGCTGCCTCGATGTTTCTGAGTTCTGTGTTTTGATAGAAAGGTACAGTGTTGAACTCGGCTCCTTCCTCCTCTGTCTCGTCACGTGATGGCTCTGGGTTCAGGTAGTCGGCAGGTGGATTACGCGGTCCGTGACAGACTGGGGGCGGTGCGTTGTCTGCAGAAGTAAAGCTCAGGTTCACAATGACATTCTTGTCTGCAAGAGACTCTTTATGGAAACATTTGCCAAACTGTCACTGGCACATTAACAAAAAAGAACTACAACAAGATGGCCACTGACCAGCCCAATATGTTGTTTCCATTTAATCACCTGCTGTCGTCACGGTCGTTCTTTTGTAATGCCATGTATTCGGGAGGACACACACACACACACACACACACACACACACACACACACACACACACACACACACACACACTACACTCTCTCTCTCTCTCTCTCTCTCTCTCTCTCTGAATGGAAACAACTGACCGGGCTTGTCAGACCAATCTTGGTTTTGGAAGAGAGACGTCAAGTTGTTTTCTTTGAAATCTATGACGTTTTCCTCATTGGGATGACGCATAATACATTTGACGTAATAACTTTGACTCGGATACAATTCTTGCAATGAAAGCAGCCCCATGAAAATTGAAGTGTTGCTGCTGCGCAGTGTAAAGATCGAATTTATACCGGCTCAATGTGTTTAACAGACAAGTCTGCGCGGCGAACGTTTTTTCACTATGTGTTATGTCTGCTGCGCGCGCGCGCACACAGACACACACAGACATACGCGCGCGCGCACGCACGCACGCACGCACGCACGCAGACTTGCGCGAGCCGCGTTTGTGCATGTGCTCCATTGAGACCTATGTGGTGTTCTCTCACTCTACTATGCTATTGAGTGAGAGTCAGTGGGAAAAACAAAGCTCACTACATCAATGAAACTCCCGCTATCCCCGTCTACAAATAGAGAACTTCCGAAAAGTGACGACACACCCCCACGTCAATCAAACATGACGTCGGCAAACTGACGCTGATACAGTTTTGCATCAGTGCGCGTGTGCCTTTTCTGCGATGTTTGTGAGGCGTGTGGCTTGTGTAAAGGAAATGTGCTTCGAGTACAAATTTTCGAGTCAACTGACGACAACGGCTGCAGTGAATTTTTCTAATTTTTTTGTATATTTTTTATGGCACCCCAGGCTCATTATCTATGTATAGTAGGAGCGATTTTGAGATCTAAAGTGTGTTCACCAGCACTTTCATCAGGTACGGCTTACGCCAAAAGTATAAAAGCGACAACCTCCAAAATTCACTTAGTTGAGAGTCCGTATTCATGTTATCTATGTCCAAAAAAATGGAGTGGTTTAGGTAAATATTACGCCTTTAAACGCCAGAAAAGGGCGATAACTCGCAAATCATATGTGCAATCGTACCTGGATCGGGCCTTCTATTCAACAATCTTGATTCATTTAGAAACCCCAAATTTGAAATCGATCGGTACAGTATTTTCGGAGAAAGAGGCATCTGAACTGGGTTCACATGCAATGTCAACTCAGGCTCGGTTTACATGAAAGCTATAAGAGCGACCATTTTCTAGTAGTGACTCTGTTCAGAGTCCGTATTCAAGCTATCTACTGCCAAAAAATTGAGTGATTTAAATAAATATTACGCCTGTACACGAAAGACAACCAACTTGTCTCAAAAGGGCGATAACTCCCAAATCACTTAAGCAATCATCACACGCTTGAATCGTCTACTGTAACATTTTGATATATTTGGATACCCCAAATTTGAAGCCATTCGGTTGAGTATTTTCGAAGAAACGGGCCTGGACACAATTCACACACACACGCACACACATCCGCACAGACGGCACTCACTGAGGAGGAGAAGTGCGTTCGGAACAGCATACGCGTCAGCATCGGAGACGCACGCTTCTTACGTCATTGTCAGAGTTACACCAAAGACATTACATTAATGTCTTTGGTTACACTTGCAAAATCGTCTCTGCGGGAGATCGGCAGTGACGTGCGTTTGTACCACAGATGCTTGCCTATAAACGTGGAAATTTTAGCCCGTCCTATTATGTTGTTTCCATTACTATGGAAACAACATAAAAATTGGCAGCTGAAATTACGTATTTCATTTTGTGGTCATCACACGCACATTTCTCCTTCTTCTTCTTCTTCTTTGGGGCGGATATTGCTGTGCGCAGCAGCAAGTTTCAGTGATACAAAACAAGACTGTAAGGTGTCTCCAGACAATACATACTTTCACCCACACAGTGGCGTAACGAAATCTGCGTCATAGACACCTTAGGTGCAATTATGCTGCTGCGTTCTTTTTGGCAGGAGTTGTGCGACGTGTGTGTGTGTGTGTGTGTGTGTGCGATGGAAAGATGTAATGGCTAAACCACTTCGTTGAAGGGCTTTTTACTTTGAGATAGAATGGGCAGTCACATTCTCCAGAGGTACCTTTCACGATTTTTCTCTTGCTGCATCTTAAGAAATCGGTCATGTTACGTTTTCCGACGAAACAGTTGTTCAAATGCCTTCATTTTCTAGAATTTGGAATTTTATTCAGTTGTACTGAATGGGTTCGCAGCACAGCTCTGAAACTCAAACAGATTTTGTGTATAAAAATATATCTGAGGTAGGGGTAGATTGCACACAAGGCCATATATAACGACTCCTTCAAATTACTCATCATCCCGACATTTTTATCACGTGTGACAACAGCACATATGACAGGAACTACTGAACTAATACTTTCATAATTAAGAATAACAGAGACTTAAGCTGAACATATTTCTTTCGAGAGCACCGGTCCAAAGAGTTCAAATTTCGTGATTTCTAAGCACAATTCAAGGTACTCTAGTCCACCTTTCACCAACAGCAGGGAGGTCACAACAGCAACAGGGTAATCACAAGAAATGAACCAACAGCCTCTGTCAGACCACCTGTATGAGGCTGACGTCAAATGTTTAGTTGACAGAATTGACGTCATTTCTCTCTCTCCTAAGATTCTAGAGCCCCTATGCAGTAGCGGATCTAGTGTCTTTGGTAGGTCTTAACTTTTAGGTGAAAGTGAACGTGATGAACCTGACCTCATTGATGGTCTCAGACCTACAACCTACCTACAACATTCTGTACATCAGCAGCAGGAGGGTCGGCATCCCAGTAGATGTGTACACTTGGTGCTGACCCGTCTCCATCTCGGGCCAAGCTTCGTCTTTCGATAACGTCCAGTTCTACAGCAGGCTGGGGCTGTGTCCTATTTCTCCCTGTAAACATTTTTTTTCTAATAAGCAAGTCTGAAATTGTGTGCTGCACTTACGAAAGCGGAAAATCACATTCAATAGGGCATCACTGACAATGCCGAAAAGATGACTTCTCTCCCATGAATTGCCAGTGTGTTCATTAATTTTTGTCTTTCAAGATCATCAATAAATATTTTTAACTTTGTCCTGATGTGGATGCTGATCTAATGTTTGAAATGACGTGTAACCAAATAAATCTAAATTCTGAACACAAAACTCGAACCTTTTCGATGCCGGATGATGACAATGACTGTGCCAGTAAAAAGCAGAAACGCACCAATGGCAGCTCCGATGATAACTTTCAGATTACCTAAACACAAATACAAATCATGTTGTCGCTTACAGCAAGTGCGGGTGCGTTAAAAATGTATTGCTGTGACCGTTTTTGTTTTTCTTACCACTTTCGGGTGTCATCAAAGACTAGACAAGGACAAAAAAATCGCCAGCACACATTTTTGGGTCCCATTCGCGATTTGATCTCACGACTCCAGCAGCTCTACAAACTGGGTTATCTCGTGTCCATACAGCAAACAATGTGTAATGTATCACAGACAAAACATAGTCATATGATAAATATGATAATACCAACCTTGACCACTGGGCTTTGATGATAAGGAGTGGGCTTATACAGACCCATACGCTTAAGGCAAACACGCTTAAGTCGAACTTCGGATACGTCGAAGCAAAAACATTTTCCCGGCCAAACTTGCTCTTTGTATGACTAAATTTTCCACGGGTAAGTCGGACGAGTACTCAAAAACGGATAAGTCAAAATTCGGTTATGTCAAACGAAATCTGCAATTTTAGCCTCGGATAAGTCGTACCAGTTGCTGGCACGGGAATTTCTTTTAGTCCTTCTGATGCATCGGCGCCAAAACACGGCTTGCACGGAGATTTTACATTTTCCGTGCAAGTACAGGTTGACGGTGTTATGTGTCCCGCGGGCCTTAGGGCTGGTTAGAGTAGGTAGAATTGGTAGAATTCAGAAGGGATTTCTGAGATATTATGATTGCATTTCTGTGTACACACAAGAAGGTTTAGGGTTAGGGTTACCAGGTGGTACTGGTGCAATCGCTATGATGTTCAGACGGTCGCAGTGCATTTACAGCGGGTGCAAATGACACAAGGGGGCGAACTACACCAACGCAGCAGCAGTAAGCTCATGTTGACCAGCGAAAATACATTTCAGTTTCCAAACCGATTCAGGGGGTGAAAAGGTGCAACTCGCTTAACTCGAAGCTAGAGTCGAAATTCGACCTTATCCGTCGTCACGGATAAGTCAAACTTCGGATACGTCGAACAAAAATCATTTCCCCTGCGAATTCGACTTTAGCGTGTTCGACTGTAATTATATGGTTCGGCGAAGGGGATAATAATTTAGTGCATTGCAAACTCGGTTTATTGTCTGCGACTGACTAAGAATGTACAGACCGTCCTTGACAAGAAGTGAAAAATGTAGATGGCCATGGCCGACATCATTGAACAGAGTCAAACGCCACAGACCCTCATCCTGTTCCTGCACATTGTCCAGTCGGATCGTAAGCACAAGGTCAGGTGGGGTACCGGTCAGGAACACATAACTGGAATATAGAAAGAAATCAAGTACTTCCTTTTAATAATTGATTGACGAAAACATTATACATAGCACGCAAAATACTTTACTCTGTCTGTATTTATTTTTCTAGAGAGCGATTAACGATCCCTAAACGATCATTGCAAAAGTTATTAAAATAATTACACAGGAGGAGACAAATGACCTTTGAATAGGGGTGAGTGAAAAGACACTATTCTGAGTTTAAATAACAAATTTGAAGCTTATGAAGTGATGTGCACATTTTGGGCTTAGCCCCCCCCCCCCCCTCTCCCCTCCAGAGTGGTGTGTACAGTCCGTTTTGTTTATTTGAATCTGCAGATACATATTCATAATATTCTCAAAAAAGAGAAAACGAAAATATTGTTCGGGTTGGGTTTTACCTAGTGCAGTTTACTGTTGGTGCCTTGGCAACAAAAAAGTTGTTTGTAGGCCCTTCGTTATCAGATGTAAGTTTTGTCAGCTGACAGTCAGTTAACACAGTGGTGTGCGTCCGTACAGGAAATTGTATTTCCGCGTCGTGACCAGGCTCCACAATGACTTCATTTGAGTCAGGTTTCGCAAACACTGGGGCACCTAAAACCAATTATTCAAAAGTGCATTTCGGGTCTTTCAAATATTAGCAACTAAAGTCATGTAGCTTAGCCCTCTCTATCACGATGTTTTTTTTTTTTTTGTTTTTTTTTGGTTTGTTGTTGTTTTTTTGTTTTTTTGGGGGGGGTGTTTGTTTGTTTGTTTGTTTGTTTGTTTGGTGTTTTTTTTTTTTTAATCATGTCGATGGATACCTTCTGCTTTTCATTTAAGAATACTGCATGTTTTCCATATACTTAAAGCATTTCGCCGCAAACAAAAAAAACACCAAACAAACAAACATACAAAACCAAGCCAACCAACAACGCATTTATATGTATTTCGTACTTGCTGGCACTCCGAGCCAAACATCAACACTGCCACTCCCGACGACATTGGTAACACTGAGCTGCCATAGTCCCTCGTCCTGTTTCCTCACATTGTCCAGCCGGACAGTCAGCACCAGGTCAGGTTGGGTGCCAGTAATGTTGATAGAACTTTGACAGAAAATATGAATTGTGTAAAGAAAAATAAAAAGCAAACAGAAAGCTTCTATAGCTCATTCACCTCTATGTACCAGGAAAAGAAAACATCTTTTACAAATTTTCCTTGTTTAATTAAGCTTAATGAAACAAAACTAATGAACTGCAAGCATGTTGTAAGTCATATAATTATGTGAGAGACAAGAAAAACAAAGCTTACCCCAGACAGTCTATTTTCTTCTCGGTTTCTTCTGAATGTGTCAGACTGCATCCTATCATCTTGTCTGTTTGTGTGCGGATGTCGAAAGTGATGACTGCTTTATCATTCTCAACGCTGACAGTCTGGTTCTGTCCAGTGACGAATTGAGGTGGACCTGAAATGATAATTAAGATAGAGAGAGAGAGAGGATAAGTGATTACTGCATGCTATTATATGAAAACCCCAAGACAACAACAGCAAAAGTCTTAAAAAAAAAAAAAAAAAAAAAACTGATATTTTCTCTTTATTGTTTGTAAGGCAAGTAATGCACGTCGAAAGTTTATTCTTACATCTGACAAGGAGTGTGGCAGTTTTGTTCCCTGAAGCCCCCGGCGCCTCACAACGTAACTCTCCAGCATCGTCACAACTGACATCATACGTGTACGTCATCCTCGTCCCATGGTTGTCCTTGTGTGTGGGCAGCATGACGCCATGTCTGCCAAAGATGGTCGGCAGGAGAGGCGGGTTGCCTTCTTCATAGTCACAATGGACAGTGATAGTGTCGCCTTGATTGGCTGGTGCTTGTAGTTCAGATCCATGTGAGGTAAGACTGAACTTTGTGAGACGCACAGGGTCTGAATATAAACATGATAATAATAACTGCTGTTATGTTTCTTGATTATGGCAATGGTGAGACTAGTTATGATAGAAAAGGATGGTTGTTGGAAAGGGGTGGTTAGTTTAATTTTACTTGAATGGTGCGTTTAAACTTGCGACAGAAAACCTTTGACTGATTGGAAGTGGATGCGCTGGTGAATGTTTGGGGTTTAACGTCCTTTTCCACCACACACGAGTGATATCAAAGACGGACCGATTCGAAGTAAAACAGTCACTGATCAAGTCATATATGCCGCGCAATAATGGGGGGGGGGGGGGTCTTTGTTCTTTTGGGGTGTGGTAGAAAGGTTCATCTATTGCAAAGTAAATGATACCATGACAAGCTAATGCAAAATTTGAAGTCATCTGACTTTCGTTGTACTTACAAGTAACATTGACTGTAACTGTCACATCGCCAACAATAGCTTCTTCGCCAGTCCGCCATGTCCATTTCCCGCTGTCTGTCCTGCTCACTGTCTTTTTCAGTTGGTACACTCCGTCCTCGGTACAAGTACAATGTTTATACGGGGCGCATTCTTGTCCTCGAACTCGAATTACACAGGAAGTTGTCACTGCGTCATCTCTACTAATCTCTATCTTGAAGTTTGCACCAAGGTGTTTACACTCGGCAATTGTAAAAGGAATCTGGATCGTGTCGTTTTCTTCAGCAGTAACGGTCAGTGAAGAGTCGAGTGTTGGGAACTCAAAGGTCGCACCTGGACACGGAAGGAGAGCAATCAGTCAGTCTGAACACATCCATCATTTCCATCATCTGTCCACTATTTTGTAAGTCAGCAGGTTTTCAACTGGCGATAAACATGCAGAGTTAGGAGATCAGTCACCGATTTTGTTTTTCAACTTGAACATGAATATGAATTATGCATTGTCAGTTAGTCTAATGTTCATAGGCTCAGTTTGTATTAAAACGAATGACTGTTCTATTGAGACAGACGCTTGCTCCAGCTATAGCCGATAAACAGCGGATTATGCTTTTACAATCTGAGGCAGCTAGACGTGTGATATAGACACGGCCAAAAGTATGTATAATTTATGCTGCTGACGGTAATTTACTCATGGTGGTGAACGTGCCTTCTTTGATGATGCACGTTAAACACC
>JACVVK020000336.1:440000-442500 GCA_018292915.2 Batillaria attramentaria | reverse complement strand
AATAGGCTTATATCAGCCTTACAGCGGGTTTAACTTTCAGATGGCAGAGTGGTCGTCATATCCATAATTTCATGCGTATCATCAGCGTCATAATGTTTACTTGCCCTGCTCTTTTGAAGTGCAGTGTTCTGACGCATGTTTCCCTGTTTTTTCACAAACCGATGGTAGCCACCTCTCAGTTCAGTTTTGTCAGTGACTGCTGTGATCTCAAATGACTGGTTTACGTCAGTCCACGCCGGGGGACTGTCAGTAATTATCAACAGCCTAAGAAATACCATAATGTATTATTCAGATCTGGTGTGTTTGCCAGAACGCAGGAAGTCAGGGTGCATGTGGAATTTAGACGAATGACTCACTGTTACCGCATCTACTGTATTAAGCCTTGGCAGGTTTCTTCGAATTAAGGAAATGGAAGCGTCGCACGCGCGCACACACACACACACACACACACACACACACACACACACACACACACACACACACACACACACACACACACACGTGAGCCCGGGAAAAAGTTGCCAAAAGAAAAACAAAATCTTTATTAAAGGAAGACGATATGTACACAAGATACCGTACTTTGCTCAGAACTACGGTCTAGGGGAGGTAAGAAATAGTTTCAGTTGTAATCGAGAAAGCTCATGCATTTATCTCCACCTGCTCACCACGAAGGTCACGCCTCGCTCAGGTCATGAGCATTCATTTCATCTCCAAACGGCATTAATGGCATTAATGTCTGATGCAGGTGAGTGAGTGATAACGTTCTTCCGATCCCTGTCTACTGCTGTGTGCCAACATGAACTAATGATTACAATGACTAGCCTCTGGATGGCCTATTGAGTCGCGAGTTGTCGGGAATTTGGCCTTGGCGGCAACGTCACGACAGCGCCGCACTGGGGACCTATGCATGGACACAACCTTCCGTAGGCACAGCCTAAACGCCAAGTCTCAGACTTGGCAGTCTCGGTCTAAATTTCTCGCGTAACCGCTATGCATGGACGCGGACAACAGCCCAGACAACCAAGTCTCAGACTTGAAGTCGGCCTACGTGACGTCATCTACTTTATCTAGAGTGTGGGATTCCGGTATTCCCCAGCCAATTGTGAGAGTACGCATGCGCATGTGTTCAACGAGACAGCCCAGCGCCGCGGGAAAGGAACAGCCAGCGGGATGCCTTACGCAACACACACCGCGCGCGGGCGGTCAGTCGCCCGGTACATGTGGCAGACCACGCGGCACTGTGCATCAGTTTTTGCGAGTCAAGTTGAATCTCCGGGCCGGACTCAAACGTAAAAATACTGAACAACAGAAATAAAGGGGAATATTGCTTACGGAATGGATGACATACTCCCATATCACCTCTCAAGGTAGGTTAGCAAACTAAATGCAGAAATCTTTAGACTGGTGAGACTGGCACGACGCAGGTCACAGTGACATGTACTGACCCGGATCGACTGAGCCACTGATGAGAGTGCCATGCAAAACAATACACACCAAAGACGCTCGCAGTATAGTACATATACCCATAAAACATGATATAGGCCTTGGCATAGTCGAATGAAACTCCACAACACCGAAAAACGGCCTTCTGATTGTCGTTTAGGCCGAGCCTACGGCATTTAGGCCGCCGATTTCGCGTGACTAAATCGGGGCCGTTTAGGCTGCCGTTTAGGCCCTGACTACCCCGTTGTCTGTGTCCATGCATACCGATTTCCGAGATTTAGTCAGAGCCTACGAATTTAGGCAGGGCCTACGCGTTTAGGTCGTGTCCATGCATAGGTCCCCAGAACGGAATCCCAGCAGAGCCGTTTCACTACCGTGGTTATGTCTGCATGAGCACGGAAAAATAACACCGTGAGGCTGCGATTACAACAAAAGAAAGGATAATTATGTTTATCGTCTGCTGGTCTGCGCTTCTGTGAGCTTTACTTTTTACATGTTTTTTTTTTATTTACTGGATGCTCCTTTTATGAGGGAATAAAACAGAGACTGAGTGGCATACGCAGTCAGCGCTGTGGCACTCGGGTCTGAGAAAAGAGTTCAGTTGGAGCATCAAAAAGGTGCCGGCGTTTTTTACAACGTTAAAGCATTTGTCTTTCAAGGCTTTCTTTGAATAACGAAACTGTTTGTCTGCCAGTGTGCATTAAAATTGTCAGTGTCGAAACTTGCTGAGTGCACAATGACTCAAAGTACAGTATTACGGTCCGTGGTAAAGGCGAGCTAATAGGGGAGCTAAAGTGGTTACATCCAACATGGAGTCTAGTTACGATTTGTCGGACTTCTCGATTGCTGCCGGCAGAGCAAGTTAAGGTGAGCAAATGTAGCCTACTTAATGAAACAAAAATTAATGCAAATAACGTCTTTCAAGCACTAAAGCCCACGAATAGAGATTCGTAAGGCAATAGAGAAAATGTACAATTTTGCACACAATGGAATCATGGCAATATTTGGGTTTAGACAGAGGAAAGTTATTTTGTTGGCATGATGTCTTCATTAGAGG
>JACVVK020000336.1:275000-435000 GCA_018292915.2 Batillaria attramentaria | reverse complement strand
CATATTATTCGACATACGACAGGTTAACAGAAGACATTACTTTATCTAAGCTCAGAAACAGGTTCACACGGTGTGTGTGTGTGTGTGTGTGTGTGTGTGTGTGTGTGTGTGTGTGTGTGTGTGTGTGTGTGTGTGTGTGTTCCAGACAACACATTTCTGCACCGACAGCCTCAAAGAGAAATGGAGTGAGTGAGGGTGAGGAGTATTTAAGTAACAGTAGAACAAGTTTCTCCCCCCCCCCCCTCTCTCTCTCTCTCTCTCTCTCTCTCTCTCTCTGTCTCTCTCTCTCTTCAGTTTAAGCGGGTTTTCCTTAAATGTTCAAATTCTGACAGTTTTATATTCACACTCTACATTGAAGCCTTGACCAGTATGTCAGGGAGGATGGACTGCCCTATCACCTGACAATAACCTGATCAATAATCCTCCCCATGACGACGGGTTCAGGAAACAGAATGATTGTGTATTTTGGGCTAGACGGAGAAACACTGAGAAGGGTATTCCCTTTTTCTTAAGCATAAATGCTGGCTGAACGTCTAAGCTTGCTATTAGACCACGAGGGTGGGTGGGTGTTTGGGGGTTTAACGTCCTTTTCCACCACATAGGGTGATATCAAAGACGGGGCAACGATGAAAAAGCCAGCACAAATATTTGGCTCCAGCCGGGATCGAACTCATGATCGAACTCACGACCCGAGCATTAGAAGTCCAATGCTCTACCATTCGACCATCCCGGCTCCTCTTAGACCTCGAAGATGAGAAGGGAGACCATAATAATTCATAAACAAATGCTGCTGTAGGCTTGACTGAAATTCAATCTGCGAAGAATCACAATGGAATTATACGTTTTATTGGTATCATCACGCTTGTTCGTCTAGATGTACTGTGCATACACATCTCTTATACTTTTATAAAGAACTGACTCCGCCATGGTTGTGTAGCTGTTGTATGATTGCAATTTCATTTTACTGCTATAGACCCTCACTCGAGTTCACTGCTGTTGCACGGTATTGACGTGCGCTGTAAAGGCCCAGCGGCCTACGCAACCCACTAGACACAGCGAGTGCACTTACCTTTTTGGACGCTGGCAGCTATTTTTAACACTTGCCTACAAGAGCGCATGACATGGCTCTAGGCCAATGGCGTCCGTGTACAGGCACACGTGTGTTGTAAACTGTATACTGTACAGGGCCCGCATGTAAAACTCGAGGTTAATTTAACCCACGGCTACGGGCCTAATGGCCATGTCACACGAGAGGGCAAAAACACTTGAAAACATTTTTTTCAGATGTTTCGCTGCGAAACAACGTGTTTTGTCGTGTGACATACTTCACAACAATGTTTTCAAAACATGTTTTGATCGTGTTTTCAGTTTTAGAGCCTGCCCTAAAATCCGAAAACATGTTTTGTGTTTCAACCAATGAAAGCCGCCGTGCGGAGTGTCAAGTGACACCTTCCCGTATCCGCTCAGTCAACATGTCCGTAGCGGGACCCCCTCTCTCTCTCTCTCTCGCCTTAGACGCGCGCTTGCTTGTTTTCACGTGTGTCATGTATTGTTTCGGAAAGCATGTTTCGGGCGTTTTGCCTTTCAAAACATGTTTTATAAAACATATGGGTTTTTAGGAAAACATGTTTTCAGTGTGACATCGCCTTAACCTAGACTAGGACAAAAGAAACAAAACAAAACAAACAAAAATAAATAAATAAATAAATAAATAAAGGAAGCGAAGAAAGGTAGAACCATCCTTCTCTAATGGCTAAGGCACCATGGTGGAATGGACCCGCTTCCTTGTTAAACAAACAAACAAACAAACAAACAAAACAACAGAAAATGTAACCCTAGAGCTAGTTTAGTTCGAGGCTAGACTTTAACCCTAGCCTACAATCCCTAACCTCGGCTTTTACACGCTGGGCCCAGATGTCTACATGTGACTACACCCGGATCTATAGATTACACGTAATGTATTTATCCAGCTGCAACACAGACTCCGCGATAACGTGAATCTTGGAGAGCTGACACAAGCAGGCCCAGCACTCAGAATAACATTTCAGTCTGACAGTAGCCTGCGCAGTGCATGCAGTATTTTGGTTTTTTAGTTTAGTAGTGTACCTGGGTCTTCGTCAGTTTTTAGCGCAGCGGCCAGATTTTGGCCTTTGTTCTTCTTAACTGTACTGATGTTGACGTAAGTCTCACTCCCATCGGCAGGCTCGCGACCTGGAAAAAGTGATGCATTAGAGATTTACCCAGCGCAAGTAGAGTAACTTATACAGGCTACACAAAATCATTTAAAACAGGCTTTCTTGTCTGGATTTATTATTATATTCAAGAGATATAATGGTGCACGGGTGTTCGTCTGTGTGGCGCATAAAAGATGTAAGATCTCCCACCCTCAACCCTAATAACCCAACTAAAGTGACTTTCTCCACCCCCGCCCCTCTCACTTAATAACCTGCCCCCCTACCCCCGCGCTGCCTTTAGTAGGCCCCCGCACCTCTTTCTTCCCTCTTCCATCTCAACCCACATTTCTCACTTGCAATCAAATTACCACAGGAAAAAGAAACTCGGTCTCCATTGTATATCACAAAAGTGACCAATCATCTGAGTGCTCTTCACTTCACCGAGGACTATACTTGTATAGATTATGATCTGTTTGTGTTTTACAGGGAAATACTTATCTAGAATGGATTATGATTATAAGTATTTCCCTGTAAAACAGAAACAGTATTGTTGTAATGTTTACTCATCGCTAGGTCCATAAGGAAACCGTCGTCAAAAGTCCCAAGTTTCAATTTCAGCGCGCGCGCGCGCGCGCGCGCGTGTGTGTGTGTGTGTGTGTGTGTGTGTGTGTGTGTGTGTGTGTGTGTGCACTCGCCAGCATTTCCTGAAGCTTCGGCTGCACCCTTGACCCCAGGATCTACGATGTGACCGGGCGCCAAGTCTTTCCTCTGTCGTGCATGCTGTTGTTGCTGTGCAATTAGCATCTGTCTCGGATCATCATCAGGTTGATTCCCATTAGCTGAAACAAGACCAAAAACAACGATTCAGGGCCTATTAAATTATTTAGCATTTGTTTGTAGGGAGGCGATTTAACTCTCTCTCTCTCTCTCTCTCTCTCTCTCTCTCTCTCTCTCTCTCTCTCTGTCTGTGTCAATGTGTTGAATACGTACTAATAAAGACAACACCCGTATCTTTCAGAATTTGCTTGCATCAACACAGTGTTCCACCTTGGAACATTATCTATCAAATGATTTTCACAGTAAAAGGTAGTTTAAATCATTAATGATTAATTCCCTTAACAATATTATAATGTATCGTTTAACTGTCAGTTGTTCTATCATTTGTTGTGACCCCCAGCATTGTAAAAACTAGTCACGAAACTATCGATTTCAGTATATGTATCCCCCCCCCCCCCCCCCCCCCCTCCGCTCCCCAACATACAAACATCCCCATTACAAACCCAGCTGCTTTTCGGACGTGAAACCTACAATTGTCAATCTGTCCACCCTTCCTGTCTGTATACAATGAATCACAACTGTCTTTGTTTCACTGATTATGAGGGAAGCGTTGTTCAAGTTGCTCGAGACACACTCAGATACTTTCGAAACTCATGTTATGAACAATGAAACAAGGAAATCCATTTTGAACTATGTGATCCCAGAGCAGAAAACTTGCCAAGTTTTTACAGTCAACGAACAAATCAGTTTGATTACATGAACATCATTCATAAATCACAAATCGATCAAAGATCATATTTACAGATTTGTTTTGTCTTCCAAACACCAACATATCATAGAAATCATGCTTCTTAAAATGTGAATTTGTTTACCTGGCAGGCCAGGACGTCGACCGTTGTTCTCAATTTGAGCCCGTTGTGTTGCAAGAAGCCTGAAAAGCAAGACCGGTATCATTATTTGTTGATTGTTTTTTCTTTGTTGTTGTCCTTTTCTTTGCTTCTTTCGATCATATATTCCTGGTAGTCTTGACTGTTGTAAGTAAAGATTTTAAAAATAATCGATCTGTAATTGTAACATAACAGACAGACACAGACGGAGCATACTGTTTCAGAGAGAGAGAGAGAGAGAGAGAGATACTGCTATATTTTACATACCTCCTTCTCTCATCTGCAGAAAAAAAAATTGAATGATTTTATTCACGATGTGTTAAACGGTGTCGGTTATAAGTATCGCAACAATTAGAAGGATTACATCTTTCCAAATTCAAGCTTTTCGGTGTAAAAGACCAGTCCATAAATGAACCTCCTTGTATATTAGTCTCAGTCCCCCACTTCAGTTTCAGTTCTTGATGGTCAAAAACAAGGTTCCAAAGAAGTATCTTTTTCACCGTTTACAAACCTTTTCACCGTTTTACAAACTGTTTCACCGTCTACAAACGTTTTCGCCGTTTTACAAACTTTTCACCGTTTACAAACGTTTTCACCGTTTTACAAAGTTTTCACCGTTTTACAAACTTTTTCACCGTTCACAAACGTTTTCACCGTTTTACAAACTTCATATTTCGTTAAATCGAAATTTACCGCCCAATATTCAAGACATTCAGGTCTTTAAATGAATATGCATGTATATTTTACTTATTTCTTAGCATATATGCATTAACTGTTAGGATTCAAATTTACTTCTTTTCCTCTTTCGAGCAGTGTAGATTCCTGCACCAACAGCACAGACCAGGATAGAGGCTACCAGGATCACCGCACCAATGATGATACCTGTTGATTCCGGATGCTTCTGTGGGTCTGGGGAATTCACATCATAATTATTAGAAACGGTTTGGGGACATGGCATCCTTACACACACACACACACACACACACACACACACACACACACACACACACACACACACACACACACACACACACTTTTCAACGTTCACCCTTGTTAGACATTGTTATTGCTATGGATGAGATGTAAATGTAAAATTATCAATAAAACCATAGAATAAATCGAAACCTATACATTCTCTCAGTCATATGCGAGCGTACCAATACCAATTTTCCAAGACAAAGTGTAAACTTTGATTGTTACTTTGTTCGATCTGATCCTTGATAAATGCCGTGGTTGTTTCCGCCGTGCCGGAGGATGATTTATCTGCTAAATATAAAAAAAGATTACAAACCAGTTAGCACATTGTTTGGTAATTGTTAAACTAAAACTGTTAATGTGTAAATCATAGCACCGACATTTAAGGTAGATACTAAATTTGCATAATTATGCTTTGCGTCTTTAATTGTCTCCTTTAACACTTACTATCTGGAACTGTCAGCCAGATTTCCATGTACCCAGACCCAGCATTATTGGATACACTGAGGTTCCACCGGCCTTCATCCTCTGACGTCACATTGTCCAGCCGGACAGTCAACAGTAGGTCAGGTAGGGTTCCGGTTACAGACAGTGACCTTGACACGAACAACTCAAGGTATGAACAATACTGATAGGTTGGTCTGTTGAACTTAACTGTGTGAGGTCTTTTCAAAGCAGAACCGCACACCCTCTCATTCTGACTAACTGTTCTGATTCATGGATTTAATAATGGCCAAATTTTAAGATCATGTGGTTAGTTAGTTAGTTAGTTAGTTAGTTAGTTAGTTAGTTAGTTAGTTAGTTAGTTAGTTAGTTAGTTATTGCTTAACGCCGCACAGTTAGATCACGTGGACTACCGCTCAGTCTGTGGTTATTTAGAACATCCAACCCAATTTAGTCTTTTCACCTGTGTACGTGAAATGCATGTAAAGATACCTCAGACAGTCTTTTGTGTTTCCAGATTGTCCGGACTTCAGATGGGTGAGGTGGCAGGTGTCAATGTGAGCAGTGTGAGTACGGATGGCGAAACTGATGCTAACACTGTCACCAGTAACGTTGAACTCCGAAGTCTGGTCTTGGAGTATCGATGGGGGGCCTGGCAACAAAAAAACAAAACAAAAAAAACAAGAAGAAACTGTCATAATTTTTTGTTTGTTTTTTTACTTAGTTAAAGAAGACAGCTTGGCAATGTAAAGGTCGCACCACAAAATATTTTCTAGAGAACCATGGTTACTTGAGGTGGGTTGTAACATTTCAAGGTCTTTTAATAATTACTGATCCTTGGTGAAAGTTTCTGTCTTGGAATGGCAGCCACGTAAATATAACTTCATTCACACAAAACTGTACTTGTAAAAGGTCACTACATAGGCTTGGAATGGTCAGTTGACACTTACATTTAACAAGAAGTGTCTCAGTCTTGTTATGACTTGCACCTGGTGCCACACAGTGAATGAAGCCAGCGTCCGTGCATTGAATGTTGTCGAATGTGTAAGTGGTTGTTGTCAAACTGCCAACAGTAGGTGTTTCATCTACCGAAACAGTCACTGTTTCTGTGGTCAAACTCATCAGACGACTGTGAATGAGCTGTGCTTGAACCGGCGGGTTTCCTCTGTCCCAGGTACACGAGATGTTCAGCCGACGGCCTGGTTCCAGTGCACTCGATGGCTCAGATGTAGGTGGCACAAGATGTAAGTGGTTTACCTCTGCAGGATCTACGTACAGAGGAAAATCGGTTGTATACAGACTCGTATAGCAACGTCACGGATCAACAACAAAGACAAAACAACAACAACAGCAACAGCAACCCAGAAAACATCTTGACCGCGTCTGTGGTCGTAATACCAATTGGATAACAGTCATGTGACATGTTATAGTCATACTAATTGTATCTGTGAAAATAGCACGCGCGCGCGCACACACACACACACACACACACACACACACACACACACACACAGAGAGAGAGAGAGAGCGTTCCTTACAAGTAATGTTGACGGATACAGTCTTGGTGGCAAACATGTCACTCTCCCACGTCCATCTACCGCTGTCTGATCGGTGTACATCTTTGTTGAATGTGAAGCGACCGTTGTCTTCACAAGTGCAAACAGAAGGTGTGTAATTAAAACATTTCCCATCTTTTATTGGAACTTTACATAATCGAATGGGTATATCAATTTGATTTGATTGTGTCCAAACATTGAATTCCAAATTTTCATTTCTGTCGCAAGTCACATCCGATAAGATGAAAGGAAGGGCAATGCGTTTGTTCTCGGCAGCCGTAAAACCCAGCGAGTCATTCAGTGTCGGGAACTTGAGTGTTGCACCTGCAATAAACCGCAAGTAACGATCAAAGCAAACGGCGGGTATAGAGAGTAGTTGCATTATCTGAACATGAATGCAAAATCTCGTTTGCGGTCTGGACCGATGTTCAAGTAAGGCTGTGATTGTTATTAGAAATCAACTTCCTGTCACTTATTTACCAGCAGCAGGGGGAGGAGCCCAAGGTAAATACTTACATGTCTCTGTGGAACAGGCTGGTGTCAAACACAGTGAGAGTAATGTTAGCAAGCAAAGATGGTGTTTTAACGTCAGATCCATGATCACTTAGAGCAACACAATCCAACGTGTGGTCAATCCGAGTATGTAGGCCTGTATTGCTGGTAAGTGAATCTATGGTATCGAACCGAAACCGAGAAAGGGGTTGCATATTTCTGTTTCCATGTTTCCCTGTTAGCACACGGAAGCTGTGACATTGTATTGCTATGATATACAGTACTAGCTAGCTAGGGCACGTGCTCAGAAAAGCAGGAGCAAATGAAAATGAAAGATGTTGCTCGAAATCTGTGCAAGGCCACTATACAATCTGTGTGCTTTAATATTTTTTTAATATAATGAATTGCAACATCTCTCCTACTAAGATTTCATAATTTAAACCCATAGATCCATAAACTAAAAGAGGGATATTGATTAACCCTTACCACAGGTTACACCAAACGTCAGTCACACACACACACACACACACACACACACACACGCACACACACACACACACACACACACACACACACACACACACACACATGTCAGTACACGCGCACACGCACGCACGCACAGACACACACGTCAGTACACGCACAAACACACGCACACACAGATGGGTGAGGGAACATTCCATGACGTCTTTAGGTACATAAAGTGTACAACAGCAGTTTTGTTTTGTACAGGGAAATACTTACCTTCCTATATTAATAAAAAGTCCCTGTGTGCACGTGCGATAAAACCTTACTTAGAGTTGTCACGACGCGATTCAAAATTGGTGGTTTACTCAGGGTAACCCTGGGCTCATTCTGGAGGGAAACAAGTCAGAAAATCGGAATTTTAACTCCTTTTCCACTACGTATCGCTAAACTGGGACACCAGAACACATCATCTAGAGTTCTCTCATCAATCACGAATAGAATCGGTGGCTGTATTCAGGGGGACCCCAGCCGGAAACATTAATGCGCAATGAACAATTCGGAGCTTTACGTCCTTTTCCACCACGCATTGCCAAACAGGGAGACCAGAAACACTAACTAGATTGATCACCTATTGACAACTAGAGAGGCAACAGCCTCCTTTTTGTAAAAAAAAAAAAAACAAAAAAAAACAACTTAGCAATATCTATCATCAAGCCAAGTAAGGTGTCTCTGGTGTTTCTTAGTTCCTGGCAATAATTATTACAGTTTTCCCCAAAACTGTTTGTATGACCTTGACCTTGGGTCAAGGTCATTCAAATGAGATCTCATCAGTGTCTATCATTTTGCCAAGTTTGACGCCTCTAGTATTTGTAGTTACTCCGAAAACGGTATATCGAAATTAACAACAGACAGCTTGAGTCAAGGTCATTAAAGCTGTCTGTTGTTAAGGTCATTCAAAGTCAAGGTCATTCAAAGTGGCATATATGCATAGGTCTTATCAATGTCTATTAGCACGCTAGGTTTGTCACCTCTGCTTTTTGTAGATTCTGAGAAAATGCCAATGTTAAGGTTTTACAAAAATAGTTTGTACAGCCTTGACCTTGACACAGGCCATTGAATACATATACATGCATATTTGTTAAGTTCTTATCAATGTCTATCATCATGCAAAGTTCAAAATCTCTTGTGATTGTAGATTCCAAGAAAATGCCAATGTAAAATTTTCTAACAGACAGCTTTTGGGCCTTGACCTTGAGTCAAGGTCATTCAAAATGATAGATTTTGAAAGGTGTTATGGCTGTCTATCAGCTTGCCAAGTTTGGTGCCTCAGCTGTTTGTAGATTCTGAGAAAATGCTAATGTTAAGGGTTTTTTATATACATTTACTGCGCGCGCGCGCGCACACACACACACACACACACACACACACACACACACACACACACACACACACACACACACAGACGACGGAGGGTTAGTACATAGACTCCCTTTGTTACACAAGGGAGCCAAAAATCGGTGGCTGTACTCAGGGGGACACCGAAAACATCATGGCGGGAACAACATCGAAGTTAAACGTCCTTTTCCACCACTTAGCGCCATACAGGGAGACCAGACAGCACTTACTACACATCGAAGCCGGGCGGGGTGGCGGGATAGCCGAATGGTAGAGCGCTGGATTTTCAACGCTACGGTCGTGAGTTCGAATCCCGGCTGGGGCCAAATATTTGTGCTGGGCTTTTTCTCGTTGCCCCGTCTTTGATATCACCCAAACGTCGTGGGAAAGAACGTTACTGACACACACAAACACCCTCCATCCTCGAAACCGGGTACACCAGCAGGTCTTAAAGTGTCCCTGAACCCCCATTTTGACAATTTTACGGCGGAAAGGTTGGCTATTTCTTAGTCCAATGCCGTTCTTTGCATGTTCGAAACCCGCACATGAAGCCGTTAATCCGCCTTAATGCACCGCTGTAGCAGACGACACGCGCCCGGTTCGCGAAAAAGGCTGAGCACGCGGCGGAAACAGCTGAAGCTGATGATGACGTCATCAGGGTTACACAGCAATGGCCGACGCGGACGCAAGTAGCAGAATCGCTCTGCCGTATCAATTCGAGCCACAAAGACATCGTGCGCTCGAAGCAGTTGAGGATAAAGCGACGAACCGATTGTAGGAGGTTCCTTGTCCGAAACGGCCGACTGGTGAGTACTTTGGATCGATCAGTGTTTCGTTTTACCTAGCCTGTTCACCCCCCTTCGCCCCTCTTCCGAACATGTGTTGTTTTGACCGACTTTCGTTTAGAATGTATCATCAGTCTTCACTAAAATGGCAGTTGTGGAAACTGTTAGACTATGTTCAACCACTGCGATCTGCTCATCTCAAGAGCTATTTTGCTATCACTCGCGACGAGCGCATAAGACTTTAGTAATAAAGTAAAGACCACCTGATTTGCATTCCTTTCTGTTCACAGGTGTGCCTGTCTACACTGCAGGGTATGGACCATAGAGGGAGAAAAGTTTTGCGAATTGCCTCGCATTTGGGACGAGGCAGAGAAACAGAGGTACAACATGGCAGTTGTTTTATGTTACAGTGCCACTGCATTGATATAGATTTAATGTGCTCAGAGCTCACAATCAGTACACTCTAACATGTCATGTTGAGGTGATGAATCATTGAATGTAATTGTTTCGTACGTTAGAATTTGGCAGATTCAATATGATATTGACATGGGCGCGGGAGGGGGGGGGGGGTGTGTGCAGAGTTTCTCGTGTTAGTTTCAGAAGTAATAGTGATAAAACATACAGATTACTTTGTACGGCACTACTGTGCTAAGAATTGGATAAAATATGTTTTATGGGCCTGTCTGGCTTCCCTGCAAGGTTGACCTATCCAAAGGAATGGTCTAGGTAAAGGTTGGTTTCATTCACTGCATTTAGGTAGTTGTGGAGGGGCATTTGTTATTTTATTTGAGGATTAGCATGTGCATGTCATCTACTTCCCAAAACTAGGCAGTGCCACAGTGTTACTGATGAGTAAATATTTCATCATTTTTGAGGGACCTGTCAGGAAACCTGTACATTGTGCTTATCAAACCACTTAGCAAATCTATTCACGCTAAGCATTTAGCCCCACCCTGGTGTATATTTTACTGCCATGTAGTATGTAATTCCTGAAAAGTTTGTGACATACATACATGTTTACAAAACCTTATTATTACAGGTCACAAGGGACTGGGACTGAGGCATGCATTACTGAGCTCCTTGGATTTTTTCCATGTTTGCCTGCAGCCTGATGTCAGCTTACTACCAATACAAGCAGGAACAAGGCACCATGGATAAGTCACAAAAAGAGTGAGTTAATGACAATGACCCTTCAGAATAATTCTCAAATTCATGAATTGACCCATCCACAACAACATCATTAGAGTGAAGGGCTCAGGAGCTCAAGTGTCAAATCGTTCCATATTATTAGTTTAAAGGCCCATTTCTTTAAAATCTTCGGATCATGAAATTAATGAACTGTTATTGTCATGCCACATGGTTCATTCAATCCTGGAAGTGAACCACAGGTGGTTGAGTGTGAATTGTATCAGGTTCTTATTTCGTTTCAGGAAGTATCGATACATGTTGCCATGGAGTATTGGGCCGGACAATTCGGGTGCCAGTCCCATCCTGTGCCCTGAAGGCCATCAGGGAGGCCTTCCAAAGCGAAAACTTTCAGGGTTTTTAGTACCCCACCTTGTGATGAATGTACACAAAATAAATGTGATTTGAAAATCTTTAGTGTTTGGGACATTTCTTATTCAAGTAAGATATTTGCATGCTTTGCACACTGGGCATGAATGGTGGTGTACACTGCTGCAGACCTACATGTATTTGTGGATTGTGCCTGTTTACCTCACTGCTATCTTTCTTCGCAGTAAAAAAAAACAAAAAAAAAACCAACAACAAAAAACAGAAAATTTACCTGGGAAACTAGATTTGTCGCATATTCTAAACCCAGTATTTATGACACACACATACTCATGAATGCATTCCTTCATCATTGATAATAATTATGAGAGTGAGTGAGAGGATCCTGACCACACTTCCCAACTAGATGAGAAGAACTTTGAATTATGTAAATTTTGAATTTCAGTGTTACATTTGTTAAATATTATACATGTATGAAAAACACACAATTCCATGAGAACCACCAAATCTGCTGGGACATATTTATTCGGAATGCAGGTATGCACTCCTGGCAATCACAGCAAGCAGGATGACTGGTGATAGTTCAGTCTCTAAATTATTGGGAGAGGTAGCCATGGCTTCTGTAGATGTTGGGTGATAGTGGAAAGCCGACAGTGGATCTGGCTTCTTGAAACGGTCTGGCATTGATTCATATATCAGTGCCGGGCCAGCAGAATATTGGGCAAAGAGTTCCTTCACCAGCCTGGAACAGTAAACTGAAAGGACAATTCAAACAAAATATACAATGCAGTTCCTCTCGCTCTCTCTCTTTTTGTGTTTTTTTGTTTTTTTTTTTTTCTTTTTTTTTTTTTGGGGGGGGGGGGGGAGGCTGGGAAACCACATCACATTTAAACATACTCTTGAAAGTGTCTCTTGTCTCAGAAGGACACAAAGTTGAAAGACCACACCCACATTTTCCAAAGAGGTATTTGATTTTTTCACTCTTGATATCATGAGTATGTGTAATATGGCTTTACAGTGGGTGTGAGCAAATAGGAAAATGCTGTGTGTTTAGGGCAAAACCTGAGTATTAAGAGGTGGAAGGATTCCAGGGCTGATGTTTGGTGCAGTGGGGACAACGTCGGTGTGCTTTTTCTGAGAAAGCGGTTGTCAAGGATGCTGCTCATAGCCAGGAATTCAGCCAAGTCTGCAAAAGTGCGGGTAGAAAAAAAAATGAATGTCTTCTTTCCATGACTCAGCACGGTTTTTTGTTTGTTTTTTGTTTTTAAATAACCGTACATGCTGTACACTGTGTAAGTCTAATTATCAACAATAGTACTAACAGCAGAATATCTAGAACTGAAAGCTTTACATTTGCATATGTGAAGCTCATGTGACTTGTAGTATGACTCAAACTTTAGAAATTTCCATTTGGGGATCTCTCCAAGTTCTATTTCAATTTTCATGACTGGAAATACTAGCCTGCTGTGAACCAGTCCTTAGTTCTGCCATCCTCCTCCAGCTGCCCATGAGGTGGTTGTAGCCCTGATGCTTGTTTATGATTTGGTTCAGTTCTGTCATCCTCCTCCAACTGCCCATGCAAATATCTTGGCCGGAAAGAGGCGGTTGTAGCCCTGATGCTTGTTTATGATTTGGTTCAGCCAACATTCTTTCGGGTAGTTTTGACAAAATTGATCCACGCTCGTCTTCTCTCCGGTCAGTGTCTCTGCCGCGGGAAAGCGAAAGTGCTAACACCACTTTTCCCTGCAGAATTTGCGGCATAACCGACCACGGCGCAAATCTTTCCCATCGCAATGAAACGATGCTACTTTTGGTCTGTTATCACGGAGCTCTTTCAAGTGTTTAGCTACTAGCACGCGGCACGCTTGGCTGCACGCATCGCGATCGCCCTTTGTTCTCGCAACGCTGCGCGGCCGATGCCCTGATGACGTCACGCGAGGGGCGCGTAAGCGATGCTGGTTTTTCGAGGCCTGCGCCCACGCGGTACCGATGTACTGGTGTTTGAAACCCGATAAAACGTTTTCTGCGCCGCCAAATACTGCAGCGCGTATGCATTTAGGCTCTTCTAACAATGTATTATAGAAAACTTATACAGTTTGGGTGAGTGAAATGGGTGTTCAGGGACACTTTAAATAATAGTAATACAAGGCAGTTTAGTAGTCCGAAAGGAAACAGATTTTTTTTTAATTTGATTTAAAAAAAAATTAAAAAATCCATTACCTCAGCCACCCTCGGGCTTCCCTAAACACGTGACCTTAGCATTCGTATCCCACAATTCAGTGTAAAGTGTACTGCATGCTACTTGCTGTCGACGTCTGCTGCGCTAATGTCTATAGCTTACAACATGTAATGATTTTCCGATCAGTAATGTTAAGAGTAAGTCATTCATCGACAAGTCAATGAAGTATCAATCAATAAATCTGTCAGACAGTAATCAATCAATCAGTCAATCAATCAATCAACCAGCTGATGTTTATTATCTTTACTTGCATGTCATATTTACATTTTCAGCAGTATCATAGCATTAACTGATTCTGTACCAGAGCCCCAGGCAGCCTCCTGCACTCACTGCCCAGGCCTGCAGGGCTCAGCAGTACAGTGACTAAAGTCACTTCAGAAAAAAAACAAAAACAAAAAAACTCTACAGTTCCTACATTTATCAAACTAGGCCCATCATATTCGGATATCTTTCAGAAAATGAGTGTTCTTTACTATACTTTTAATTTGATGTTAAGTGTTTGTGTGTTTTTGTTTATTTTAGCAGTTTTGGAAAACACACACAACACAAAACACACTTGCATTCAAAACACAAAATACGCAAGGAAAAGCGATGAAAAATGTACGCACATTCATAGCAGCAAATATTTCAAGCCAGTAAAGTCAATAAAACAAACACAAACAAGCCGCACAACACACTTCTGACCCCCCCCCCCCCAAAAAAAAAGGAAAAAAAAAAGCTGCTTCAAAACTTCCAAATGACAAACAAACATTTCAAACGGTGGCCCACGCGGTCGGCGGAAGTGTAAACAGACTAAAACTTCCCAGCAAAGGCTAGCAGACTAGTGAGAATGCAACAGTTTAACGATAACACAGACAAAATGAGAAGAAACGAATTGTCGGTACCCGGGCGCCAGCCACAGTCCCGCCGGTACCGACATGTCGGCACCCGGGACAGAATCAGTTAACGGAGGTGAAATGTATAAATACAATGTGGAATCTTTAATAAAGGATGTTATTGTTCTAGTCACTGATTAGCCGAGCCACAAAAATAGCACCAGGAAGAAAGTAGTTCCCTCGGGCAATATGGCGGATCAGACAGGTCGACATTAGTCTTGTAAAGAAAATGGCGCCTTCTATGGTCAGAGGATAAAGTAAGTGCCTTATCATTGTACTCTGTTGTAGCCCTACAAGTGGGGAATGAATCGTTATTGGTTTTTCAAAAGTAATCAGTCAGACAAAAGAAGAGTAGTCACAGAAAAGGGTTGCCATATTGCCTAGTCAGGTTGAGAGGGGTTCTCTGAAATGTGAATCTGACGGTACCTTTGAGCTATCTAGGCACCAGATTCGGCGTGTATTCGTGCTCTCTTTTCTGAGAAGTGGGGCGAGTGACTCGATCCCGCCGCGGGCGCAGCGCTCGCGCGAGCCCACACTGTGCATGTATATATGTGCGCCAGTGTAATGAAACCGTCAGTGTAATGATACGAAAGGCACACAGTGCTGTGTCTCTCGGTAATTATCGCGCGATCCAGTAATATTTTAAGAATTGGACGAGGTGTGTGTGTGTGTGTGTGTGTGTGTGTGTGTGGTGTGGTGTGTGTGGTTTTGAAGGATAAATCCGATACGACAACCATTGGAGGTGTAGTGAAGTCTCTCTTAAACAGACAATACAGTATTTTGAATTGATTATTATCACCAGGGAAACTTGTACTCAATAGCTATATTATGTAGTCCGCACACCCCTTGAGTAGTTTCGAGTTTTTGAAGTCGAACTCTGCACACCAAAAACAGAAAACAGAAGTAAAGAACTGACATCCCTATAAATATTTCATCGTGTAATCAGACTCTGTTACAAGTTAAAAGACGTCTACTAGTAGTGAGAAAAATATCCATTAAAATTGTATAAACTGCTTTGGTCACATGCTGACAAGGTTGATCGCCGATAAGCAGATGATTTTATAGAAATTCTGAAACTAAGTTTCCTTAGAGGCACAGTTAGCGATACCCCTTCACTTCTCCGTCCTCTGCTAGACTCTCCGCCATATTGTGTTACTGCAGCGCATGAATAAAAATACTCCAATGACCAAGTTTATGCACAGTGCTTTATCTTATGCCTTCCCCTGACATAAATGGAACCAATGCCAGAGAATGTTTAAAAAAAAAAGGGGGGGGGGGGAAGCTTTCAGTTTTACACATGATTTGTAATAGGAGCAACTTTCTGTAGCAGACATTTTCTGAACATCCTCCGGAACCGGTCGTCTTGGTGAAGCACAAAACTTGTGCAAGCATAAACCCCACAATGTGTTGCTACGTGTTCCATGGTTTGTGCATGACAAGAAATCAAGAGGTTACACAACCAGAGGCGTCTGCACGCGGACACATATTACACACGCAAAAGAAACTTCTTTTGTATCTAGGTATGTTGATAACAACCGACTAGGTTTAAAAAAAAAAAAGTCACCCCTGCCTGCGCGTGCGCAACTCGATTTTGCCAAGGGGGACGACCAAGGTGTGGCGCTACTTTCAAACTTTCAAGATTCAAATGTTTTCGAGGTGTTTTGCGGTAAGATGCTTACTGCTGGGCAAGTTGTTTATGTCGTTTGCATTGTGGTTGTGTAGTCGTACCTGTGTTTCAAGTGAAATATTTGAACTTCAGCAACTGCCAGCTGAATTGAAAGAGTTCGTGTCGAGGCGGCAGATCGTGGCCTGACAGACCAGCCGATGAGTTTCTCATATCAAAGTGGATGACACACACACAAAAAGTTGAAGGTGAGTTATGACAAGAACGATGCACGTCTTATTGCCTCTCCAATCGCACTATCTGCCCTCTAAAAACATGTTTATGACACACCCTGACTAACAACCCGTATGAACTGTAGTGAATAACATGTCAGGTAGCCACAGCGATTTCACAAGAGGCCAGATTCGTACAAGCGTACTTAGTATAATAATTCTAGATTGAGAACACGGTGACTGTTGGAACCAAACCTCAGTGCCTAATTTCCCGTGAAATATCTCTCACGGCGAAAAATTTGACATCGCTTGGGAAGATGCCCTAATTGAACCGTTCGCTGATTTGGACCTGTCAGAATCGCCTATTTAAGACAAAAAGTGAAAGATTTGGAAATTTTTTCTAGGTATTCTGACATGTGTTAAATATATACTTTGGACAAGCAGTATGTGTGTTAAGTGTTGCTGACATTACCGTTTGATCATTATGTCTTTATGTCTTTACCTACCATTGTTTGTTTTTACCAGGTAAATCTATGACAGTTTTGCATGATATATATATATATATATATATATATATATATATATATATATATATATATATATATATAATAGGAACAAAGGCGTCTATTCTATATTAAATGTAATTACATGACATTACACTTAGGCAATTGCTCCTTCTAAATTATTTAGTCTTTTACCGCTGAAACCTCTTGCAGAGCTTTAGGGTAGCGACGTCTGCTAGTACTGGAGACGCACCAGATTATTCTGGGGCAGCCTTTTAGTGCTGGTTGGACGCTGCAGCCCTCGTGGGTATACCCGCATGCTCACCTGATGAGGGTCCCATGGTCGTGAGCGGCTAAAATCACCAATTCATATGGCCTTGGTTGTACCGACCATTTTCCTCCCGGTGGGAGGGGAATGGGAGCCCTATGAATGGTGAGATACCCTTAGATCTGTTAGACGTTTCAGCGGTAGGATGGTAGGTTCCCCCCCCCCTTTCCAATGTGGCTTGTAGCCAATATAGGGCAAGGCGGACTTGTCCACTGGCATACAAAGCACACATCTCCTAGATCTAGGGAGCGCTCTCAGCTTTACTTACTTCCCCTATATATATATATGTATGTGTGTGTGTGTGTGTGTGTGTGTCATGCAAAACTGGACGAGTTTATTTTTTTTAACATAATTATTTTATTTTGCTGACTGTTATAGCTTGGATGCATTAGACAAAACTCTTTTGCAATGAATTCTCAGAATGAATTTTTATTTTTTTTACTGACCTAAAAATTCATCTGGTCCCCACAGACGGGAGAGAGTAGACGAATCTTCCCCTATACTATTGCCCGCTGCTATCATGATAGAGCTCGAAACTGGAGGGATTACACTTCAATATAGCCTGGAGCCATGCTAGAGATGTGCGTTGAGGCACGTACTGACACCAGGGGCACTGAGTGAGAACTGAACACAGCGACAATGTTACCCCGCTCTTACTGTTAGGAGCAGCAAAAAAAGGTTGCATTACGGCCGAAGTGGTTTCTGAATGATCCTACAGTTTACTGACGTACACTAGCAGATAACCTCTGAAAACATGACAGGTTCTTAAAGGCGTGTAGATAAGGAGCAAAGTATAGGTCCGCTACAGAAAACCAGGAAAATCAGCTGTTCAGTTTCAGAGTTTCATAAGAAACTAGAGGAGCAAAGCCTCCTTGGCTCACTTGTGAGATGGGTCAAGGTCATTCAAAAGAGTATGTTTCTAAAGCTCTTATCACAATCTTTCACGAAATAAGGTGTCTTGTGTTCATAGTTCCTAAGAAAACAGCAAATGGCAACATAACAGTTTTCCCAGGACAGCTTCTATGACCTTGACCTTGGGTCAAGGTCATTTAAATGAGATCTGTAAGTGAAGAGCTTATCAGTGACTATCATTATGCCAAATTTGATAACTCTAATCATTGTAGTTTCTGTACAAATGGTAATGTAAAATTTCACAACAGACAGCTGTAATGACCTTGACCTTGAGTCAAAGTCACTCAAATGGGTATGTCTGCATAGGTCTCTTTGCTGCCTATCATTGTGCCTTGCTGCTGTTTGTTGTTTCCAAGGAAATGCTAACGTTAAAGTCTCCACAAAACATCTTGAATGGCCTTGACCTTGACCCAAGGAAATTGAATAAAAGTATGCCAGTACAGGTTATGCCAGTACAGGTTTTGTCAATGTCTATCATGCCATGCAAAGTTTGATGCCTCTGGTACCACTACATTCTGAGAAAATGGCAATTTTAAATTTCCAATTACACATCTTTGACGAACTTGACCTTCAGTCAAGGTCATTCAAAATGGTAAGTCTTGAAAGGTCTTGCTGCTGTTTATCAGCAAGCCAGGTTTGGTGCTTCTGCTGTTTATTGTTTCTGAGAAAATGCCAATGTTAAGGTTTTGGAAGGTTTTCCGCAAAACAGCTTGTATGGCCTTGACCTTGATTCAAAGTCACTTAATACAGGTATGTCAGTAAATGTGTTGTCAATGTCTATCATCATGCAAAGTTTGATGTCTCTGGCTTTTCTAGATTCAGAGAAAATGCCAATGTAAAATTTCCAAACAGACAGCTTTAGTGACCCTGACCTTAGGTCAAGGTCAGTCATTATGGTATGTTTTGAAAGGTCTTATGGCTGTCTATCAGCTTGCCAAGTTTGGTGCCTCTGCTGTTCATTGTTTCTGAGAAAATGCCAATGTTAAGGTTTTGGAAGGTTTTCCGCAAAACAGCTTGTATGGCCTTGACCTTGATTCAAAGTCACTTAATACAGGTATGTCAGTAAAGGTGTTGTCAATATCCATCGCCATGCTAAGTTTGATGTCTCTGGCTTTTCTAAATTCTGAGAAAATGCCAATGTAAAATTTCCAAACAGACAGCTTTAGTGACCTTGACCTTGGGTCAAGGTCAATCATTATCGTATGTTGTGAAAGGTCTTATGCCTGTCTATCAGCTTGCCAAGTTTGGTGCCTCTGCTGTTCATTGTTTCTGAGAAAATGCCAATGTTAAGGTTTTGGAAGGTTTTCCGCAAAACAGCTTGTATGGCCTTGACCTTGATTCAAAGTCACTTAATACAGGTATGTCAGTAAAGGTGTTGTCAATATCCATCGCCATGCTAAGTTTGATGTCTCTGGCTTTTCTAAATTCTGAGCAAATGCCAATGTAAAATTTCCAAACAGACAGCTTTAGTGACCTTGACCTTGGGTCAAGGTCAATCATTATCGTATGTTGTGAAAGGTCTTATGGCTGTCTATCAGCTTGCCAAGTTTGATGCCTCTGCTGCTCATACTTTCTTAGAAAATGCCAGTGTTATGGTTTACTGCGGACACACAGACAGACAGACAGACACACAGACAGACAGACAAACACACAGACAAACGACTGAGGGTTAATACATAGACTCACTTTGTTACACAAGTGAGCCAAAAACAACAAAAATCCACAAGGCGCGTTCAGTGACAAAAGTGCAGTGCGTGTTTGAATCAGATTTGTACCAGTAACATCAAACGTTTATCTTTGAAACACAGATGGTGCGAAAACTGCTTGTGGCTCTTTTGCTCGTCTTGATATCGCCAATGCAGGCGCAAGGTAAGGGAGGTGTTTAGTTATGTGATCTAGATTTTTCACTTTTTCCCACCCCAACTCTTTGCCAGTTCCAGTGGTATAGCTCCAAGGTCATGGGTGGGATCCACGGAGGGCTCGGAAGCATGTACGATTTTAATTATGCACGAGGATGAGGATGATGCTATGAATATACAGTGGAGGTCCATGTTGTTTGGGACTGCGTGACGGTAGCATTTCCACGCTTCCTGTCATAAATATTCCGGCATTAGCCAAGTCCGGGAATTGCGGCACCTGCGTCGCCGCTATTGTAATAATCCACTTCATGAGATGTGTCATCATAAGGGAAGCACTCCTAAAGTCAAACCCCTGGAATGGATGAGTCTTAGATGTGTGGCAACAGCATCCACATTGGACCCCCTCTGGGTAAAAGCTGACTTACGTTTAAAAAATCCCACCTGCCTCGGCTGCGATTCAAACTCAGGTCTCCCGGTCCATGGTCCGAAGTGCTAACCGCTAAACGACTGAAGCCGGTAGATGTTTGTCGTATTGCAAACTTTGGGGTAGTTGGATTTTCTTCTCTCTATATTTCATGTATTGGTGTAACAATGTCGATTGGTATTTTAACTCAGGTTTACGCTCTGGACCACTTTTTAAACATCTCAGTAGCCATCAGTACCTAGTGCTTTGTTCGACCTTTACAGTGCTGAAAGCCTTGTGTCAAGACATCACTGCAGTTGTTGGCAAGTCTGCGAACATTACCTGCACATTTAGTGAAACTGTCTCACGTGCGGAAAGACCATTTCTTGTGATGAAGGTTCCTCTGGATTCCAAAGATTTTCCAGGTACACGATTTACCCCCTCCCGCACCTACTTTGTGTGTGTGTGTGTGTGTGTGTGTGTGTGTGTGTGTGTGTGTGTGTGTGTGTGTGTGTGTGTGTGTGTGTGTGTGTGTTCGAGAGAGAGAGAGGGGGGGGGGGGAGCAGGTTGTTGCTTTCTTGTCATTAACGTGCGTATCTGCAGACTTAATTCGCCCTTTAAATCTGCGGGTGGCTTCATTTCTTTTTCTGTAACAGATGATGTAGTGGACTGCACTAATGGACATTGTGCAGTATCAGAAGGTTACAGCTATACAGAACGAGCTGGTTCACAGCAGGTCATAGAGATTCCTTCGGCTGAGAAAAGCTTTCAAGGGAGATATCAGTGTCAGTATGGCACACATGAACCTCAAAACCTGAAGTCGTGTACTCTCCTTGTGCAAGGTACATGTGTGTGTGTGTGTGTGTGTGTGTGTGTGTGTGTGTGTGTGTGTGTGTGTGCTGAGCTAAACTTTCTTTCCACACATGTTGATTTTTGAAGGAGCTTTATCATGGACCATGGCAACCTACAGGTAAATATCGTACACAGTGTTCATCGTTTTTTTCCGAATTCCAGAGGCAAACCTTGAGACTGATGGTGAGACTCAGGAGAACAACGTTCTTGTTACAACTGGTAAGTTTATGTTCTCTATGTTCCCCTGGTCACTATGCAAATGTACCAAATCCGATAAGAAACTTTGACTTGTATATTAAGTGGGTTCGGTTGACCGTTTTTCTCGTTAAAGGTCTAATCTTGTCGGATTTTTATGCTTACAGATCGCTCTGAGCTGTACTAAGCCAGTGTGCTGTAGCAAAACTACCACTGAATCGTAGAATTGTAAAATGTTCGAGGGGTGTCGGGATAGCCGAATGGTAGAGCGTCGGACTTTCAATGCTCGGGTCGTGAGTTCGAGTCCCGTTTGGGGTCAAATATTTTTGCTGGCCTTTTCTGGTTGCCCTGTCTTTGATATCACCCATATGTGGTGGAAAAGGACGTTAAACTCCTAACCCCCCACCCCCACCCCACCCCACCCACCTGCGTAAATATTCGACCACTCGCGCAAAGTGTGAACAACATTGTATCGCACGAAGAACTCTACTAGTCATCAAGATAGAGTATTTCGAGTGTACGTGCGCATTCACAAGCGAAATTATCAAATAGCGCTTTTAGCATGTGCTAAATGACTGGGGTGTGGGTGTTTAGGGGATTAACGTCCTTTTCCACCACATAAGGTGATATCAAAGACGGGGCAACGATGAAAAAGCCAGCACAAATATTTGGCCCCAGCCGGGATCGAACTCACGACCCGAGCATTAGAAGTCCAACGCTCTACCATTCGACCACCCCGGCTCCCCGCTAAATGACTGGAAAAAAGTGGCTATTAGAAAGCACAACAAAAGAAGCAGTCTTGTGACTGCTCGTCAGAGAGTGAACGTGTACGTAACTACGTGTAACGTATCACAATTATTGAGGAAATACTTTCAGAGTGGACTTCGTAGACTTGAAAGGATGTGTGTGTGTGTGTGTGTGTGTGTGTGTGTGTGTGTGTGTGTGTGAGTGTGTGAGTGTGATAATTAATTTTATTCTATTCTGAAACAGAAGGACCGAGCGGAGATTCGGAAGGAAATGGCTTTCTCGTGGCTGTTATGATCTCTACTGTGTTACTTGTGGTGGCCATCTTAGTGATTTCACTTCTACTGTGGAGAAGGCAAAGGTTTGTAAAAGACAACACTGAGATACTTTCTTTGCGATCTATGAATTATTTTGCATTTCCTCTCCATCTTTTTGTCCACGTTGTCTGTCCGTTTAGAACAACATGATTTGCCATATACGTTATCCATATTTTGTTCGTAATTTGTTCAGATGTTTGTATCCATGCTATGCTCGATCGCTGCCCCTTTCTGATCCCATTATTCAGAGTAGGTATTATTTTCATCATTAGCCAAAAAAAAAGTTGTTTCTGGTAACCCGCTGGATCCCTATTCCCCCCCCCCCCCCCCGACCCCCCCCCCCCCCACATTAAAATTTATTGTTGGCTGCTGGAATAAAAGAAGAAAAATACAAACAGGGTCAGTTTCGGTTTTCATGCGCCTGTCGTCAGGGAAGTCGTGCGCCATCGCGGACCAAAGATTAGAACGGAATAAGGTCAGATAGTGTGTTATAATATTAAATATAGTTTCACAGTGCATCATTTTTTATTAATACCCTGTTTCTTTGTTGTTCTTGGTGTATGTGTGTGTGGGGGGGGGGGGGTAAAAAAAAACTACCTACCTACCCTGTTCTTTTAGCCATGTTACCAGAAACAACATTTTTTTTTTATTTGCCTTATGCCGTTGACACTCGGCTCATGGAAGCCTTTTCACCTAGGTTTGGTGGTTTGTCGTTGTAGTGTTATTTTTGTTGTTTTTGTATACGAATCTTTCAGTGAAGGAAACGTCGTTAGTGGAATGGTGATAACAGTTCTTGCAGCTAGTGTAGTTATGACTGATCCATGAGTGTTCGGGGACGCCACACCCTGGGAGAGGGTCACAATAACTACAACTAGTGCGGGGTGGGTATGTGGGTGTTTTTGAGTTTAACGAGAACTAGTGCGAGAGGTCAATTCCCGATTGAGACATTACATTTTCAGTAGCAGTATGTGATACTGTGTATTATGTCGATGTCTCTTTGTGTTACTTTGAACATTGTTGGATGTTTTTACCATACTCCCCCAGATCTCACTACGTTATTTCTGATCGTAAATACGTTTGGTCTGTCTCATACACATGAAGAAGAAAATCTAGTTATGATGAAACCATTGCTCTTTGACTGGTAAGCAAGCGTATGAGTTTCCTTTCATTTTGATTTGCGCAGGCTCAAGCGCTCACAGCGTCTGGCGAAGGAAAATAATGACTTTGTTGACATCACAGCATGTAAGTAGCTTCCTTTTCAGAACTTCCAGAGTTTCCTTAGTGGTATGTGAAGGGGGCTTTCACCAGTCATGTCTACTGACAGCCGTTCCCTTTAATCTCCCCATCCCTCCTCTCCCTTTTTCCTACCATTTGTTTTCTGTGCTGGCATCTGTTATAGCGATTACTCTTACCATACAGTCACAGTTCTCTCCCTTGCAACGTCCTATTCCTTCCCTTGAGTTGTACTTGGCGCTGCTGCAATCACTACTTGTTGTTTCTTTTAAAGCCGACACTCCTTTGAAGCCGATACATGCGTGTACTTTCACCATTCATGGAGGGGATGGATCGTGTGTTGATCACTGCCAGAAACACGCAGGAACCGAGGAGGAGAAGGGGGGCACGGAGAGTGAAGCTGTCAGGTAGGCACATTTGTTTAGCTGGCGCCTGTGGGTAGGGTCAAGATTTACTTATACAGCACAAGAGCACATTTTATCCAAACCGCATGTTTTAGTTCAAATCAGTTTACACTTTTGTAACTGTTGGTATTGCTGGCTGTGATTGTAAACAATTAAGGAAAAAAATCGATATGAGGTAGCGTAACTGAAATCATATTAGAGACAGACAGATCGCCAGACAGCCATATGCTTAGTTTTGTATGATATTAGTCTATCAGCAACTTATCCACCGGAGTTTCGTATTCATCTTTTTTTTCTGTCGGTACTTCTTTCAGTTGGCTGAACTCTGCACATCAGAATCCAAGGTTTCGATCCGGTTTCACAGCGGGTCAAGGTAGTTTCATGTGAAGCATGTTATGTATACAACAAGACTGCAAACAAGTCAGAGACAAATAATATCCGCCTTGAGTCACCACCAACATACAGTTGTATCACAGTTGTATCATTGACTGATTAATAAGGGAAAATCTAGATGTAGTGTTAATTCAATTCAAAGTGGTACAATATTTGATTTTGTTAACAAGGCAAAGAACACGAGAGTGGGTGGGAGTTTGGGTGTTTGGCGTCCTTTTCTACCATATACGGGTGATATCAAAGACGGGGCAACGATGAAAAAGCCAGCACAAATGTTTGGACCCAGCCGGGGTACGAACTCATGACCCGAGCATTAGAAGTCCAACGCTCCACCATTCGGCCACCCCGGCGCCCCCAAAGATCACGAAAACCAACATAAAGCGAACACATTTTTTTGCGTAGATGTGGGGGAAGTTGTTGCTAATGTTTGTAATACTCTCTGTTTTAGCTAACGAAGAACAATACACACTACTCACCTCGGACACACGCACAGATAACTGCCAGGAACACTTCCGGACCAAGGAGGAGAGTTCAGTTGACGGGTGAGCACAGTTTGTGTCCATACTGGGGCATCACAAGTATCATAACTCTACTGGCCACGTTATACTCCGATCTCCTATTAAAAACTCAGTGTCGATGCTACCATCTTACATCATCTACGCGATGAAGGATGTTTTTCATCCTTCTTAGAGGTTTTGGGGCGGTCGGTGGTCTGTGGGGCGGTCGGTGGTCTAGTGGTTAAGAGACTTGTCACCAATGCGAGAGGTCAGGGGTTCGAGCCCCACTCGGGGCCAAGAATTTTTCCTTCTCGTATGTGGCACCGTTCATTCGGGCCGATCGTCGGGGGTTCTCTCCGGGTACTCCGGCTTCCTCCCCCTCTGCTTTGGAAATGTTCAGCCCACCAAGTTTGAAAAATAAATGCATATCTAAATTCCGAAATTTAAATAGCTGAGCTGACCCTTCGCACCACGTGATTGTAATACGTTTATGTCCTGTGTGTGAGAGAATGCGTGTGATTCACGTGAGCTTGCGTGTTGGGTTTAGCTCGCGGCGCTTTGAGCCAAAATATTTGGGATAAAGCGCCTATATTAATGCGATTATTATTATTATTATTGTTGACTATAAAATCTTCAAGAGGGGACAGCAACAGACTGAGAGGATTTCTTTGAGTTTTCATTCTGTCTTTTGCCTATTTATTTCAGTTTTCCGGACAATAAGTGTTCGATTCCAGCCACACCGCCTGCATACAGCGCGGGCATTGGTAAGAGATGTGTTTATTTTTTTTGTTCAGCGGAAAATGTGTGTAAAGCATTAAATAAGAGACCGGTGGCAACAGATATCAGATATCACCATGGCCAAATAGATGTCTACAGCTACAATTCATCACACTACATTACTGTTTAATGGATCCTATTTATTAACTCTTAAATGTCCATGCAAAAGTTGCAATTTTACTTGAAATCTTCAGATCACTAGAAGCCACTTCAAGCCACAGTTGTGCAATTTGCAGCGGTCTCGGGCCTATCGGGGAAGGCCAAAGCTTTGTGTTATAGTGGCTTGAAGTGGCTCTTACTGGTGTGAAGTGGCTTCTTCTTTTGAACAAATCTTATCATATGGTGGGTTGGGCTCGGTCTCGGGCTCTTAAGAGTTAATGTTCATAATACATAGGGACACTGATCTATGCAAGACATCTTGTTTTCAAGAACGCTTCCGGTATGTGCCTTTTTTTACACTGACTTACTCTTTCCTCAGAATTCCTGTCTGTAAAAACTTTGGCTTAAAAGGTTTGTTTGGCTTTAAAGGTTAGCTTAGATTTTAAGGTTAGTTTGGCTTGAAAGGTTAGTAAAACTGAATACAAATATTACGCGCCCAGGTTTTGCAGAAGATGAAAAACCTCAAAATGTATGTAATTATATCCCATCACTGTCATAAACTCTGTGTGTGTGTGTGTGTGTGTGTGTGTGTGTGTGTGTGTGTGTGTGTGTGTGTGTGTTCTTTGTTTTCAGCCGACAATCCACAGCAAAAAGTGGACATTGCGACAGACGAGGATTCCTCCCGTAACTCTGCCTGCGTGTCCAGTCCGGTCGAGTCGCGCTGTCAGTCCCAAGCCTGAATAAAAGAGGAGGGCGGTGTAACGTAAGGCGGTCTTACACTTTCACACTCTCTGGGGCACAGAGTCTTTCAGTGGAAAGTACCTCTGTGCACGGTGGGGAAATGGCGCTCACTGCGCTACCGTGATGGCCCTAAATTGTCTCGGTGCTCTCAAACACAAAGTCGCGCACTATGTCATCCTTGACCAGCTTTGAACCCAGAGGGGTCCTCAGTGGCGCAAGTGATGGCAGGCTCTCTTCAGAGTGAAAGTAGGCGTGTTTCTGAATCAGAGACATACATAACATGTCTCTGTCTGAATGGACAGATCTATTATTACATTCAGTCTTAGAGCACGGGTGTGTATGCTTTTGTAATCGTCTCTTATTCCACCACAAGGCAGGTACGTGATCGTCTGCGCCGTGCAATAATACTTGCCTGTAGAGTGCAACACCCTTGCCTGTCAGAGTGCAACCCCCTTGCCGTTTACTCACATCCTGTTGGATCAGTGTACCACGTAAACAGTGCCATCAAAGCGCAACAATAATTGTCCGCTGGCAAAGATTTTGCCCAAACCAAAATTGGTCGGATATTTAAGACTTCGTTTCAAATCGAATCATATGACACACAAGTCTCTGCTTTTCTAAAAAAAATTCGCCATTTTTAAAAATGGCGCTGGGTGTAAGCAGTCACATTTTCACGCCCCGCCGAAAAGGGACTGCACTCTGGAGTCTAACACTTTCACTCCGCTTTCACATCACAGACATTCAGAAAGGCACGCATGCAAACGTCATCCACTCCCTTTCATACACACAAGCAAATAGTTATTCTTTTGACTGAGACGTTTTATACACGAAAACAATCAGACAATCACACGAATTAATAAGTAGTTTTAAGGCTTAATTACGTTCACAGCTGATAAACAGAAGCCTCCAATTTCACCAGCACATCGGTTATTCTAAGGATATGTGCCTGGATACAAAATGTACTACACGCGGACAAAACCACTGACTATACACAAACAGATGTGAAATGAATAAAGTGAAATAAACAAGATGAACTCAACAAGCTTGGTCGAAACGATGCTGCAGACTGGGTGAAGACTTGTTGGTCTTGGATAGAAATGTATACACTTGAGTCCAGACGATTCCTCTGGGAATTCCGGGCGATTCAAATCTTTTCACCTTCTCCTGGAATGAGTGAAGGGAAGCACTTCTTCTGGAAGTGACTTGAACAATGCTGGACCGCAGACACCTTCACAAATAATACGCTGAGGATGGTGTACCCCATCAGACTCAGGGATAGCTCCACCTTGACACGGCGCTCGACTGGATGGCTGCACGTGATCTCAAGGGAGACAAACACACGTCGCTGGCTTCAAGCTCCACAACGACGGGGCAGACAATAGTAGACAAACATGGTGTCGTGTAAGCTGATCAGGCGGACATATTACAATGCGGTCAGCTCACCGGGTCTCCGGGGGAGCCGGGGTGGTCGAATGGTAGAGCGTTGGACTTCTAATGCTCGGGTCGTGAGTTCGATCCCGGCTGGGGCCAAATATTTGTGCTGGCTTTTTCATCGTTGCCCCGTCTTTGATATCACCCTATGTGGTGGAAAAGGACGTTAAACCCCCAAACACCCACCCACCCACCCGGGTCTCCGGCGTCGTTCCTGTACAATATTAACCCGTAATTACTACCACTATCTCGGATAGTATTTCTTCTCCATAAACAAACTTTGATCCTGAACAAAGTTCCGATCTCGAAAGTTCCAGTTATGAATTGATATCAGAAATTATCAACAAATTCACCTTCCAGTTACCAAGTACCCATACAATATCAAACAGTTCAAACTTATATCCTCATCATCAACCTCAAACCATATTCTCACAACTGATTCCTAACAAGAATGAAGTTCAAAACATCCTACCAAAAATTCTCTCATTTAAATAACCATTTGAGAAGTCCAACATTCAGAACTAAATCAGATATACATCATAATTGCATCAAGTTACCCATAGGGTTATCAAACAATCCACTTGGTCTTGAAATAGACAAACAATATTCAAAAATCAAACATACCTGTAGCGCTATGGCATACGGAACACAAAAGAAGCCGGGTGGGGGAAAAAAAAGACCTGTTCCCTCCACCGGTCAATAGTAGGACTGCGCACAATCTTTGTCGCAATTGCTACCTGGTAAGCTGACAACAACTCAGGTCTACTTGTGCTACAACAGTCTCTAGTACAGAGTAAAACTCAAGCAACCGCTTTAGCCGTGCATAGGCATTTTCCCGCACGTGAAAACGTTAGGTAGACTGGGATAAGCTCCAGTACAGTACTACCTGTCTAAAACACTAGTTAACACTACACATGAAAATACATTTTTGAAAACGGCAAACACACAACTAAGGAAAACCCCATAAATACGGTTTGTCACAGGCGGGGGCAGGTAAACATATTACGTGTGAAAGACAGAGTATTGAATTGCGGCATTGAATATCCATTGAATGTCGTTGTTGGAAGTCATGTAGCCAACCAGACACAAAGTATACTGACGTCCAAAAGAAACGCCAAAAACAGTGTCTAGTTTCATTTATTGCAGAATGAAAAAAATGTAACAAAATTCAAATTTCATTAATAATGTCCAATTTTTTGTACAGCACAACACTGACGTATTGTCCACAACACAGTAAGGTTGCGGTGACGATGCGCCATTTGCGCTTAACAGAACAGTCAATAGCGAGTATGGCCCCCATTAGCATCGATGGCGGCCTGGCAGCGGCGGGTCATTTAGCGGACCAACGTGTTGCTGGCTGCCCTGGGAATGTTGGCCCAGGCCTGCCGGACGGCCCGATCAAGTTCAGCGACAGTTGTGGGCCTTGGGACCACCCTACTGAGCAGTGTCTGGAGCAAATCCCAAAATTGCTCAATAGGGTTCATGTCAGGAGATAACGCTGGCCAAGGCATCACCTGGAAGCCCGAGCGCTGCAGGAGGTCCTGGGTAGCCCTGGCAGTGTGGGGGCGCGCATTGTCGTGCTGGGGAAAACCCAGTTCCCGTGGGCCTGAAAAAAGGGCAGCACATGAGGGTGCAGCACCTGGTCCATGTACCGCTGCGCTGTGATGCCGTTTCCGCGTCCAGGACCCAGGCCTTGGAAGATGACGGGTCCCAGCACCTGGTTGTGGCCGATGGTGCCCCACAACATGAGGCTGGGCCCGCCCCAGGCGTTGTTTTCCACGACACAGTTGTCAGCATAGCGGTCACCTCTTCTTCTCCATACCCGAACACGCCCGTCGGCATGGTCATTGCAGAAACGGCTTTCATCGCTGAAAAGCACGTTCTGCCAGCGAACATTGTTCCAGTTGAGGTGGCCTTGCGCCCTCTGCAGGCGTGCCTGTCTATGGCGCACGGTGAGAACGGGTCCCCTGGCTGGACGGCAGTTCCTCAGCCCCCTGGAGCGCAGTCGCCGGCTGGCCGTTTGCCTAGAAATGGGTGCCTGGTGTGTCCCTATAACAGTTCTGGCTGTTTCTGCACCTGTTCTGAAGGGATCTTGAGCATGGATGCGGAAAATGTGGCGTGGTCACTCGAGGTCTGCCGCTCCGCTGGGCATCAGCAGTAGCGCCAGTTGTCACCGATGCTGGAGACGATAAATGATGGAAATGTGGCATTGGAAAGTTGCAGCCAGACTGCAGACGGCCAATGGCCCTTTTGTCGTGGCATCGTGATAGCGTTGAATGAGGGACTGATGAAACCTGCATCTTTGTGCCCTTTTTATCCCCTAGTGACAGTAAACACTACTCACTGCTCAGCTTTTGTGCTTTGCTTGCACATGCAGCTGAACTGCACACGAAATGTGTCACAGCTAACTCGGGCTTCACGTGGACTGCAAGTGCGCTGATGCGGTAAAATTCACAGAACGCTTCCCTCAAACATCGGTCTTGACATACTGGGTGCCGAAAATAACGCAACTTTTGTTAATACCGGAAAAAAATGAATTGAAAGATGTAAGATATTTTTCGCGTTTCTTTTGGACGTCAGTATATGTTGCCGGTTCCGAGCGTTCGGTTCCGTGTGAACCTGCATGAAAAGTATATAGAGCAGTATACGGGGTGGGAGAGGGAGGAGATGAGAGGACATTGTTGCTGGTTTTGATTTATTTGCTATGTCCTGTTGAAACACAATAAGTGCATTCCGTTTGGCACGTGGTCACCATGCAACACGTATGACTACTAGTACGTATATTTTGTACGTTATAATCCCGTTCATTGTAGATGTATAATCCTGTTAAAGTTTGTGTATCCATATTTCCAGGAATTGGAGAAAACAGACCCGTCACCCGTCATATGCCGGATCTGGGAATGGGTATCCAGGAACTGCCCTCAAAGCATGGCGTAGTGTTGTTAACAGCACAAACAAAGGCTGGACTCGGTGGCATCGATGACGCCCATTATCTGTTCCACTATAGCGGAATGACGCGCCAAGAATGAAGTTACGAGAAAATCAGTTTGTGTCATCGGCTTTATTATCCTTTTTCGCTAGTTTGTGGTGCAGGTGAGGTTTTGAGGGAAAAGGTAACATGCCCACCCACCCAGCACCCCCACTCCCACCCACCCCCACCCCCATCCCCCAAGGACAAAAACTTTTTTTGTTGGTGCTGTGTTTTCCCTTTTTTTTCCTATAAATACAGACGATTTTTTTGGGCGGAGAGGGAATATTGCGGCATTCACTGTGTTTCTCCGTGGCTACCTAGTAGAGTTCCCCTCTTCATACAACACAAAAAGCCGCCTCAATAATAAATCACGAAACCAGTTGTAAACTTTATTCGGAAACACAAATCAAAAGGGTTTAAGGCTTTCTAATGTTGAACAAAAAGAGTAGTTTTGGCTGCGGAAAATCGTTTTCTTTTTCTGTTGTTGTTGTTTAATCACGTCGGAAGCGAAGAAACGAAACTGACTCAATCGGCAATGCCAAATCTGTCGCAAGCGAGCACTGGATTTCACCGCGTGTATGCAGCCCTTTCTCGGGAATGAGCTTTTCATGCATGTGTTTACTGTAACCTGAAACCTATACTGGTCAAAGCTGTCCCTGCTAAGAGTGCTGTCAGTGTGACGCCACATATTGGAAGCATCCTAAAGCACAACTTTCTGCCTCTCTCGAGTAAGATTGTCCGCTAGTGCTGGCAGTAATGCTGGCCCTCTGCAGAAGTCGAGCTTGCAAAGAATGTTGCATTGTAAGCGTAGGAATACTTGTACACAGTCATGCAATTTTCATTTTCGGTAACAGCCCGTGTGATTTATTGAACGATAGCACACATGAGATATTTTAAGGAAAAAACATCCAGCTTACTTAAATCTTTTCCTCGTGTATATATTTCAGACAATAACACCACCGGGGTCAAATTTTGTTGGCTTGTTACCAACTTTGAAATCTTTGTCCCCACTGTTTACGGTTCTTTGGTGGATTGACTGTATTCTGTTTCTAAGCTATTCGACGCCACTGTTCGTGTCATACAAGAGACACGGTGGAGTAATTGGCACTGTTTTGATAGAAAAGTTGTTTTACCAAATCGTTTTATTTTTATAATTCCTTTGTCTTTTTCTAACCTTTGAGGCTGTATATATTGTGCTACATTGTTTGCATTGGGTTGGTGGATTTACATGATTGTGTCGGGAAAGATGGTGCTTCTTTGCATTCGTATCAAGTCGTCGTATTTGTGATAGCGTGGGAAAGCAGTTCATGTATGGATTAGATCAGTTTGGTTGCACCGCAACGCCGATACGCATTTATGTCGCTCACTTGCCCAGTAGAAATTACAGTTTAAACTTTCCCTGATGCCATGCAATCAGTAAGACATTTCAAGGCCTGTCAGCAGCTGGAAGTACTCATAAATAAAACCCTCTTGATTGAAGTTGACCACTTTTGGGAGGCTCTGCATACTTTGCATATGGGTAGACTTTCACAACAGCCTGCACGTTTGAAAAACTGAACCACCTTTTTGAAAAGTACTCGATTTTGAACTACATCCACTCCCTCGAAAACAATTTATGCAGTAAACGTAAAGTAACAGCGTTTCTGAGGGACTGGTTATCGTGCCCCTTGAGAGATTGTGCACGTCTTAGAAATCTTGCGGTCTTTCCGAGCAAAATTCTTATTCTGGATTTTATCAGGATTGGCAAGACCTCCCCGGACCGTTTAAACACAATGCCGTTTCGCTTTCTGTTGGACCTAGGGAGGTCAGATACGCATTTATATTTGGCTGATGTATGTGCCCAATAGTGCACTCTTGTGAATATCATAACCATTTTTATGTTAAAATCTGACTCGATGAATGTGTGTTATAGTCTCGCTGTTCGCGTTTCACGCAGACCCCATAATGTGCTTGCCTCTTTCGCAAAAATATAACGATTATGATAAAAATTATAACAGTGTTACGAGACAGACGTGACAGATAGAGACATTTTGATAGGGTGTTGATCGGTTGAGAAAGAAACCTGTTCCTGTAACATGATATGCTAACCCCTCATTTTGATGTTTGGACACTATACAAAACGCCGGGCAGTCCGACCAGCCCTATCCCTTTCTTAATCCTTCTATCTGTTCCTTCAGCTTCATTCAGAAAGACACAAAATGTAATAATAGTTTAGGCAATGTAATGATAATCACAGAGCAATTCCCACAAAAAGTCCACAGCATGAAGAACGAGAAACCCCACAAAATGTTACATAATTTATCAGGTACTAAAAAAAATCAGGCTGTCAAAGAAAAATAAATTCTCCACGCACGCGACGTTTGTGAGAGCACAGATACTGAGATGGTAGAAACCCTTATGACCAGAGATATTCTCTTTACGTCGAGCTCATGTTTTCATTTACACTAAGACAGTTTACAGAAATTATTTGACTACTGATACGAGCTGAAGATGAAAGAAGCGTGCGCGGAGAGATCTGCAGAGCGTGTATTCAGATTTGGTGTTTTCGGTGTCATTTCCATCAGTACAGATTTCTCTGTTGCGTTTAGGCCCTTAAAAACGAGGTTCGTCACCTCGCTTTTGGCAGGGGGGGGGGGGGGGGGGGGGAGGGGGCTGTTTTCTGAGAATGTTTTGTTACGAGGCGTACTGACTGCTATGTAGAATGCTACCGAATTGAATCGGACAAGTCTTCTTTTTTTTTCATTTCGAAACTGAGTAGAACAGATTTCGATCTTGGACTTTCTTCGAACAAGTCCATGGTTCTGTAAAATGAACCGGTAGCGCAATGTCAGTCCTTTAAGGCTGTGCAGACCACCAAACGTTGCGTGCGAACCACCTCATTTCATGAGCTTCTTGCGGGTCGCAGAGATGTCTTCCGCAAGAACGATGCTCAATATATAAACGGATAACCTTCCAATACACGCTGTGGGTATCACAAATATAGATAATGGACTTGAAAAAAAAGGTGCAGTAATTTTCTGGCGGTTTTTGTCGCTAGTTAACAGGTCTACAATGATTTTTCACCAAATGATTTCTGTTCCATCCAGTCAGATCTTCAGTCTTGTAACTGTGATACTCTGTCATGGATGAACAGCAATAAGCTGATGCTTCAAACAGACAAGACAGAAGTTATGGCTGTAGGTACTTCGTCACGCCTTCAAGTAGATTGTGACTCTCTGGTCATAGATGGGAAAGTCATTCAGCTTCAAAATTCCGTAAAGTATCTTGGAGTCAAGGTCGACGAAACATTGTTGATGCAAGATCAGATAGGCAGCATCTTTCGGCCTGCTTTCTTTGAGTTAATGCACATCGCTTCAGTCCGACCTTTTCTTTCAGACAGTGGTTGTTTTTGTTGTTGTTGTTGTTGTTTTCGTTTTGTTTTTCAATTTGCTGTTGATCGGTCTGCCAGAAGAACATATACCCTATTAACAACGTGTGGAAAACAGCGTGGCACGGCTTGTTTTGAGAAAGAAGAAAATCGGATGACATCTCTGTATTGCTGTGGCATCTTCACTTGCTGCTGATGAAATTCCAAATAACAAAGTGTAACCTAAATATTTTGCAGAATGAAAGAGTAGGTAATCAATAAGACAGTTTAAACGTTTTCATGAATACAGAAATAAACAAACTTTAAGTCAGACCACCCTTATTCGTATGTGTTTGTTGGTAGTCCTATTGGGCTCGGAGACGAATGACAAAACGTACCCGACTTTGTTTCTTGCATTGTTCTTAGTCCACCAAACAGCATGCGCTCTTCGTCCTTCCTCTGAGAGACTTTTCAAAGCTCCTCACCGAAACCTCCAGATAGTACGAGAACGCGCATTTCGCGTCTTTTCCCCTTTACTCTGGGACGAACTCATTGCCGGTCTGAGAGGCTCGACGGACATTAATCGGTTGAAATCTGACTTGAGAACACATCTGTTTCGGCTAGCTTTTAACTACTGCCATTACTGTATTCTTCTCCTTGATTCAGCTGCCATGTAGTGCATATTTGTTGTTATCTGTATGGTATAATGCAGGAGCATGCGCTTTGAGTCAGTTTTTTTGAGAACTGCGTTACTTAAGGATGATTACTTCTTTGTATTATTGTTGTCATTAGAATGTGCACGCTGCTGTCGGAAATTATAGTATATGTTTTAACCAACAGTCGCTTGTATAAACACACACACACACACACACACACACACACACACACACACACACACACACACACACACACACACACACCAGTGTATTTTCGTCATTCTATTGCTATGGCATCATGTTTACAGCTTGTACATAAATACCACATTTATAATTCTCTTATACATGTCAATGATCGTATATATAATACATTTGATCTTATTGGGTGTGTTGCGTGGAGCTAGTGAAAGAAAACATGCATTGCAAAACATTTTAGATGTAAGAAAAAAATCTCCTTGCGTGTTCACCGATTATTAGATTGTTTTCTAACTTTTAAACTTTTGTGTCCATGGGATATGGGTAAAGAAGGGCAAAAAGGGAAGGGCACTTTTTTTACATACAAAATGTTTGAAGCTACACACAATTCCCTATGTAATTGACACATTTGAGTGTAAGCTAGGGAAAGGATCGACGTGATCACTGTGAACCACAGCAATCATACTGAATCTGTCATATCTACGAAAGATATATAATTGTCTTTTTATTGATTTCCGTATTTATTTTGATTTCATTGTCAAACGAGTTACATTTTTCGCTTAGTTTGTTCTTGATCAGTATTTGAATATATATATATATATGAGGCTCTAATGTGCATGGTGAACTTGATCAATTACTGTTTTTTAAGTGCCAATATTTCTTGTTTCGCCCCTGAATGATCCTCATTGTACATGTTTCTTATGTTACATCAAGATTGCGGGTAAACCTCTAAAACAACACTAATGATCAGCTGCTTGACTGCGGTCATCACTAAAAGCGCAGCAGAACCGAAAATTCGGCAAGGTGAAGAATTGATCAAAAGATAATCTGGCATCAAGTACAAGTACATGAGTAAAAGAATCGGATAATGTAAATACGTACATGCATAACATGATTCCTAGCATCACACACACACACACACACACACACACACACACACACACACACACACACACAGAGATATCTGTATGTATAATTGTATATATAACCTGTTTGACTTTATTGGGTGTGTGGCGTGGACCTAGGGAGAGGAAATGCATTGTATATCTTTTGTTGTTGTTGTTGTTTTGTTTTTTTTTTCATCTTTTTGGTATATGATGACATAACGGACAGCATTACGTGCAATGCATACCTTACATATGCACATTACATTACATACAATGACCTAAGTTACATAATTATATACTACGTACACTGTATACTTTGCGTGTATGGCATATTTTACCTAGTCTACATGAATTACGTCTTCTATGTGCGTTGCATGCATTACCTAGTTGTATTACACTTGTACATATCGCTTAGTCCGCATGTCTATTTGAACACACACACACACACACACACACACACACACACACACACACACACACACACTGGTGCACATACATGGACTGGTTACTTTAGAATTGTACATAGCACAATTGAAAGTTGAGTGCTGAACTATCTATAGATATCATTCTAGTAGAGCTTTATATGATGTCCACTGGCATGTAAATTTGTCTGCAGAGGTAGTTATGTGTCTGTATTTTTCAATATTGTGCCTGTACTTGATAACATTCTTGATAACAATGTTTTCTGTGTTTTTACACTTGTTTAAGTGGAACTTTCCTAATAAAATTAGAAGATCCATGCCTTTGTCAGTTTTACAGTTCTGTTTCCATCCGAAAAGAATAAGAGAGTATGAAAAGGTAAATTTGGTGAAATGGGAACATGCAGTATACGACCATGTTAACATACTAGTCCAGAAATTTTGTACAACAGGGCACTCCCAGAAAAGATGTACAATAGTCTCCTCCTCCACACCACAGAAGGTACAACAAGGAGAATCACACAACTTCCTCAAAAAAAAGAAATTTTTGTGTGGGTGGGAAACAATGAACTGATCAGAACTGAAACCATCTCTGGAGTGTGTCACAAGTACATGTAGTGATTTTCTTAAAGATTGATGTCCACTTGAGTTGATAATTATGTACAAAGTTGCTCCCATCTACTGGTGCAGGTAGGAGCTTCATTTGTTTTTACAAGCACTGAGTAAATCCTCTTTGTATTACCATGTAACAAAATCGACCACACTTTACTATACACAGTTTTGTAGTTATCCTCAATATCAAACAACATCTTCTGCTTATAGCATCTAATGGCTTGCAAAATTCCATTATGTACAAGAAAGTTGGATGAAACATCAGGAAACCTCTTAAGAAATTCTGTATGACTAATAAATACACCATCGCTGTCCACCAAGTGCCCTACCTTTACAATACCACTGTCAATCCATTCTGCTACATGTACCGTCTTACTATCTCTTAGTATATTCAACTTATAATGTATACATTCAGACAGAAAATCACTGTTTTCCGGTTTACATTGGTTACAAAGTTTTTTTTAAATGTCGCATCACATCACGCCCAAAACTGTTTATTAATCTTTTCATAATAATGTTTGCAACTCCCCTCCGGATATGGGCAGACTTTACAGTTCCAGACACAAAACAATGAGCATCTTTCTCACAAATGAATCTTTAATAAAATTCTATTTAGCCAACTAATTTTCATAATTTTCAGTCTTTCAGTTTTGCTAGATGGCAAGTCAGTATCAAGGAAGTCTGCCTCCTTGGAGGAATATAATTCCTCAAAATTTGGCTTCTTCTCTAATCAAATCAGGGTCACTAAGGACTTCTCCATCCTCTGTTTCTAAAACATTCATAGATTTCTCTACATAATTTCTTTTTTCCAGGCCACAGAAATATCTTGAATTCTTTTCTCCCTCCTCTACCCACTTGGCACTAGAACGTATAATTACATATTATAATTACCCCATCTATTCTTTATTTCTCCAAGTGTTTCTAACGCTTGTCGTTTCTTTTCCGGTGTTTCTATGTAGCGAATTGGGTTTTTAATTTTTATTTTTGTATTAGCATTTGTAGTTAGATGCAGGATGTTTGCCGTAGTTTCGTTCTTGTTAGTAGTTCGCTATGATTTTCTAGTTAGTCCCTGGTTTGGTATCGAGATTAAGAAGTCACGTTGCTTGGCCTTCCCACCTTCCTTCCCCTCACGTGCGCGCACGCTGGTCAGTTCCAAGGTCGTTCCGCGCGCCAGCCCCGCCTAGCCCCACCCTATAAAAGCCCCTGTTTTCGCGCCGAAAATCAGAGCGCTCCCAACTTCTGGATTACCCCCCCCCCCCCCCCCCCCCCCCGGGCCATCCAAATTTCCCGACCCAATACCCCTCCTAATTGTATGGATTACCATTGTGGTGGTGTTTCTTTCGGCTACGGGCCAGCTCGGACCGCAGAACGTAAGTGTCCCAGTTTGTTTTGGTGATTACCTAGTGTTTGCCAGTCAGTGCCGTCTTATGCGGTTTTGGTGTTTCCAGTAGTGATTCAGTCAGTTTCCAAGTTTTCACGTAAACGCTATTTTCGCTACTTTATTCTTGAGGACTTTAGTGCATAAATTGTGTAAATCAGTGCGTTCTTTTATATTAGTTTCTGAAAGTGTATTTCTTCCAGTTCTCCTTCAGTGTTATTATTTAACAACGCTAGTGTGTGTAAGCTATTTTTCTCGCTGATGCGAAGATGCTCAGCGTGCACTGACCCCTAGTCCGCGTAACCTTTGCCCGGCAGCGAGCGAGCGAGCGTGCGCGCACCGCGAACTTCTGACTCTCGCGACTACACAGTCACCGCAGTGGAGGAATTCTATTCTCAGTAACTCTTAGCGCGCAGCCTCACCGTTTCCCCTCTCCCCGGAATTCCTAGGCTTACGTAGAGTTTGTGTTTATGATAATTCTTACTTTGGTTCCGCGCTCCTCCTCTTCTTTTGTTTTGTTTGTTTGTTAGTTGGAACAGTTGATAAGGGTTCAGTGATTTATGTTAATCAGGAGTTTTGTCTGTTATTTTAGACGTGCTCATTTTGTTAGTCAGGATTAGTTCGTTTTTCCCTCTGCTTTGGTTATTTTATTCCCAGTGCTATTTCTATTCGTAAAGTAACCACCAGACAGCATAGCAGCCGTACACGAGATTATATTTTTCTCCGAATCTGTGCCATAACCAATCGCAATTCCTTTCTTTTGTTGATTTGTGTTATGATTTACTAAGTGATTACTGTGATTTCCCCCTTTTTGCTTGTTACCTTATTTTTGGAATAATCACTATGTTTGAGCGTTCCTCTCCTCTCAGTTATTGATAGCGTGTGTTAGGGAGTGATTGTGTGAGTGAAGTGAGTGCGTGCTAAAGCAAGCGTGATTCACACTTTCTGAGAGCTTGCACAGGCCGTGTCCTCAATTACAGACTCGCATACACACACCAGACATTCACTGCCCATTACATACGCTAACTGAAATCATGCACAACTTTTTTTTTTATTAATGTAACCTACACTCGACGACACCTTCCCTCCCGGCGTTACATCTATATTGCTGTCAGTGATACGTGATTCCATTTCGCATAATATATATTATATTATAAATATTATTTCCTTCAAAAGACTGAGGGGAGCCGGGGTGGCCGAATGGTAGAGCGTTGGACTTCTAATGCTCGGGTCGTGAGTTCTTATCCCGGCTGAGGCCAAATATTTGGTGCTGGCATTTTCGTCGTTGCCCCGCCTTTGACATCACCCGTATGTGCTGGAAAAGGACGTTAACCCCCCCCCCCACCCCCCCCCCCACCACCACCACACCCACCCACCCTTCAAAAGACTGTCTTCCCTCAGTCTATCCTGTTTCTTTCTGTGAGCAGCATAAGCTATACTTTTACCTCTGATTTCTACGAATATCACCTCAAAGAATAATTGGTCATTAATTTGTAGCTGTAGATCCTCATTTGTAATCTTAACAGTTTAGTCTCTGCAATAAACAAGTGCACTATACTGCTTCTGGAGTTTTATAGTAGTGTGTGTGTGTGTGTGTGTGTGTGTGTGTGTGTGTGTGTGTGTGTGTGTGTGTGTGTGTGTGTGTGTGTGTGTGATATTTGACAGTTTGTATTTCCAAAAGTCTCCTCGGTACACAAGTAGACTAATATAAGTACAGTAGTTTTATTAAACGTTCACAACTTGCAGACAATACAGTGTAACTGACATGAAACACGTCTTACCTGGAAAACGTTTTATTCTCTGTACATAGGGTTCACACAGTATGTTGAATGCAACTTTCATCCCAAATAGTATCCGGAACTATGGCAATCATTTATCACAATTGTATGAGACTTTTTTTTCTTTTTTTTTTAAAGAAAATGGATCATTCTAAGGAAACGTTACACGAAATATCACGATGGTTCATCCCTTCCGAGTATTGATCGCCGATATACATGAGAATTTTTTATGTCCGGCATTCGTGAGACAGGGAAAACTTTAAGTGTCCCAGAAAATGTACTGCATGTTCGCACTGTAAAGGTACCACCAGCCAAACCCTACACTAACTACAACACGACCCGAGAGGCAGCTATTGGCGGAGTTGCCCACGTTCAGTGAATTTAAGACATAAGACATAAGATATTTTATTCAATCCCATAAAAGGGAAATTACAATGCATGCTCCACCTCCTTTGATTTAAAAAAAAAAAATATCACGTTTATTTGACAAAACGGAAAAGCAAAATCCCAGAATAAGGATTAATAAAACGTACAAGTCCAAGATCTAGGAGAAAAGCAGTATTGCGAAATCCACTACTGTTTTGGGGGCTGAACCCGCCACGAACAGGAAGCCTGACCGACAGGATTCCTGTTCAGCGCCCAAAAGTAGGGAGAACAAGTGGACAACTCCATTCGCCAAAGCTCAAACGCCGTAGCAGGCGTACTCAAATGGTAAACAGCAGACTGGACAAAACACGAGACGGTGAACTCGCAAGCCTGTTGGAAAGAAGTGCGGGGGTGTTAACTCCGCTCCGTGTCCTAGGCGACACTGAAACCAAATCGAGAGAGGGTAGGTGTTGCTTATCGTGTGCAACTTCCGGGTTAAGCCAGGAGGTACCCACTTTCTTTCGGTAGGTTGGCAAATGCCGAACTAAAAAGCGAAATCAAAGTAGCAACTTCGGAGACAAGAAAGAGGCAGTGGTCGTGGCGCAAGCCTAACTGACAGGATAGCAAAGATACGTTGCGCTTCTAAGCGCCAGAGAAGCCGGTGTGCCCGGGGAAAAAAACTCTGGAACTAGTTGGGCACTACCTGAGTAGAGTACATGTAAGTCTAGCGCTGGAAGCATGACTGCCGTAGAAGCCCAGAACGCTCACTGCCCAGGTATAGAATGTTGCGTGGGAAAGAAGTCCGCGTCCAGAGGTTTAAGAGTTCGCTGTCGTCAAAGAGGAACGAAATAGTGTCGGAAAATGACTGAAGTCCCAAACACTCATATTTCGGCTCCGTGGGCCAGATTCGTTGCGAAGAAAACCCTCGTCCTATATGAGTGCGAGGCCAATCGCGCAGGTCATGCCACAAGGTTCATATTTGTTCTGCAGGAAACGTTATCCAAAATAAATTAATACCTGTGTATTGAAAGTGTGGTTGGTCCATGACTTAATTTGGCCTGGCTGGAGAGGCCCGCATGAGACACCAGAGTGTGCAACAATTGAGCCGATGACCGGGCTAGAGAAGTGTCGTCATAAAGTGAGAACCCCGTATGTAAACAAAATGGAGATGGCCGGGCTAAAGAGGCCCGCGCAAAAAACGATGTGACGTCATACAGCGAGAGACCATTGCGTCAAATATTACGGAAGATGACAGGAAAAGGCGGCCCCGCATACAAGACAATGTGACATCGGTCAGAAGTTGAGATACCGGTGTGTGAACAATAATGAAGATGGCCGGACGAATCCGGCCTGCATACGAGACATAATAACAACAGAAGGTTAGGTACCAGTGTGTGAACAATGTTGAAGGTGGCGTCAAAACGAAAGTGATGGGGCTAAGTGAGGAGGCCTGCCAAAGGGGGCGATACAATAAGGTGAGATACACGTGTCAGTGACAGAAAACGAAGGACGCCCGCAAAAAGACGACAGTGTGATGTCGTAAGAGGCATGCATCATTCTTGATTCAGAATTGAAGAGACGTCCTAAGGTGATTCAATACTGTGACGAGAAATTTGAAGTTAGACGGGCTAAAGAGGCCGGCATAAAACATGGTGTGACGTTGTAACTGATTTGAGATCAGTACTACTCGTCTACTGTGTGAAGAACGATCATAGTGAAGGTGGCCGGGCTAAAGAGGCGTCGGGTCTAATGCCGACATGGACACAGCAAAGCGTAGGCTCGGCCCAAAGCCCTAGTCCCAGACTCGGCAGTCTCGGTCTAAATTTCTTGCGTAACCGCTATGCTCAGCCGCGGACTACAGCTCGGACAACCAAGTCTCAGACTTGGAGTCGGCCTACGTGACGTCATCTACCTTATCTAAATTTAGAGTGTGGGAGTCCGGGATTTCCCTGTCAGTTGTAAGAGTACGTGTTCAACAAGACTGCCTCAGCGGCGCGGGAAACAAAGAAACGGCCAACGGGTCCCAGACCTCCCGCAATACGCACACCCCGTGGTTACACACGTCAGTCGGCCGGTACACGTGGCAGACTTGCCTAACCACCCGGCACTGTGCATTTCTGTGAGTTGAACTTCCGGGGAACAGCAAAGGCGACCGCTTAGAAAAAAAAACAAAGGGGGGGGGGGGGTAATTCTAAACAGGCGATAGAAAAACCGTACTGAGTAAAGAAACCGCTTATTGCCAGCGGAAAGGCCGTAAGCAAACATTTCCGGAAAACAACAACAACAACAACAACACACACACACACACACACACACACACACACACACACACACACACACACACACACACACACACAAAACAATTGACTCCGTAGGAAGGAGGTTCACGAATCTTACTCAGTAAAGGCAGCACCAGATCGGTAACGAAGAATTTTAGTGTTTGCTACAGGTTTGTGTTGGCGACGCTTCAGCAGTTAGAGTCTGCTGTTGTTAAAGCTTAGAGCTGCGCATATGTCAAGCAAAAAGTGATGCCAGTGCCGTGCGCCTGCCGGCATGGTCGGACTTGGGGGGCACGGTAAAGGGCCGGACCAGGTAGCGTTCGAAAACAGTCGAAAAGGGGGACATTCTGAGAGCAAATCCAGACCGTGTAGTAAAACAAACAACGGAAACACGATGTGAGAGAATAAGTCAAATGGACCAGAACAGGTACTTCCATAAGCATGGAATCAAGTTTGTAAAAACAGAGGAAATCCGCTGTTGCCGAGCGAACTGAAGTCTGTCTTTTAAGAGCGACGCTGGCGCAATGAGCTGGACACAACGGACAAGGGGAAGAAGCGTCCAGCGTGCGGAATTAGGTCATGTTATGCAATGTCAATAGCGTGGCAACGCGAATAGCGTGGCGTTTGCGCTGGCCGCATACGGAGAGGAAATCCATGCCAGCCATAAATAGCCTTGCGCTTGTCACTGAACGGCGCGCAACTGGTTATAGACAGAATGCCAGAGCTTATAAAGTACACTGTATGCAATTTCAGGTCTTCACTCAAGACAGAAAAATATATACACGATGTATACATAAAACTACGATAAAGCAAAACGCGAGTCTTGTTTGAACTGCAGCATTGGTAGTCGGGTGTACCCAAAGCCTTTCTCCGTAAGAAATTGTATCCAATTTAGGAAGTAATGTTCTGGTTGCTCTGAGCCGAACAAATTCCATGAAATTTTTAATCTATTTTATGCTTACGTTTGTTTATATGGGTTTAAAATTACATATATTCAAGTGTAGGTCGCACCAAAGTGGAATACAAACTCTAGCACATCTGTTCATCCATGTCATCAATGGAATGTTTGATCAGTCCCAATACAGAATTTCCCTTTGAAACATTATTTATAATGTGTAAATGTCACACCACGATCATTTTCAGATTTAGAGCTACACAGTGGTTTTCTAGTTCCGTCTTTGTCAGTAAAGTACTGTTCTTCGTCCTTTGTCCATCCATTATGCATGACCGTGCATGTAGAACCATTAAAAGTCATTTGCCATGTGTCGGACTCTGCCACCATTTGTCACTAGGACAGCCATACGGCTTTGTGTCATCAGCAAAATTTTACGGATAGTGTAAACGCCACCACAAAAGTCATTAATGCAAATTATAAAGAGTAGTGGTCCCAGAATAAGCGTGCAACACAGGGCTAGGATGCTCTAAAGCCATGCTGACCACAGGGTTCCGAAAAAGGGGTAATTATTTTTAAATCTTTTTTTAAACTGCTACATGCACATATAACAGCTCTTTTCCCTTGTGCTGGCATAGTTCGTGTGCAGTAGCACTTAGTCAGGAAAAGACAAAGAGTTCCTTGAGTACTTTACGGTCTATGTCGTCGGGTCCTGTGGATTTGTTAGTGTATAGACTTTTTAATTTGTTTTCCACAGGTAATGGCGATACTAAAATGTCACTTAAGGAAATCATTATCATACGCCTTGTTTATATTTAGCAGACAGTCTGTATTAGTGAAGACATTACTAATGAAAGAGTTGAAGACATCGGCTTTTTAACCAGATTCGGCACAGATGCTGTTATAGATGAGTTTACCGATGCACTCGCGACTTTTGAATTTTGAGATGACATATTTCCAAAAACATTTTGATTCAAACACTTTCTTTTTTTTCACCTTGTTCACTTCTATGGTTCCAACATTCCTGAGCTGTTTGTAACGCAACCCCTTATACTGCGATCGATTTTTCATGTATTTTCTATACCTCTTTGTAAACGTTTGATTTGCTGCATGGTTCGATAAGTCTGTCAGGTGGAGCTTAAGCTTTTGTATTTTCGTATAACCGTGGATCATACGGAACGTACTCAGTATTATTCCTATCACTTTCAGGACCGTTATCCGTAGCCTCAGTATCGGGTTTGGGGATGTTGGAAATTCCGCTCGTAGATGCCTGATTGGCGCTTGAAGCCACTTGTTCCGTGACGACCTGTGAAGGCCCTGGCGATTCTTTCTTTCCGGTTTGTGTGTTCTTGTAGAAAGGTGCGCAGGTCTTCTGATCTCTTACCTCCGCTTCTGCCATCGGAAACAATTGTGCCTGTGAGTGCATTTGATAACTCCCCTCCCATTCCCCCCTCCCCCCTCCCATTATGAACATTTTAAAAATCCACGTCGACGAAGGATGGCAATCATATTTAAGGAACAACATATGTGAGATATCTGACAACATGGGAACATGGAGTACCAGCTCAATCTCACAAGCAGTTTCTTTCCTCAACTGTTTAAACAAGGACTGTTTGACCGATCGTCAAAACAGACGTTGTGAGTACTGCGTCAGTGAGCACTTCAAAAACCCTTTTGTCATTGTTTTCTGTGGATATGGTTTTACATGACAGGCATGGCACTGACAACCAAAAGCATGCTACTATGGTGTCGCGTTTACGACGTCGTTATCAGCAAAAGACGTTAATAAGATATGAGCCTGGAAAATTCACACGATGTCGCGAAAACCCTTCACTTACCAGCAGCATGTCTGTCGTCACAGGGAGGCGGTAAATCCAGAATCTCCATGTAGAAATGCGCACTCTGATGAGAACCCTCAGCCTCTGTCAGACTCCGTCTCTCTATGACGGCCACTTCTGTAGCACACTGGCGTGGTCGGCGTCTTGGGGTTTTCATTCCTATACACATTTAGAAATACAACGATGTCCCCAAACTGATACCTGAATACCAATATATTTTACATGTTCCGTTTTCGCCATGGAAATTCCAATCAAACAGACGAAAAACCTCACAGGCAAAAGGAAGTAGAGCTAAAAATGGTTCACGACTTATGAGCAGAACAAACAACTCGGTTTTCATTCCTATACACATTTAGAAATACAACGATGTCCCCAAACTGATACCTGAATACCAATATATTTTACATGTTCCGTTTTCGCCATGGAAATTCCAATCAAACAGACGAAAAACCTCACAGGCAAAAGGAAGTAGAGCTAAAAATGGTTCACGACTTATGAGCAGAACAAACAACTCGGCCTTTATTGTCCGCTTGGTCAGACTAGTCCAGCAATACGTGTAGTAGGCTTCACACACAAAACCAAAAGAAAACCCGCTGTAAACGATGCAATCCGTTCACTTTTTTACAAACTGTTTGATGCTGTCAGATATTTTCTACAAGCAGATATACTTATATTTTCGATGTATACAATACACGGTACCTCTTCTTCTTATCAAGAAACTGGCAATGACGACAACCAAAAGCACAAATGCAGCAACACCAGCGCCAGCACCAACTATGACTCTCCGATAAGCTGAAATGAAAGACGTCACTAAGGAAAGGTGACCAGGTAAGTTAAAAAAGAAATAAACAAAACAAAAAGATAAACCTTGGTTTCTGTGCATTTTTAGAATAAGTGACTGTATGAATTCACACAGGTTGTTCACAAAAATAATAAGGAATCACAGATTACATTACTTTTCTTCTACAGCCTCCACTAACTTTGAAATTGGTAAAGACTGCGACTAGGGCGAAATTCCTAAATTCTCTGATTACTGCCAGCTGTTAAGATCATCACCCAATTTCACCCATCTGACACCCGACAAACATAAACCCCTTTGTCGAGAATGAAAAGCATTTGCTATGATTTACGTCGTTTTGACATTATTTTGTTATTGATAACAATAACATTTGGACATACCGTCTGTCACAATCAGTGAAAACTTCACATAACCAGTTCCCTCGTCGTTTGTGAGATTAAGCTGCCACTGTCCCTCGTATTCTTTCTTCATCTTTTCTAGTTGGACATGCAGCACCAAGTCAGGTGGGGTTCCCAACAGTTTTACTAAGCTGAAACATAAATGATTTTCACTCGTAATCCCGCAAATTTCCACCTGTTGCCACTCTATCAAGTTCATATATAATTGTTGCCCCTGCAGTAGTAGAAGTCAGCATGGGTTGCATAAGGGCAAGCAAACCCCGAGTTTGTTTGTTTGGTTTTTTTTTTTCTTCTTATTATTTTTAAAGCATATATGAAAAAGTCATCTTTCTACCGAGGAAAACGTCAGTGGCTCCTCAGACAGTTACGTCAAATGTGGTTGAAGTAATTAGATGCAAGTTAAAATGGCAGGAAAAATACTTCTTACGTTCCCTTTTGCTAAATGCAGTTTAAGAGATATTCCGTGTAAATAGCACGACGTTATGAACTTCGAGGCCTATAGTTTTGAAGAAAAAAGTTAAGACTTTAGGGTGACCCTGCTGCTTTCTTGATCAGGTGGTCGATTCTACGCTCGTCGATAAATAGGACGCACAGACCTGCAGCACGATTTAACCAGCATTGACCTGTATATACAGGCCTCTGACGATTTAAATTGATAAAATTAGCACACACAAAAACGCAATGTACACCTACGACAAACACTCTTCTTTAAAGAGAATGCAGGTTAGATGTATATCTACAGCTCTCATATAACCGTTTCACCTTGTGCATGGAAAGACTTGCGTCAATTTGTCCAGAGAGCCCCCATCGTCCTGTGTGTCAGATGTGAGTTTGAACAGCACACAGTCCTGAAACTCGGTAGTGTGAGTCCGCACCGGGAATTCTTTTTCTGCGTCATCGCCAGACGGCAAAGTAATTTCATTAAAGTCAGGGTTGAGAAACACCGGAGCACCTAATAAAGAGAACAGAATCATTGACAATGGCCATACCATCGTTTTGTCTCGGTTACTCTCTCTCTCTCTCTCTCTCTCTCTCTCACACACACACACACACACACACACACATGCAGACACACACATGCAGACACACACATGCAGACACACACATGCAGACACACACACACTACACTATCTATCACACGTATTTTTTTATAAACATCATAGTTTCCTTAAATGACCCATACAGTTAACATAACAAATACATATAATCGTGTAGTGTGCAAAGGTACAATTCATATAAGGAAACTATTCACTGTCACAAGCCTCGTATTAGATGTCTCACACAAGTCATGTTAACTTAACATGAAACAAATACAAACCGGGCACTTTTATTTTACACTGACACCTACGGGAAAAACCGCGAGTCTGTGAACCCCCCTCTCTCTCTCTCTCTGTCTTTTTCTCTCCCTCTTACTAAGACCTTAATGTAAAATTTCTACCATAAGGCTGTTCCTTTAGTGAAGCCATGAGAAAACAAAACTGAAGGGAGAAATTGAAGCCTTTTCGTCACTTCAAAAACTGGATTTACTGGCTACGTTGTAAACATTTTAGTTGTCATTTAGTCTGTGGTTGTACTGCCGTCTTCATCAGCGGTGTCCCTTTCAATAATGCAGAACTTAAGTTTTGGGGAAAAAAGAGTCCTTACATTTGACAAGCAGGACTTCAGTCATGTTGTGACTAGCCCCTGGTGCCTCACAGCGAATGAGACCAGCGTCCTGACAGCCCACAGCAGGAAACGTGTAGTTGATCTGTCCACTGCTGTAGATGCTGCCTTCCATCTCTACCCCGTGTCTGTCCAACAGGCGGGCAGTGACAGGAGGGTTGCCCTCATCCCAGGTACACAGGATGTCAACAGTGGTGTTCTGGTCTACAGGAGACGTCACGGTGTTGTCACCAGCAAACATGGACAGACTTGTCATGACAGGTTCTGTAAACGTTAAATGGAAAACGATGTGGTGTTGTTATGTTTTCAGGTCTTACTCCTGTTACAGTTTTGCCAATACCCGTGTATACTAAAGGGTTTTAAAATCCTTTAATCCCCACGCATGGTTTACTATTGCACCCATAAAAACCACACGTGAGAATTATGGGTGTACATAACAAGTGCACATGCACTACCCCTAGCAATGTTCCATCAGCGTGACGGTAAAAGCACCTAAAGAATAATGCATGATGCGGATCGATCCCGTACGGGAATGGGAACAACGGAGCTTTACCAGTCGCAGGATGTGAAATTGTTGAGCTTTTGCTGAGTTTCGATAGCATATGTGAAAATCGTAAGCCTAGTTCCAGTTCGTGCTCAAATGAAGGCCTCGAAACGGATTAAGTGATTTCTCCAAGCCGATGGACAAAGCGAAGTAAAGCACCTCAGTCACAGATGCCGCATGAAGCATTTTGGATTGCCAATCGAGTCAAATCAAAGAAATACGGGTACGGACGAGGTATCAATGATGTTTCGTTAAAACTCGCATTTCTTTGGACGAAGTCAACAAACTCGTATGGTGTATTTTATGTAATCGGGGGCACCTCACTGTGAAAACTCTGTATATTCAACTCACGTGATCGAAAAACAAAAGCAAACAGCTACAATGATAATTGCATTTTATCGCTTACCCTTCGGTACTGTCAGCCAGAAATCCACGAACCCAGATCCGGCGTCATTGGACACGTTGAGTATCCATCGTCCCTCATCCTCTGACGACACGTTGTCCAGCAGGACAGTAAGTACAAGGTCAGGTGGGGTACCGGTTACAGACAGTGACCTTGAAACACAAACTTCATTCCAGTTACCATATTATATTCGTCGTGGGTGTATCTGGGATACAAGCTCAGTCATACAGTTTGACTGATAGATTTGTATAGTGATGGATACCAACGTTTCTTTATACTTTCCCAAATCATCCATTAAACCTTAAGTTTTATTTCTGGAAAGGTACCTCAGACAGTCTCGTGTCTTCCTCATGTCCGCAGGTTCTCCAGATTTAAGTCGTGCCGGGGATAGCTGGCAGTTGTCAGTCCGAGCTGTGTGTGTGCGGATGACGAAACTCACATTAATTCTGTCACCAGTAATGCTGAAGTTCCGATTCTGCCCGTAGATAATCGAGGGCGGACCTGAAAAGGCAATAGGAAAAAAATATCAGCCACAAAACACCTTCGCAAAGTACGGGTATTTCCACAAAATATGGGCATGGATATGGATTTGTGTGTGTGTGTGTGTGTGTGTGTGTGTGTGTGTGTGTGTGTGTGTGTGTGTGTGTGTGTGTGTGTGTGTGACTTTAACATCTTTCTCCACTATGGATGGGTGATATAAAAGACGGGGCGACGAGGAAAAGGCCAGCATAAATACATCCATTTGGCCCCAGCCGGGAATCGAACTAACGACCGGAGTAATGGAGGACATATAGACGTAGGGGTGGTCCAAATCATTTTAATGGATCAGATCTAATAACATCTAGCATCTCCCAAGCAAACCTTGCTGTTACCGAATGGCTTGTACACACATGATATAAAACATACGTGACACGCGAACAGAGAAGTCAGCCAAAGGCAGTTGAAATGGTCAACAGTAACTCACACTTAACAAGAAGTGCAGTAGTGATGTTGTGGCTGGCCCCTGGTGCCACACAGTGAATGAAGCCAGCATCTGGGCATTGAATACTGTCGAACGTGTAGCTTATTGTTGACAAACCGCTAGCATTGGCAGTCGTTGTTTCCGGTACCAAAACAGACTCTCTGACTCCGGCCAAACTTATCTTACGACTGTGAACGAGCTGTGCTTCAACCGGTGGGTTTCCTCTGTCCCAGGTACATGAAATGCTTGGCTGACCGCCCAGTTTCAACGGCATGGATAGTTCAGATCCAGGTGAAACAAGTTTCAATTCCATTACCTCTGGCGGATCTACAAATAAAAGAGAATTGAACTGAAGAATGCAAAGAAGAACCGAGTGTTACGACACTTTTATGGAAACGATATCTGAGGATATTGCGTGTGTTTACTGCAGCATACTAGTAGCCTTGTGTGAGAGCTACAAGTATACTTTCACCCTCAGCCGCAACGTCTTCTCTGGACTCCATAGCGGTTACCAATTTCTCTCTATATATATATATGTTCCGTTACACGCGTACACGCGTTTACAAGAATCAAGATCATCTGGAGCTGTGTTTACATTCATTTTGATGATGAGTTCTGGACAACCCCGTAAGAAAATTCTACAGTCTCAATGACTACTCTTCATAAACTCGTTCGTGTTCCAGCTAACGGGACGGCAACTGCTACTTGACAGGTGAGAAGGTGGTTTTCCGATTTCGCTGTCGAAGTTTGCGCGGCGTTTTTTTTTTTTTTTTTTTATTTATTTTCCCGCAGAGACAAAACTAAAATGTTTGCTACTGCTATATTTATCCATTTACGTTTAGAACTGATAGTTCTTAATCACTCTGTAGTTGTAGCACCGTTTCTTGAAATCGTGACGAAAGTTACTAATCTGTTAATTAGTCCCTTTCGCGCTACAGAACTGCTTCGAGAATAAAATCTTAAAGAATAATGTAAATAAACAAAAGACCCAGTAACAGCAGGAGTCCGAATGATAACTGCTCATCTTCGACCCATGACGCACATCACCACCTACGCTAATTAAATCTCAGGCCGTGTGTTGCGTCAGAGATGTGTCGCCATGGTCCGAAAGGTCTAATCGCTAATTAAGAGACAATCGGTGATACTGTTTTTCGGTGTGAAAGTGGAGAAATAATCACACACACACACACACACACACACACACACACACACACACACACACACACACACACACACACACGCGCGCGCGCGCGCGCGCGCGCGCGCGGCGGACCAGGCACACTGAACGTTGTGAAGTGGAGAGAGAGAGAGAGACTTCCTTACAAGTGATGTTGACGGATACAGTCCTGGTGGCAAACATGTCACTCCTCCACGTCCATTCACCCGTGTCTGACCGGAGTACTTTCTTCTCGAGTATGAAAGTGCCCGTGTCTCCACAAGGGCACGCATGCTTTAATCTATTTAAGCATTTACCATCCTTTAACCGAACCCTGCATATGCGAATAGGCACATCACTTTGACCAGATGAACCCCAGACTGTGACGGCTGTTTCTTCATGTCCCAGGCAGCTCGCGTTAGATATAACGAAAGGCAGGGCAATTGTTTCATTCTCTTCAGCTGTGAAAACCAATGCGTCATTAAGTGTCGGAAACTGGAGTGTTGTACCTGCAAAAAAAAAAAATATATTATATATATATATATATATATATACTTTACAAAACGAACAAAGTCATGCTGGCTCCACACATCCTCGAAAGAGTTTTGAAATGGATGAATCCACGTTGAATAACTAGAAAATACACTCCTTGAAAACTGTGATCAACTATTATTATTAACAAGACATGGAGCCCAAATTTTCGGGCCCTCCGCGGGCCCTTCATCAGGGGAATACGAAATACAAAATACAAAATAAATGACGTCAGGGTTATGACGCAATCCTTACGTCAATAATAATGTTCTTGCTCTTTCACGTGCTCTGTATTTTCTAGTTATATATATATATTTATACCACTCTACCACTATTACAAGTCATGGTATAAAATCCATAATTCACCACATGTGGTATAAACATTGTACCCATGACAACCACGCGTGAATTTTATGGCTGTACCTAAAGGTCATGTCACACGAGATGGCTAAAACACTTGCAAACATTGTTTTCAGATGTTTCGCTGCGAAACAGTGTGTTTTGTCGTGTGACATACTTCACAACAATGTTTTCAAAACACTGTTTCGATCGTGTTTTCAGTTTTAGAGCCTGCCCTAAAATCCGAAAACATGTTTTGTGTTTTAACCAATGAAAGCCGCCGTGCGGAGTGTCAAGTGACAGCTTCCCGTATCCGCTCAGTCAACATGTATGTTTTAAAAGGAAAAGAGACATCGACTTTACCCAGAAACCCCATCCAGAGGTATTTCATACGCATTGAAGTTCTACATACAAGAAAAGGGTGTCTAGTAAGGTAGGAATGTCTTGACCGTAGCAGGGAAACTTGTTTTCAGTGTGACATCGCCTTAAAGAGTGAACAGGTATTACCCCTAGCAGTGTTCCAGCAGTGTGTTCTGGTGAAAGGATTTGCGTCACAATATGACGCGAAAAGGGACTAAAGAATAATTTACGTCACGACATGACGTAGTTCGACTTCGTACGGGAAAATGGGGACGAAGGAGCTTTGCCAGTCGCTTGACATGGAATTGTTGATCTTTTGCTGCGTGTTATCAACAAGCGGTTGTGTTTGTGACAAGCGTAAGCCTAGTTCCAGTTCTCTACTAAGACGGAGGCTTCGAAACGGAAAAGCTGACTTCTCATAGCCTATGGACAAAGCGAGGTAAAGCACCTCAGTCAGTGATGTCGCGTGTGAGGCATTTGGATCGCCGATGTCAGCTTTCAAATCAAAGACTTGAAATGCAGGTAAGGACGTGGTATAAATAATTTTCCCAAATCGGTGCCCCCGATTACGTAAAATACACCACACTCGTTTGTTGATTTCGACCGTAAAACTGCTCGTTAAAACTCGCAGCTTTACGGTCGAAATCAACAAACTCGTGTGGTGTATTTTCCGTAATCGGGGGCACCTCATTGTGAAAACTCTATTTATATATATATATATATGTTTCCCCCCTATATATAACTTTGTTCGTTTTGTAAAGTCAGTATATATATATATATATATATATATATATATATATATATATATATATATATATATATATATATATATACTGACTTTACAAAACGAACAAAGTCATGCTGGCTCCACACATCCCCGAAAGAGTTTTGAAATGGATGAATCCACGTTGAATAACCAGAAAATACACTCCTTGAATACTGTGATCAACAACAAGACATGGAGCCCAAATTTTCGGGCCCTCCGCGGGCCCTTCATCAGGGGAATACCCGAATACACTTCATCAGTATTCCCCTGATGAAGGGCCCGCGGAGGGCCCGAAAATTTGGGCTCCATGTCTTGTTGTTGATCACAGTATTCAAGGAGTGTATTTTCTAGTTATATATATATATATATACGACAGTGACTGAAGGATGCAAGCTGAGAAATGAACAAGGAGGAACGGCCCCGTCCTACAAAGTTGTTTCTCCAAACTTCATTTGTGAACTTCTCCTGCTGCGCCGTGAGCATTTCAGCAGAGATGGATACGTGCGCCGAGGAGAAGTCTACCATACCATACCATACCATACCATTTTGTCTGTTTTGTTGTTATTGTTGCCGGTTCTCCCCTCTCCAAGTTCTACCGATGACACTAGATCCTCGACGACCTCGACCGATTAGCCACGTGACTGGGGGTGGGGCCGGGTGGGGGAAGAAGGGAGAGAGAGAGAGGCAGAGAGAGAGGGTGGGTGGTGGGTGTTTAGGAGTTAAACGTCCTTTTCCCCCACATAAGGGTGATATCAAAGACGGGGCAACGAGAAAAAGGCCAGCACAAATATTTGGCCCCAGCGGCCGGGATTCGAACTCTCGGCCCAAGCATTGAAAGTCCAACGCTCTACCATTCGGCCACACTGGCTCCCCAGAGAGAGAGAGAGAGAGAGAGAGACGTCAGTTCCATGAACTAAACATTTGACGTCAGCCTCAGGCAGGTCGTCATACAGAGAGAGAGAGATGACGTCAATTCCGTGAAGTAAACTTTTGACGTCAGCCTCTAGCACTGAGATCGTCTGAGGATGCTTGTTCATGTCTTGTGATTTCCCTGTTGGCTTTGTGACTTCTCCGACTGAATTATTTTTCACATGAAATCTGGAAGATGTAGAGGGCTGATGAAATGTCGGAAGCAGTGACGATGCTTGCAGATTTTGTCTGTGAACCAAACATTTGACGTCAGCCTCACGCTGCTCGTCTGACAGATGATACTTCTACATATCTTGTGATTTCCTTGTTGCTTTTGTGACTTCCGTGACTGAATTAATTTTTACATAAAATCTGGAAGATCTAGAGAGCTGATGAAACGTGGACTTAAGTGCCTTGGTTTGTACTTACGAAATTGCAAAATTGGAACTTTTTTGACCGGCGCTTCTCGCAGAAACTTGAAAAATGTGTTTATCTAAAAGCTCTGCTATTCTTAATACTAAAGCTATAGTAGTGCAGTAGTTCATGTCATATGTGCAGTTGACACAAGTGACAAAAATACCGGAATGATGAGTAATTTGAAGGAGTCTTTTCATAGATATTTGGCCTTATATGCAAATCACCCCTACCTCGGAAATATTTTTCTTACACAAAACCTGTCAGAGCTACATAGCTGTGCTACGAAAACAGGCAGTACAATTGGATGATCTTCCCAATTTCAGAAAATGAAGCCATTTGAACATTTTTTTGCGAAAAAATTTGTAACATGACCGATTTTTTAAAATCGGCGATAACTCTTCTGAAAATGCAGTTGGCTAAAAATCGTGAAAGGTAGGTCTGGAGAAGGTGAATTCCCATTTTATCTCAAAGTAAAAAGGCCTCCAACGAGGTGGTTTAGGAGGTAGCCATCATTACATCCGTCCACACACACACACACACAGACACGCACAGGTCTCACAACTCCCGCCAAAAAGAACGCAGCAGCATAGTGTGCACGTAAGGTGTCTATGACGGAGATTTCGTTACGTCACTGTGTGCGTGAAAGTAAGTATTGTGTGGAGAAACGTCACAGTCTTGTTTTGTATCACTGAAACTTGCTGCTGCGCGTAGCAAAATCTGCCCCGTCTCATAAAGCTGTTTCTCTATAGAGAAACAACTTAAAAAGAACATTCTTAACCTTCGCCGCACGTCTCCATAAAAACTTCCGTGCCATACATCGTTGGTGCAAATGCACCCATGCTTTTAAAGAAAGAAACGTAATACTGTATTAGTCCTCGCCGTACATCGCGAGTGCAAAGTAAAGAAAATCTAAAACTGAATTAAATCAAAATTGCTTTTATGCACATGTGTGCAGAAAATACAAAAATACCGTAAAAGTCGTAAACATTTGTCAGATAAATATCCCCCCGCCCCTTATCTTGGGGGGGGGGGGGGGATCTCATTGTGGCAGCCCGCCATTTCAGTAATATGTGCAGTTTCAATTTGCGGCGACATTCATTTGGTCAAACAGTTATCTGTTGACATTTCAGTTCGTTTCTTTTCAAGTTGTTTCTCTATAGAGAAACAACCTTTTGAGACGGAGCAGATTTTGCTACGCGCAGCAGCAAGTTTCAGTGATACAAAACAAGACTGTGACGTTTCTCCACACAATACATACTTTCACGCACACAGTGACGTAACGAAATCTGCGTCATAGACACTCCGACGTCCACACTATGCTGCTGCGTTCTTTTTTGCGGGAGTTGTGAGACGTGTGTGTGTGTGTGTGTGTGTGTGTGTGTGTGTGTGTGTGGCTGTGTGTGTGTGTGGACGGATGTAATGATGGCTATCTCCTAAACCACCTCGCTGGAGGCCTTTTTACTTTGAGATAAAATGGGAATTCACCTTCTCCAGAGCTACCTTTCACGATTTTTAGCCTGCCGCATTTTCAGAAGAGTTATCGCCGATTTAAAAAAATCGGTCATGTTACGAAGTTTTTTGAGAAAGTTGTTCAAATTCCTTCATTTTCTAGACTTTGGAAGTTCACTCAATCACACTGCCTGTATTCGTGCTACAGCTCTTTTTTTTTTTTTTTTTTTTTTTGCTGCCCCAACTCTTTTGCCAACTCCAGTGGTGATCCTCCCAGGTCATGGGTGGAACACACGGAGGACTCGGAAGCTGGCACATTTTTTTTTATTATGCATGATGATGGAGATGAGGATGATAGTAAGATGATGCTATGGAGGTCCATGTGGTTTGGGACTGCGGGACAGGGCCGCATTCCACGCTTCCTGTCATAAATATCCCGGCATTAACCAGGCCCGGGAACTACGGCACCTGCGGTGCCGGCCGTGTAATCATCCACATCATAAGACGTGTCATACTAAGGGAAGCACCCCCAAAGTCGCACCCGTGAAGTGGGTGAAACTCGGCTGTGTGGCAACAGCCTCCACATCGGGCCCATAGCACACCCGCTCTGGGTAGGAGCCGAACTAGGTAGGAAAAATCCCGCTTGCCTCGGCTGGGATTCGAACCCGGGTCTCCCGGTCCATGATCCGAAGTGCTAACCACTACACTACCGGGGCCGGTCGTGCTACAGCTCTTTAGCTCTGACTGGTTTTGTGTAAAAAAAATATTTCCGAGGTGGGGGTGGTTTGCACATAAGATCAAATATCTATGAAAAGACTACTGCAAATTACTTACCATCCCGGCGTTCTTGTCGAGTGTGACTTCTGCACATATGACAGGAACTACTGCACTATTCTAGCTTTAGCATTTAGAATAACTGAACTTTTAGATAAACATAACTTTTTCAAGTTTCTGCGAGAAGCACCGGTCAAAAGAGTTCCAAATCTGCGATTTTATAAGTGCAATCTAAGGTATTCTAGTCCACGTTTCACCAGCCCTCTAGATCTTCCAGATTTTATGTAAAAATTAATTCAGCCAGGGAAGTCACAAAAGCAGCAGGGAAATCACAAGACATACACAAGCATCATCTGTCATACCACAAGTGTGAAGCTGACGTCAAACGCTTAGTTCACAGACAAAATAAGCAAGTATCGTCACTGCCTCCGACATTTCACCCGGCCCTCTAGATCTTCCACATTTCATGTGAAAAATAAATCAGTCGGGGAAGCCACAAAGCCAACAGGGAAATCACAAGACATAAACAAGCATCCTCAGACGATCTCAGTGCTAGAGGCTGACGTCGAATTAATGTTTAGTTCACGGAATTGACGTCATCTCTCTCTCTCTCTGTATGACGACCTGCCTGAGGCTGACGTCAAATGTTTAGTTCACGGAACTGACGTCTCTCTCTCTCTCTCTCTCTCTCTCTCTGGGGGGCCAGGGTGGCCGAATGGTAGAGCGTTGGACTTTCAATGCTCGGGTCGAGAGTTCGAATCCCGGTTTGGGCCAAATATTTGTGCTGGCCTTTTTCTCGTCGCCCCGTCTTTGATATCACCCTTACGTGGTGGAAAAGGATGTTAAACTCCAAAACACCCACCCACCCACCCTCTCTCTCTCTCTCTCTCCCCACCCGGCCCCACCCTCAGTCACGTGACTAATCGGTCGAGGTCGTAGAGGATCTAGTGTCATTGGTAGAACTTGGAGAGGGGAGAACCGGCAACAATAACAACAAAACAGACAAAATAAAATGAAATTTGGAGACACAACTTTGTAGGACGGGGCCGTTCCTCCTTGTTTATTTACGTTCCGATTATATACACACGTTTACCCGATTCTGTCCCCGAAATTCCTTATTGCACCACGACTTACGGCAAGGGTTATCAATTTTTTTTTTCTTTAAAGGACAGGTGGTTTTGCACCCACGATGAACAGGGAAGGTTACACAACCTGCTTGCTGTTACGTTCTTGTTACTTTCTTGTTTATTTACAAACAAAATGAAACACGTTTTGGTGAATACTTCACCAATACCCTTATTGACCAAATCCTGAGGTTTTGTGGATCTAGCGTGAAAACTGGTAGTTAAAAGTGTGGATTTATTTTCGTTTACACGTTGACAGTTTTGTGGTCATTTCGGTCATTTCAGCCGTAAAGCAGCATTTGTGACATTTCTTCTGGGAAACTGCACGTCGACAGACGGTTTTGAGCCTACATGTTCTCTGCAATAGCCAAGAACAGAAGCTACAGATATAAAACTCAATGCTTCTGTTGTTACATGTGCTATTCTTACACTATACATATAGGAGCGAAGGACAAACACTTACACACGCTCGAAGATGAAGCTTGCGGAGTGGTAACTGTTAGAATAGCTATCAAACAAAGATGCAGTTTCATCAGTGAATCCATCATCAGTCTATGAAGCTATGAAGTCTTTTTCCTGTCGTGCTGAACGAGTCATGGTGTCTCCCTCTAACAACGCAAGAGAGTTGCGGAACAGAAACTGAGGAAACAGGAACGGAAACATGTACGACGCGCGAAAATCGTACACAGCAGCTACAGAGCTAGGCATAAATAAACAAATCAATAAATAAATAAAAATGAATAGATAGATAAGTAAATAATAGTACAGTGAACGATGCACTACAATTTGTGTCTACAGACAACCACACAAATTAAACACATTAGATTAGAACTACATAATGATATACATACATAAATCTGTAAAGAAATAAATATTCAAAAGGGCATATGGAGAAGACTTGATTCTCTTCTCACCGACCGATAAGAGTGTGAATGATGAAAGCTCGGTTTCGAAATGCAAGACCAGAAAATACTAATGAAATCACAAATCAAAACTAAACAAACAAACGAACAAGAGCAAACATAAAACTTGTGAACCCTGCTAACAAACCCTAAGTAACTAGGTTTAGCTTTGTCCTTTTAGGTCTGTTTTTTAGGGCATTTATATTTATCCCCTTCCCCCGGCCCCTCTCCTCCGACACTTTGCAAAAAATCGAAACACCAGTATCGCAAAGGGTCTTCCGCATGAAACTTCCGTTGTCACATTAACAGGCGAAAGTTCACTGAAGACTGCTTAACACTACCTTCTCCCATCGTTCTCCCCCCCCCCCCCCCCCCCTTGCTCTCGCCCCGAACTGAAATGCAAATTGTATCCGGGCAACTAGCTTTCAAAAGAATGTAAAAACACAATTATGGCAAAATACATTCCGAAACACGGCCCAGACGAACAACCATGCACGACCTTAATATAAACAGCTGGTGACAAAGATTTCTTTCCCGAACCACACACACATCAAGTTGTTACGGTTTCTTTAAATGCGTTATGCTATAAAAGGTCATTCTGTAAAGTTCCATTTTAACGAAAAGGTGCCTTCTGACCTACTGGGAACGGAAACACCGCATTTCCTTCTCGTATGTGGCACCGTTCATTCGGGCCGATCGTCGGGGGTTCTCTCCGGGTACTCCGGCTTCCTCCCCCTCTGCTTTGGAAATGTTCAGCCCACCAAATTTGAAAAATAAATGTAATTCTAAATTCCGAAATTTAAATAGCTGAACGTGATTGTAATAAGCTTATGTTTATGTCCAGTGTGTGGGAGAATGCGTGTGATTCACGTGAGCGTGCGTGTTGGGTTCAGTTCGCGGCGCCTTGAGCCGATTCTTGAAATTGGGTAAAGCGCCTATCCAATACTCATTATTATTATTATTAGATTTCTGAATCTCGTAAAGAAGGAAAAAGGGTGTGCGCTCTCTCTCTCTCTCTCTCGTGTGTGTGTGTGTGTGTGTGTGTGTGAGAGAGAGAGAGAGAGAGAGAGAGAAATGTGTGTGTGTGTGTGTGTGTGTGTGTGTGTGTGTGTGTGTGTGTGAGAGAGAGAGAGAGAGAGAGAGAGAGAGATTCAACGTCTTACTTCACATTGTTATCTTTGAATTGTTTGTATTCGCTGTTTTCGTTTATTCTTGTTGTTTTTGTTTTGTTGTTGTTGTTGTTTGTTGCTGTGTTTGTTTGCTTGTTTTTCGCTTATTTGTTTTTGTAGCAATGACCGATAAAAACCTCATCACTGTGTTGTTTAATCACTTTGGAACTAACGGGACCTATGACATTTATTCCAGCTAACTGTCACAGCATAAACTAGACTTTATGTGGGTTGTTGTCGTACAGGGAAATGCGTACTTCCCACAATTTGGGTAATCCAGTTTCAGTATGAGAGTACAGCCTTGTCAGAGTGAGTCAGGTGTGAGGTGGTGCACAAACGAGGCGTTATTGTAAAGACGAGAGCTGCACACACGGCGCCATCTACAACGAACTGTAGCAAGAATGTTGCCACTTGTAACACTCTAGCCTATAGACAATAGTATAGAATTTTCGAGATTCCGTCCCGCTCGGGGTGAACGGAAAACACACACACACACACACACACACACACACACACACACACACACACACACACACACGTTTGGGTCATGGAACTTTCCACGACGTTGTACATACATAACGATGAGTAAACCTTACAGGGAAACCGTACAGGGAAATACTTATCTTAAACAATAGTACCGGTAATATGGGCGGTTCGTTAATCAGAAAGGAAACAAAATTTCTGACCTCACTGTTGAATTATAAAACCCAATTGCTCTGCCCCACCTCCCCCACCTTTCCCCATGACCACCGCCCCTTCGGCTTCCCTAAACACGTGACCTTTGCATTCGTTTCCCACAATTCAATGTAATGTGCATTGTTCGTTACTGGCATGAGGGCGTTCAGTTTTGCTATTGTCAGTAGATGACTCCATGCGGTGAATTTCCTACCAACTACGTCGAAAACAGGCCAAACATCGACCAGTCAGACAATCAGCCAGTCAAGTATCAATCAATCGATCAAACAATTAAACCAGCCCCCGAAAAGGTACAATATAATAACATAAGACAACATATTTACAACATACATGTATTTATTTACCCCCCCCCCCCCCCCCAAAAAAAAAAAAAAAAAAAAAAAAATAAATAAAATTAAAAATAACAAATAAATAAAAAAAAATAAAAAAAAAAAATTAAAAAAAAAATTGATTTGATCATTTTCCGAGTATGAAATACACATTCAAAGACAGTTCAAAACATATGGGATGAGATAAAATGATTTTCTTATCAGCCCAGATGAAATGTTGAGAAAGGAGAACACTTTTAATATCCCACATGATACACCATCCACCATGTGGTAGCATCATCAGCAAACCAACGACATAAGGAAAAATAAGCGTTAACAAAACACGACTGTAAGCAAGCAATACAAGCAGAAATTAACAGAAACAGAGTACTATACGAAAACGTGTACATAATCATTGTTTTTCCTTGTCATCCATGTCATTGTGTTTGTTCTGTTGTGAAATTAAAAAGGCATATGTTCAATACAAACAGCTGCATGCGATAACTAATTAAAGGCCAAATGTGTTCTAGAAACAAAACGGATACGCATACGTATAGGTATAAGTACGTAATAATTTATTATACACAATCAGTATCAAGAAAGGCTCGGCTACGTTCCAAACTAACTAAAAATGGCAAGAACCGTAGGTGATGCTTTAAGGGAGAGAACTTAGAAACAATAATAATGATGATAATAGATTCTTACAAAGCGCTTCTTCTCAGTGAGCTAGCTCTAATAAGCGCGTACCAGGCTGAAAGGACTAAACAACTTAAAATAGCTATAAACAAGAGAAAGAATTAGTGAAAGAAATTAAACTAGTACAAAGAGCTAAAAGAACTAAAAGAAACTAAGACAGGACCATCTGTTTTTGTTCTGACACTTGGAATACAAAGGACACGTGAGTCAAGGGAAGACCTGAGCTGTCTGGATGGTGTGTATAGAGTTAGTAACTGGCAAGATACCGGGCCAGTACCAGCAAGGGAGTTGTAGCAGAAAAACATCACTTTGTATTGAGATATTTCAGACAACCAGAAAGAATTACAGTAATCCAATTCTGACGATACAAAAGCACACAATAGAGTGTTGGTAGCTTCAGTAGAAAGCAAATGACGAATCCTTCGCATTTCAAGACAAGCAGCTCGGCAAAATGTTGCTGACATGTTGATGCATGGAGAATTGTCATCATTTGACTTTAACGTGTTGTGTGTCATCCACAACCTGACGCCAGAAATACAGTGACTGACTCTGCTACTCTTGTACGGCTGAGCATCAGCAGCATATCCATGAGTAATGATACGCGACAGCGGGTGAACGTAAAGGAGAAACAGTACAGGCCCAAGTAGTGAACCCTGGGGAACCCCAATACGGAGGGGTGCAGGTACTGAATGACGCCCATTGATGGACACAGTCAGCGGTCTGTCAGGTAGGACCTGAACCAGAACAGGACAGATACCAACGTTGCTCATGGGACGCGAAATCTATATTTCATGATCAATCGTGTCAAATGTGGCCGATAGATCAAGCTGTGCCAACACAGAGGCCTTCCCATGATTCAATGATTCACAGGACAAGGGAAATCATTGCAGTTTTTTTTTCTTTTTTTTTTCGGGGGGGGGGGGGGGGGGGGGGATCAGTAAGAGTGTCCAAACTGAACTGTTTTGGAAGGTTTGCTCGGTTTTTCTTTTTTTGTCCTTCCGTCATCATCTTCCCATTGTTTCAATTTTTATTGTTATTTTATGTTTACACTTTTTTTCTAAACAACTATTATCAGATGTACAGACTCTGTAAGGAAAACACACAGCTACACCGATTTTAAATCAAGCCGCGCGTGTGTGTGTGTGTGTGTGTGTGTGTGTGTGTGTGAGAGAGAGAGAGAGAGAGAGAGAGAGAGAGAGAGAGACGGGCAGACAGGGACGGATAGACCGACAGTCACACACACACACACACACACACACACACACACACACACACACACACACATATATACAGTACTCCTCGCTTAAGGTGACCCCCCACGGGACCAAAAAAATTCTTGATCTTATCCGAGGGGCACCCTAAACAGTCCTCTGATAAGATCAACTACCAGTAAAAAACTTGATCTTATCCGAGGAGCTCAATATTTGGCGATTTTGTCATTTTTTTCACATTTTAGACCGAAAGACTTTCCGCCAAAATATGTAATTCTACACACACACACACACACACACACACGCGCGTGCGCACGTAAGCACAAACGAACGCAAATGCATATACCCCCCCCCCCCTTTTTTTTTCCGAACCCTGTAGATCCCCCCCCCCCCCCCCCCCCCGGCGCTGATGCCAAGCCCCCTCCAAACATCTTGCCCCTGTTACATGGTTGAGGGATGGTTGCACTGATGTTTCGTGAACTGCAAAAGTACTTCAACTTGCCTTCCGAATAAGCCTAGAAATTAACCAGGTCTCTCGCTCCCCCCCCCCTCCCTCCCTCTCTAACAACATAAGTATCACCACCACCATCATATCACCACATTGCTCCCTGCATTGCAGCTCTTATCTCTTTCACAAAGATTGTACCAATTTCTAGATCTAAAAGGACCCTCAACGAAACAAGAAATCTTTTGTAAGTATACTCATCTGCGGTAAACTATCTTTATCGTCAGTTCATCAAAAACAACCCCCCCCCCCCCCCCCCTCCCCCTTCCAGTTTCCATTTTCAGTCTTTGGGTATCATCTCATGGAATAAAAATGAAATAAAAATTCGTCTGTTTCGTCTTCACCTCGCAGTGCAAATCCGGGTGTTTCCAAGGGAAGCTACTCTCATCACATGGATTTCATCTTAACCGGTAGTCTTTTTCATTTGGGAACCAAAACGGGGGTGACGTAATCCGAGGTTTTCCCTTATCCGAGGTGACGCTAAGCGAGGAATTCTAAATGGTACAAAGAAGGCTTTTGGCCGGGACCAACAACCTGATTGATCTTATCCGAGTTGTGACCTTAAACGGTAGTGACGTTAAACGAGGAGTACTGTGTATATATATATATATATATATATATTCAGAGACATATGTTACAATCATGTGAAGAACAGTGACATCACGTGTCTAATCCTCAGTTCAGTTTCAAACAGTGTTTTAAATCAGTACGGGTTCCATACTTATACTCGCTGATGGACAACTTTGCTACTAGAATAAAAAGGTTGACGATGGAGCAAGTATAATATCTCTTACATTGCCAAATAAAATGTCGGTTTCAGTCAGAATAGCGTTTTCCCCTATAAGTTTCTAAATGTGATCTATTACGGATGACAATAACGGTTTTACTTTGACACAATGCCAGACAAAGTGTCCCATAAAATATATTACATTACAATGTTCACATTTATCATTTGTTTGTACTCTCATCTTGGACAGTAGGATTGCCGTTGGGTAGATGTTATGCAGTATTTTCCAGTGGAGGAGCCTAAGCCTTTGTTCTTTAGTTGTATGTATTGCAACTAGCCAGTGTTCTTTTTTGATCGTTAAACCATATTTGTTTTGCCAGAAGTTCGTAGCACATGGGGTGGGTGTCTTATTTTCTGTAATGTTTTTGGCGGAACCATTTTGATCATTGCAGATTTTTAGCAAGGCTGATAAAATGAGTGAAACTCCAGCATGATAATTATTTGTACAGTTAAGCAAAGACGTCTACATAGGGTTACATCCATCCAGTTGGGCATTGAAAAGTCCATACGAGACATTCTGTCTTGGATAAATAGCAACAAGCTGTTACTGAACACTGATATAAAACAGAAGTCCTGCTCATTGGCTCGCCTGCTCGCCTACGGCTAGTAGACAGCGAATGCGCGGACATTGGTGGTCATATGGTTCCCTTCCATAAGTCCGTCAAATACCTAGGCGTAACCATCGACCAGACACTGTCCATGCACGTACAAATCGGAAAAACATGTCAAGCTTGTTTCCTGCAACTGAGGCGTATCGCTTCCATACGTTCTTGCCTCTCAGACACCACTTGCGCCAAGCTGGTCACAGCGTTCGTAACTTCCCGCCTAGACTATTGTAATTCGGTTCTTGCTGGCCTTCCCGCGGAACAGATCGCGCGCCTGCAAAGAGTACAAAACAGTGCTGCCCGTCTGGTGCTGAGGGAAGGCACGCGAGACCACATCACACCGCTCTTGAAATCACTGCACTGGCTGCCAGTCAGTTTCCGCATTAAATACAAGTTGGCAGTTCTAGCCTACCGTCATTTCGATGATACTCTCCCGCCTTATCTGTCTGCCTCACTCTGCACCTACATTCCGTCCCGTATCCTCCGCTCATCTAATGACAAGCTACTCAAAATCCCTAAGATAAACCTGAAAACTTATGGTGAACGATGTTTCCGGTTCGCCATCCCCTACAGTCTGGAACTCTCTGCCTATGGGGTTGAGACAACAACCATCTTTATCAGCTTTTAGATCTGCACTGAAAACCCACTTATTTCAACAGGCCTTTATTTATTGTTACTTTCAGTCATCCGCCTCCAATGACGCTGTAATCCAAAACGACAAACCCAGTGCGACCACAACTAGGGAGACTCATGGCTTGTATTTTCGTACAAACGTGGATCGTACGGAACATATTCAGTTGTGTTGTCTGCAGTGTCACTATGACCACTACTGTTGCCTGAAGCACTAGCGACGAGCTGGGGACTACCGGAAACTCCGCTAGTAGATGGCTCATTGTTAGCTAAAGCCGCAGGTGTTGACTTGTCCTCTGGAGTCCCTGAAGCAGTAATGTTTCTGATCTGTGTGTTCTGGTAGAACGGTACAGTCTTCCACTCGGTCCCTTCTCCTTCTAATTCATCACTTGACGGTTCTGGGTTCAAGTAGTCAGCAGGACGATTGCCTGGTCCATGACAGACTGGGGGTGGTGCGACTTCTGGAAAATATAGTTTGCCCTGTGCCACTATTATTTACCTTTATGTGACACCACTCGCCAGTGTGTCAAATACGAGTGCTTTACGTCCGGAAAAATGTTAGGACACATCTGGAACTCAAACGTCACGGGAGGTGCAGACATTTAGTTCATCTTTGTGTGAAAAACCTCCCGACGTTTCAATATTTCCGTAGCTTCCTCGTGGTTTCTTCCGTTATAAACCACTCGAACTAAGGATTAGGGTCGTTTTACATGCAATGACCATGTTCGCTTTCAAACAAGGCTTACAGCGCTAAAGAGTTAAGGATTTGGACCACTATCCACTGAAGATCATAATTTTGCACATGTCTGAACTATATCATATTACTTTTCTCAGAGGTAGCCTTGGCTGAGTGTAGAATGAGGAAAAGGTGACTAACTCGGGTCCCTTGATAACTAAACAGTACAATTACCTGCAGCATCGTCCTCGTCAGATGGAGGAGGTGAATCGGGAACCTCCATGTAGAAGTGTGCACTCTGACGAGAACCCTCTTCCTCTAGAGCCACACTACGTCTCTCTATAACGGCCAGTTCTATAGGAGACTGGTGTCGGCAGCGTCTTGAGATTGTCCTCCCTAATATCATAATATTTAAAATATAACAAAATACCAACCATTGCAGCGTGGAAAGGTTTCTCGTACTTGTAATGTTTGTTTGTTTTCTTTTACTGGTTGTAACAATTTCAGACAACTTGAGTTATACATGCGTTGTAGTCCGATACATTACATCAGTTACTTATTTCTCTACCATCACAAGGGGAGCCGGGGTGGTCGAATGGTAGAGCGTTGGACTTCTAATGCTCGGGTTGTGAGTTCGATCCCGGCTGGGGCCAAATATTTGTGCTGGCTTTTTCATCATTGCCCCGTCTTTGATATCACCCTATGTGGTGGAAAAGGACGTTAAAACCCCCAAACACCCACCCACCCTCTACCATTACAAAATGTGATTTCAGACAATCATCCCCCCCTCCCCCCCCCCCCCCCCCCCCCCCCCCCCCCACATACACACCATCTCACACAGCCTCTTACTACTACAAGTACACACACTCAAAACTGATGGGTTAAACGCCAAAGGCCTAGCTGACAGGAAAGGTTAGGCTTGTAGTGTGATTTGAACTGTGACAGTGTGGGTAGATTACGTAGTTCAGTTGGCAGCCAGTTCCAGACATATGGGGCTAAAACACTGCTCTCCAACAGATTTCATGTTTCTTATCGGAGTTTTAAGACGCTTTTCAGCAGCGTAACACCACCAACACACATGCACACGGAAAAGATGTGTGTGTGTGTGTGTGTGTGTGTGTGTGTGTGTGTGTGTGTGTGTGTGTGTGTGTGTGTGTCCTGCAGATTCATGAGAGCACTTGCAGAAATGGATCCGAAGGTTCAAGATATTTCAAAATCAGAAACCTTTTCGGATGCAGACAATGGTAATGATGACAATGCCAAGCACACACCCAGTAATACCGGCGCCTATTTTCACTGTCAAGTTACCTGGAACATACATACAAAAAAGCTTAGCTTCCATGAACTTGTAACATAAAGTGGCTTTCAATAATGATGGAAATTTTTTATCATGTTTATCCATCTGCTTTATTGTTGTAGAATGCTGTAGAATGCAAATTGCCAATGTCATCAAAAGAAATAACATCTGGAACTTAAACTATGAAATATACCAAACAAAACAAAAAGTGATTCATTTCAACGTGGTTGTTAGATTTTACATCAAACATTATAGACTGGACATACCATCTGTCACAACCAATGAAAACTCTACGTAGCCAGTTCCCTCTTCATTTGTCAGATTTAGTTGCCACTGTCCCTCAAGCTCTTTCTCCACCTTTTCCAATCTGACAAGCAGCACCAGGTCAGGTGGGGTACCGAGCAGCTTAACAAGGCTGAAACAAAACATTAGCGAACAAGCATGAAGTAATATTATAGGTGATATACCTTTTTCACATAATCATTTCTTTTCTTCAAAATCAAACTGACCGTTATCTCCTACGTAAATTACAAAGATGATGTATCTCTTATTTTCAAGGCCCTTTTTCATGATTGACGTCCACTTATGGTTCAACTTACAATTGTGATACATGTTAATGACCATGTGACAGGTTTACAAAACGGCATACATTTGATCAAAAACTGTTCGTAGGGCTGTAGTGACAAGTCCAGACATGTTAATCCAATCTTCACGGAATGATACACGTGAACGCTTTACATGATATATACCGAAATGGTGAATGAAACTCACCTGGTGCATCTAACGACCTTTTGCACCCTTTCCATAAAGCCGGCATTGTGATGGGTGTCAGATGTGATCACACAGTGAGAAAACTCGTTCGTGTGAGTCCGGACTGGGAACTCTTCCACTGCATCATGTCCTGATTCTACAGTGATTTCATTAAAGTGAGGGTTGAGAAACTTGGGAGCACCTGGAAAAGAAAGCGAGTCATCAACAATGGTCATAACTGTATTTTGAAATCGATCAGAGATAGAATAGTCCAGTCGTTAACACGTATCATCCATGATCCCTCTCTCTCTCTCTCTGTCACACACACACACACACACACACACACACACACACACTATCGATTCTCTAACGTTTATCTTCAACCTTTGTATCGATCAAGGTCGCTTCCCAAATCTGAGTTCGAATCGGTGCCAGAGGACGAAGGGGGCGTGGTAACAACAGACGGGCTACATTGCGTGCCGCTAACGACGCTTTGTGGGGTACTGAAGACCATGTGCCCCATGTACCACCTTTTTCAGCCCAGGAAGGCATCAAAATACCTATCAACAAAGAGGCCAGGCCACTGGAATATTTTTCCAAGTTTTTCGACGACGACATGCTAGACCTCTTCGTTCGTGAAACAAACAGGTACGCCGAACAATGCATCGCCTCGAAAGCTGGCGATATTGCGCCAAACTCCATGTTTGCCTTGTGGAAGCCAGTCACCAGGCTGGAAATGCGTGTGTTCCTGGCTATTTCAATCAACATGGGCCTCATATGGAAACCAGATTTCAAAAGTTACCGGTGCACAGCCCATCCGTCTATCCAGACACCTTGGTTCAACAAATGCATGACACGGGACAGATTCCTGGCCATCCTTGGTTTCTTCCATGTGGTGGACAATGATGCCATGTGAGTACATATTTATTATTATGTTATTGTTTATACTCGTGTCATTTACTGAAAAAAATCTTACATAGATACAGGTATTGCATGTGTATGTGGGCACATTTGTGTGTGTGTGTGTGTGGGGGGGGGGGGGGAGCACATTGTGTAGGCACATCAGTTGTGTGCGTGTGCACATTGTGTGGGCACATTGTGTGTGTGTGTGTGTGTGTGTGGGCACATTGTGTGTGTTCAGCACAACAAAAATAAATGTACTCTAAAGTAATTTTCTGTGTCTGACAACCAGGACAAACTCTACAAGATCCGACCAGTGTTGGAGCAGATAGGAGACCGGTTCGCTGCCGCCTACTATCCAGGAAGAGACCTCTCTGTTGACGAATCTATGGTGCCATGGAGAGGAAGGCTTTCATTTCGAATGTACATCCCCAGCAAGCCGACAAGATACGGCATCAAGATGTACTGTGTGTGCGATGCCGCTACAGGGTATGTGTGTAAAATGGAAGTTTACACTGGAGCAGGACCTGAGGGTAGGGAAAAAAACCACGGGCCAAATGTCGTGAAGAGGCTGTCACAAGACTTTCAGGACAAAGGGCATGTGCTGTACATGGACAGCCACTTCTCCAGCCCTGAACTGTTTGAAGACCTCAAGGATAGAGGAACGAGGGCTGTTGGCACTGTACGCACGGGCAGAGAGGGCATTCCAGAGGAGATGCACCCAAAGAACATCAAACTCCAAAAGAATGAGTCCATCTTCCGGAGAAAGGGTGATCTCCTCTGCCTTCGGCTGAAGGACAAGAAGGATGTTTTCTTTCTGTCAACAGTGCACACCACAGAGAAGGAACGTGTTGGCAACGATCGCCAAGGCAACGTCAGACTGAAGATCAAACTGGTCAACGACTATAACAAGAAGATGAAAGGGGTCGATCAGTTTGATCAAAATGTAAGCTATTACAGCTTCTACAGGAAAACTGTGAAATGGTGGAAGAGAACTGTGTTCCATCTGCTGCACTTGGCGAAAGTGCAGAGCTATCTACTGTACAAAATGAACGCAGAAAACCCCAAAAGCCAGTACCAATTCACACTTGAGCTGATGGAACAGTTGTCGGAAGAGATACCCCGACTGCAGAACCCCCTTCCGGGCCTCCCAGTGGATGCTGAACGCCTTTCGGGCAAAGGCAGAGGGCACTACCCCACCAAAATACCCTCAACAGAAAAGAAACGGGCTCCACAACGACTCTGTCCCTGCTGCAGCTTTCGAGACCCATCAAACGAGAAAAGGTACCTGCACAGGAAAGACACGACTTTCGAGTGTACGAAGTGTAGAGTCGGACTCTGCATTCAGCCCTGCTTCCAGATTTTTCATGAAAGGACTGACTATAAAACAGCTGTAAAAGAAGCACTTGGACTTGAATTCAACTGAACGAAGTTGTCTTCCCCCCTACCCTAAGTTACAGTCACATTTCACTGCGAGTGTGTGAATTTCGTAACCGTGTGTTTCAAACTGATGACTTCAGGGGAAATCAGATAAACTGCCATGCAGGTGTAAAATAATATTATTTTTTATCCTGTCAGATGACATCAAGTGTGAAACAACACATAATTATTTCCTGTTTTGGATGTGCAGTGGTGTTTGCAAAAGTGTATGACACAGAGTAACTAAATGGACATTCTGACAGAGGACTGTGGCTCACCAGGTGTGCTTGACTGTATTTGTGTGCATTGTTTTACCTGTGATTTCATGGATATATGATCATCATTTCTGTGCAAGTGCAATCAGTAACACCATATGAAGGGTAAGGTGTGTTTTGTTTCTATTTTTGTGTGTTTTGTTTTATTAGTTGCATGCAATTGAACTTGAAGTGTATGAGTAACCCTTGTATTTTTGTTACATTCATAATCAAACGTGTGACATTTTCGCAAAAACGGTCAAAATGGCACTAAACATTATTTTGCAGACACACAGATATGTTTAGAACATCATACCCAAAGGATTTTACAATCGGTGGGTTACTTAGAGAGATATTGGACAATCAGTGAGGTACCCCATTCTGAAGCACTGCACAGTCAACCCCCCCCAAGCTGGGGTGGTTAACTTGCCTGTGGAGGGCCAGGGTTGAAAGAGTTAAGAAAGCAAAAGTAGTACCAATTCCCAAGTCTAAAGATCTGGGATGTGATGTATGGAGCGCGACAATACGGAAAGTCAGGGACTATATGAGTTGTCTGGGACTAAACGGCGTTGTTAGCTATGCATGGACCCGGACAATGCGAAGAAACAGACTAAACCGTGGACTAAACGAGCCAAAATTTACACCCACGATAGAGCAGGTGAACGGAGGATTGTCTCAGACTTTCGTCAAAACAAATATGGCGGCAGTCATTGCTTTCGCGTTCTATCAACGAAGACAACGCCGAAGATTGAGTATTTTTCGTGACAGAACGCACCCTCTAGAAGTGTAATATGATGATAGCAACGTGTACAAGAAATTTCGCTTCAACCGACGCGCTATCTTGGAGTTAACAGCAGAGATAGAACATGAGCTGGAGTACCCTGCAAGACGGACAGGAGCCCTCACACCTGTGTTGCAAGTGTTGTTGACACTTCGGTATTATGCCACTGGTACTTTCCAAAACACAGTGGGAGATCTATCTCATCGGTGTCGACCTAAGTACGGTTAGTAGAACGATCACACGTCTAGTGGCTCATCATTCAGCAAGAAATGAATATTTTCTAAAAGTGACGTCATTGTCTAGCTATGACGTGACCGTCTGCCATTTTTACGATTTTTGCAAGTGACGTCAGACTGTTCTTCACACCATTCTGGTTTGTGGAGTTAGTTCTGGGTGGTTTTCCCCGGTCTAAAAATAGTTTGACCCCGTAGGCTGAGACAAAAGCCAGCTTGTCTGTGACTTCGTAGTCTAAGATGAAGTCTCTGTCCATGCATCGAATTTTCTGACTTCCCAAAGTCGTAGACTTTGAAGTCTCTGACTTTGTGATAGTCTCAGACAATAATTGTCCATGCCCACGCATTAGACCCCTGAACGATATCGAAATTATCGTCCCATCGCAGTACTGTTGGCTTACCGGCCCCCGTAGTGTAGTGGTTGGTACTTCGGACGATGGACCGGGAGACTCGGGTTCGAGTCCCAGCCAAGGCAAGCGGGATTTTTATGTTGTTACCATAGTAATGGAAACAACATCATAGGACGGGCTAAATTTTCCACGTTCATAGGCAAGCCTCTGTGTTACAAACACACGTCACTGCTGATCTCCCGCAACGACTATTTTGCAAGTGTAACTCTGACAATGACGTAAGAAAACGTGCGTCATCGATGCTGACGTGTATGGTGCAGCGAACGCACTTCTCCTCCTCACTGAGTGCCGTCCGTGTGTGTGTGTGTGTGTGTGTGTGTGTGTGTGTGTGTGTGTGTGTGTGTGTGTGTGTGTGTGTGTGTGTGCGTGCGTGCGTGCGTGCGTGCGGTGTATCCAGGCCTGTTTCTCCGAAAATACTCAACCGAATGGAATCAAATTTGGGATCTCCAAATGTATCAAACTTTGTGGTTAAAGAAACCAATTTTTACTTGTCCATTCAAGGAGGCAACATCTCTGGTACTTGCTGTTGCGGTTTCTGCATTTTTCACCTTTGTCACCCTGATGAGGTATGTACTGGTACTTGTGTATTGCAACAGAAATATTGCGATAGCCAGTAAAGTTTATCTTTAGTAAGTCAGCTCTTTTATTCATGTGACAGGTTTTTTGGTTTCACTGGTAGTGTTCACACGTATTCTGAATAATCACACTCCAGAGGTATTTATTGTAAGTCTTTTTGAATGAAAGCCTGTGTAAGTTGTATATGAAGTGTATGAGTATTGCGATGTTGCTGAATGATGGCGACGTGCATTCTACGATACTGTACACTACTTGTTTGCAGGGTGATCAGTTGGTTCAGTGATTCGCCGTTTGATGATTTAATGATTCACTGCATGAGTTGTTTGACTGAATGAGAGGCTACGGAATAAATATGTTGGAACTGTCAGAAACTCTGTTGGTGGTCACTGGAGAGCGAAACAACGAACCCCCATTGCTGCCGTGTAGGACACTTGCATCCCCATAACGCCCACCAACGCTACATATGCTAGTCACAACGCGGCAAAAACATCAGCGTCATCTTTTCCCATTAAAACTTCGTTCGAACGGCCAGCCAGTTCAGCAAGTTACAGACAGTCGACTTTTAGGTGTTATTGTTGGCGATCAGCTGAAATGGGAGGCCCAGATTAATGCACTGTGTAAAACTCTTTCGAAAAACGTACATTTACTTTCTCAGCTAAGACACATAACTGATATCCATAGCCGAAAGCTGTTTTTTAACGCACATATAACATAACATGTTAGTTATCCCTCCACTGTTTGGGACGGGTGCAGCGATGTCCATATGGCCAGACTCAATTCGCTGTACAAGAGAGCTGTTAAAATGGTTCTTCCGAAACCCCTTTCAACTAGCGAAAAAAAAAAAAAAAATCAACTTAGCCTTGAACACCAGCTTACCTACAATAAGTGTGTATTCCTACATAAAATCTTCAACGAGACAATGCCACCATATCTGGAAACTCTTTTTAATTTAAATCAGCGGCATGAGAGGACCTCGAGGAATGGCATCCTGCGCTTACCATTACCCCGTATTGACTTATTCAAAACAAGCCTTTCCTTCGCTGGAGCATTACAATGGAATTCTCTCCCTTCACACCTGAAACTAAATGTATCTACTTCTACGTTTATGCGTACACTGAAACAATACCTAATGGATCGCACGTAACGTACGTTACGCGGCAACCTGTTATTTTGATTTTCTATTTTACATCATTTCAGTGATTTGTGTTTACAAAGGTCGCACGTGTGTGTGAATGCGTTTGGACCTGATGGACGATTTTCTCTACGGTTTTGTACATAATCTTCTGTGTTACATTTTTTTTCTCTTTTATATTTTGCTCCATTTTTTCCTTAGAAGATATGTCTGTAGTATTAGCAACGGCAAGTTTGCAAACTGAATGAATGCAGGATAAAGAAAATGTGTGGCTTATTAGGGACGTAGTTAAGAAAACAGGAAAGTATTGTGAAAACAATACAGTCACTATACTACTGATGACTCCTCCTGACTGTCATTCCCTCTCTGCCATGTTGTTGTTTCCTTATACACGGTCACTGATAAATCCACTGATTTCTCTGTTTCATATCTACTGAGGCAACGGAAAAAAAGGACAAAAAACCCAGCAGACTTCAGGGCCGGATCAATTACATTTTGAGGCGGGGGGGGGGGGGGGGGGGGGGGGGTTCACTGAGCGAAAGGGGCACAGCTTCCAAAAATCAAACAGGAGGGTAGCGGGGAAGGGGGGGGGGGGGGGGCAGTGACTCATCGCGAATTTAGGCAAAGACAAAATTTAATAAGACAATATGAACGCGCAAGGTATTAAAGTGTATTTGCTGGAACAAAACAAAACAAGATGGTCACCAGCCCAATATGTTGTTTCCATTTAATCCCCTGCTGTCGTCACGCTCGTTCTTTTGTAATGCTATGTATCGGAGAGGAGGAGTTTTCTCACAATATGTTATGTCTCGCGCGCGCGCGCGCACACACACGCGCGCGCGTTTGTGCATATGCTCCATTGGGACCTCTGTGATGTTCTCTCACTCTGTTATGCTGCTAAGTGAGAGAGTCAGTGGCAAAAACAAAACCCAGCACATCGATGAAATTCCTGCTTTCCAGGTACATGTACCCAAATACAGAAATTCGGATAACCTGGTGAGACATCCCCAAGTAAGGCCAGCATTACGTCAGTCAAACAGGACGTCGGCAAAATGAAACTCATACTTTGTGTCAGTGCGCGTGCGTCTTTTCTTTGATGTTTGTGAGGCGTGTGGCTTGTGGCAGAATGTGCTTGGGGTACAATGAACTGAAGATAACAGCTGCAGTGAATGTTTCTGAATTTTTTGTTCTATGACACCAGAGACACATTATCTACATGCAATATGAGCGATTTGAGATCTAAAATGCACTGTCAAATGAGGAACGGCTTACGTCAAAAGTATAAGAGGAACTACCTCCAAAATGTACCTCTGTTCAGAGTCCGTAATTGTGCTGTCAACATTAAAAAAAGAGAGTGATTTAAATAAATTGTACGCCTGTAAACGCGAGACAAACAACTTTTCCCAAAAGGGCGATAACTCACAAATCGCCTGCTCGCTCTGACTAAAAATCTTGATTTCTTCAGAAGTTCCAAGTTTGAAGCCAATCGGTTGACTATTTTCGGAGATACAGGCCTGAACACCATTCACACACACACACACACACACACACACACACACACACACACACACACACACACACACACAGCACTCACTGCAGCGGAGAAGTGCCTTTCTGTGCACCATGCGCGTTAGTAAAGATGACGTTATTTTTCTACGTCACTGTCCGAGTTAGCCTTGGATCATTGTCTCTGCCGAAAATGCAAGCGGCGTTCGTTTGTTCCACAAAAAGTTGACTTTGAACATAGAAAAATCAGCCCTCCTTATAATGTTGTTTCCATTACTATGGAAACTACATTTAAAAAAAAAAAAAATGAAAAACTGCCCTTACATTTGACCAGTAGCATTGCCGTCTCATTGTGACTAGCCCCTGGTGCCTCACAGCGAATGAGGCCAGCGTCCTGACAGCCCACAGCAGGAAACCTGTATCGGATCTGTCCACTGCTGTAGATGCTGCCTTCCATCTCTACCCCGTGTCTGTCCAACAGGCGGGCAGTGACAGGAGGGTTACCTTCATCCCAGGTACACAGGATGTCAACAGTAGTGTTCTGGTCTACAGGAGACGTCACGCTGTTGTCACCAGCCATCATGGACAGACTTGTCACGCTGGCAGCAACAGGTTCTGTAAACGTTGAATAGAAGTACGATGTGGTATTGTAAGTTTCAGGTCTTACTCCTATTACAATTATGGCATACACCCGTGTATACTAAAGGGTTTGAAAAGATTTTGAGATGTTCTGTTCGACGTACATAGACAGACCTGTCACGCTGGCAGCAGCAAATTCTGTTACAGCCGCAGTACTACCGAAATTATGTTACAGCCGTAGTACTACCGAAATTATGTTACAGCCGCAGTACTACCGAAATTATGTTACAGCCGTAGTACTACCGAAATTCTGTTACAGCCGCAGTACTACCGAAATTCTGTTACAGCCGTAGTACTACCGAAATTCTGTTACAGCCGTAGTACTACCGAAATTCTGTTACAGCCGCAGTACTACCGAAATTCTGTTACAGCCGTAGTACTACCGAAATTCTGTTACAGCCGCAGTACTACCGAAATTCTGTTACAGCCGTAGTACTACCGAAAATATGTTACAGCCGCAGTACTACCGAAATTCTGTTACAGCCGTAGTACTACCGAAATTCTGTTACAGCCGTAGTACTACCGAAATTCTGTTACAGCCGCAGTAGTACCGAAATTCTGTTACAGCCGTAGTACTACCGAAATTATGTTACAGCCGCAGTACTACCGAAATTATGTTACAGCCGTAGTACTACCGAAATTATGTTACAGCCGCAGTACTACCGAAATTATGTTACAGCCGTAGTACTACCGAAATTATGTTACAGCCGCAGTACTACCGAAATTCTGTTACAGCCGCAGTACTACCGAAATTATGTTACAGCCGCAGTACTACCGAAATTCTGTTACAGCCGCAGTACTACCGAAATTATGTTACAGCCGCAGTACTACCGAAATTATGTTACAGCCGTAGTACTACATGGTCCAACCCTTGTCGTGGGGTAGTGGCTTGTGTACCTCAATGACCCAGAGAACTATGCCAGCAGGAGCACATGCTCCTGGCAGGGTCACCCAAGCTGGACAGGTCGAAGGGTAGAGGTCAGACGAATGTGGACCACCTCTCCAAGAGGCTAAACGGGTTTGCGTAGGGTTAGCAGCCCTACCTGTAAAAAACACTAAGTTACTGAAGCATCGACAGCAACAAACCGAGACATTCACCTGGGCGAGGAAGGGTCTCCATCCCGGAGACCTATGACGCATTGCAGTGAAAGCCGAAAGGAAGCTGCAAGGCCGACCCCCCTTCTAACACCCAGGACAACGACGAGAGTAGCCACATGGAACATCAGGACAATGTATGAAGTAGGAAGGACCATACAAGTAGCAAGAGAGATGAAGAACTACAAGATAGGAGTACTGGGACTGAGTGAGACAAGGTGGCTACAGACAGGACAGCTGAGATTTTCATCGGGAGAGCAATTGCTGTACTCTGGACACACAGAGGATGGAGCCCCCCACACTGAGGGCGTGGCCCTGATGCTGGCACCGGAGGCACAGCGGGCACTCATCGGCTGGGAACCTGTCAACTCCCGCATCATCACAGCCAAATTCATCACCAAGAAAAAAGACATCAAGCTGAACATCATCCAGTGCTACGCTCCCACCAATGATGCGGAAGAGGAGAAAAAAGATGACTTCTACCAACAACTGCAGACAGTGATAGATAGAGGAGGAGCCAAGGACATGACCATACTGATGGGAGACTTCAACGCCAAGATTGGATCAGACAACACAGGCTATGAGGACACCATGGGAACACATGGACTGGGACAGATGAACGAAAATGGTGAGCGCTTTGCAGACTTTTGTGCCCTGAACCAGCTAGTGATAGGAGGCAGCATCTTCCCACACAAGCGCATCCACAAGGCCACATGGAGATCGCCGGACCATGTCACGGAGAACCAGATTGATCACATCTGCATCAGCCGGAAGTTCAGGAGATCATGGCGGGATGTGCGCGTGATGAGGGGTGCCGATGTATCATCAGACCACCACCTTCTTGCAACAGCATTGAGACTTCGGCTTAAGAGGCACACCAACGCCAACAGCACACGGACCAGGTACAACGTTGGACTTCTCAGGAACACAGACACACAAGCAGCATTCCGGATCAGCCTTTCCAACAGGTTCCAGCCACTGCAAGACCTGATAGAAGACAGTGAAATGGACATCGAGACACAGTGGGAACACAGCAAGAAACTCTGGCACGACACATGCGAAGAGGTCCTTGGCAAGAGAAAGACCCAACATAAGGAATGGATCTCTGCTGATACCATCCAGAAACTGGAAGTTAGGAAAGAGAAGAAAACTGCACTGAACACGAGCCGAACAAGAAGAGCTAAGGCAAAGGCACAAGAGGAATACACAGCAGCTGACAGAGAAGTGAAGAGGAGCACCAGGAAGGACAAGAGGGACTACATTGACAACCTGGCCAGTCAAGCAGAGGAAGCAGCCCGACAAGGGAATCTAAAAGACCTGTACCAGGTGACCAAGAAGCTCGCGGGCAAATTTCAGCAGACAGACAAACCAGTGAAGGACAAGAACGGGCACCCACTGACAACAACTGAGGAACAGCTGAAGCGATGGGCAGAACACTTCAGGGAGCTGTTAAATCGCCCCATCCCTGAAACACCACCAGACATCCCACCAGCTGAGACAGAACTACCCATCAACTGCGACAAGCCCTCTAAGGCGGAGATCAGGAAAGCCATCATGACACTGAGAAATGGGAAAGCTGCAGGGCCGGACGAGATACCAGCAGATACCAGCAGAAGCCATTAAAGCAGACACAGAGACAGCCGTCAACATGCTGCACAGCCTGTTCAGCAAGATCTGGGAGAAGGAAGAGGTGCCAGCCCAGTGGAAAGAAGGGATCGTCATCAAGCTGCCAAAGAAAGGGGACCTCAGGGACTGCAGCAACTACCGAGGGATCATGCTCCTGTCAGTGCCAGGCAAGGTTCTCAACAGAATTCTACTGGAGAGGATGAGAGAGGCAGTCGACCCCATGCTCCGAGACCAGCAGGCAGGCTTTCGCAGGAACAGGTCCTGCGCTGACCAGATTGCCAGCCTACGCATCATTGTGGAGCAGTCACTGGAGTGGAACTCCCCCCTCTACATCAACTTCATAGACTATGAGAAGGCCTTCGACAGTGTAGACAGAGAGGTGCTGTGGAAGCTGCTAAGGCACTATGGAGTTCCCGGGAAGATCATCTCCCTGATCCAGTGCACCTACCAAGACATGAGCTGCAGGATTGCCCATGCCGGCCAGTTGTCAGAAAGCTTCGAGGTGAAGACCAGAGTCCGCCAGGGATGCCTGTTGTCCCCGTTTCTCTTCCTCCTGGTCATCGACTGGATCATGAAGACCACTACAGCAGGCAGGAAAAACGGGATACAGTGGACACTCTGGACGCAGCTGGATGACCTCGACTTCGCGGACGACCTGGCGCTCCTGTCTCACAGCCACAGCCAGATGCAGGACAAGACTACGTGCCTGGAAGCCACATCAGCCGGAACAGGGCTCAAGATCAACAGGAAGAAAACTGAGCTGATGAAGATCAACACCACTGCCAACACACCAGTCACAGTCGGTGGAGTGCCCATCAGGGAGGTGGAGTCTTTTGTCTACCTGGGGAGTGTGGTTGATGGACAGGGAGGCACAGACCGAGACGTCACAGCCAGAATCGGCAAGGCAAGGGCAGCAATGGTCATGCTGAAGAACGTCTGGGCATCCAAAGTTGTCAGCATAAAAACCAAACTTCGCATCTTCAACTCCAACGTGAAGTCAGTTCTGCTCTACGGATGCGAAACGTGGAGGACAACGAAGACGATGCAGCAGAAGATCCAGACATTTCTCAACACCTGTCTGAGGCGCATCTTCAACATCCGATGGCCAGAGAAGATCCGGAATGAAGAGCTGTGGGAGCGAGCGGGGCAGGAACCAGTGGCCAAGCAGATCCTGCGGAGGAAGTGGGGCTGGATTGGACACACCCTCAGGAAGCCAGCATCCAGCACCACACGCCAAGCCCTGACATGGAACCCGCAGGGGAAAAGGAAGAGAGGCCGGCCTCGCAACAGCTGGAGGCGGGACACTGAGGCAGAGCTATGTAAGCAGGGGACCAACTGGACTGGAGTGGCAAGACTAGCCCAGAACAGAGTGCGATGGCGAAGGGTTGTCGATGGCCTATGCTCCACGTGGAGCCAAGGGCCTAAGTAAGTAAGTAAGTAGTACTACCGAAATTATGTTACAGCCGCAGTACTACCGAAATTCTGTTACAGCCGCAGTACTACCGAAATTATGTTACAGCCGCAGTACTACCGAAATTGTGAAGAAATACACTTTTCTCCGTTGAGATTCTGTTTGCGTTTTCTTATCCAGGTCGAAATTGCTCTCTCTTGAATTTTCGGCCAGGAATGGATTTTGTTTTTGACAATGAGTTATTACTATGAAATTATCAATAGAATTATTGATTAAATGTAATCCTTATACCTATAAGTACTGTTTCCGTGGTGCCGACTGTTAAAGTACCTGACAAATGAAGAAAAAAATACACACCACTTAGCACATTGTTCGTTGACTCTCAAACTGAAGCTGGTCATATGCTATAAAACGAGACTGCAAAATCACAGGACAAACATTTAAAGTACATACAAAATTTATTCGGTATTTTTATGTCATTTTTTATGTCATGTCATTTTTTATGTCATTATTTGATACTTACTTTCTGGAACTGTCAGCCAGATTTCCATGTACCCAGACCCAGCATCATTGGATACACCGAGGTTCCACCGGCCTTCATCCTCTGACGTCACACTGTCCAGACGGACGGTCAACAGTAGGTCAGGTGGGGTGCCGGTTACAGACAGTGACCTTGACACGAACAACTCATATGAGGTATGAACGATACTGATTTTGTGGGTTTTTTTTTTTTTTTTTTGTGTTCAGTATCCCTTACGGAGAACATAATAGGCTTATCAGTTGAACGTAACTGTGTGAGGTCTTTTTATAGTAGAAACGCACACCCTCTCACTCAGACTAACTATTCTGTTTCATGGATTTAATAATGGTCAATGGATGAGCCTGTGTGAAATACCACCCAGTCTGTGGTTATTTACAACATCCACCCTATTTAGCCTTTTCACCTGTGTACGTGAAATGCACGTAAAGATACCTCAGACAGTCCTTTGTGTTTCCAGATTGTCCGGACTTCAGATGGGTGAGTTGGCAGGTGTCAATGTGAGCCGTGTGAGTACGGATGGCGAAACTGATGATAACACTGTCACCAGGAACGTTGAACTCCGGATTCTGGTCTTGGAGTATCGATGGGGGGCCTGAAAAAAACCAAACCCAAACTAGAGGAGCAAAGCCTCCTTAGCTCACTTGTGAGATGGGTCAAGGTCATTCAAAAGAGTATGTATGTAAAGCTATCACTGTCTATCCTGAAGTAAGGTGTCTCTTGTGTTCCTAAGAAAATGGCAAATGGCAATATCAGTTTTCCAAGGACAGCTTGTATCACGTTGACCTTGGGTCAAGATCATTCAAATGAGATCTGTAAGTGAAGAGCTTATCAATGACTATCTTTATGCCACGTTTGATAGCTCTAGTTTTCACAGCTTCTGTACAAATGGTAATGTAAAATTTCACAACAGACAGCTGTAACCTTGAGTCAAGGTCACTCAAAAGGCTATGTCTGCATAGTTCTCATTGCTGCCTATCATTGTGCCTTGTTTGGTGCCTCTGCTGTTTGGTGTTTCCAAGAAAATGCTAACGTTAAGGTCTCCGGAAAACATTTTGAGTGGCCTTGACCTTGACTCAAGGAAATTGAATACAAGCATGCCAGTACAGGTTTTGTCAATGTCTATCGTCATGCAAAGTTTGATGCCTCTGGTACCCCCAGATTCTGAGAAAATGGCAATTGTAAATTTCCAATAAGACAGCTTTAATGACCTTGACCTTCAGTCAAGGTCATTTAAACGGTATGACTTGGGAGTCCATCAGCAAGCCAGGTTTGGTGCTTCTGCCGTTTATTGTTTCTGAGAAAATGCCAATGTTAAGGTTTTGGAAGCTTTTCCGCAAACAGCTTGTATGGCCTTGACCTTGACTCAAAGTCACTGAATACAGGTATGTCAGTAAAGGTGTTGTCTATGTCTGTCATCATGCAAAGTTTGATGTCTCTGGCTTTTCTAGATTCTGAGAAAATGCCAATGTAAAATTTCCAAACAGACAGCTTTAGTGACCTTGACCTTGGATCAAGGTCAGTCAATATGGTATGTTTTGAAACGTCTTACGGCTGTCTATCAGCACGCCAAGTTTGGTGCCTCTGCTGTTCATTGTTTCTGAGAAAATGCCAATGTTAAGGTTTTGGAAGGTTTCCGCTAAAGAGCTTTTATGGCCTTGACCTTGACTCAGTCACTGAATACAGGTATGTCAGTAAAGGTGTTGTCATTGTTTATAATCATGCAAAGTTTGATGTTTCTGGCTTTTCTAGATTCTGAGAAAAAGCCAATGTAAAATTTCCAAACAGACAGCTCTAGTGACCTTGACCTGGGATCAAGGTCAGTCAATATGGTATGTTTTGTTGGCTCTTACGGTTGTCTATCAGCACGCCAAGTTTGGTGCCTCTGCTGTTCATTGTTTCTGAGAAAATGCCAATGTTAAGGTTTTGGAAGGTTTCCGCTAAAGAGCTCTTATGGCCTTGACCTTCACTAAAAGTCACTGAATACAGGTATGTCAGTAAAGGCGTTGTCAATGTCTATCATCATGCAAAGTTTGATGTCTCTGGCTTTTCTAGATTCTGAGAAAATGCCAATGAAAACGTTCAGACAGACAGCTCAACCAATATGGTATATTTTGGAAGGTCTGGTGGCTGTCTATCAGCTTGCCAAGTTTGGTGCCTCTGCTGCACATTGTTTCTGAGAAAATGCCAATGTTAAGGTTTACTGCGAACACACAGACAGACACACACACAGACAGACAGACAGACACACAGACAGACGACGGAGGGTTATTACATAGACTCACTTTGTTACACAAGTGAGCAAAAAAAAAAAACCCAAGAAACTGTCATATTTTTTGTTTTGTTTTTTGCTTAGTTAAAGAAGACAGCTTAGCAATGTAAAGGTCACACCACAAAATATTCTCCAGAGAACCGTGGGTACTTTGAGGTGGGTTGTAACATTTCAAGGTCTTTTAAATAATTACTGATCCTTGGTGAAAGTTTCTGTGTGAGAATGGCAGCCACGTAAATATAACTTCACTCACACACAACACGTACTGCACTTGCAACAAGTGACTATACGGGCTTGGAATGGTCAGTTTACACTTACATTTAATAAGAAGTGTCTCAGTCTTGTTATGACTTGCACCTGGTGCCACACAGTGAATGAAGCCAGCATCCGTACATTGAATGTTGTCGAATGTATAACTGGTTGTTGTCAAACTGCCAGCAGTAGATGTTTCCGCTACCAATACAGTCGCTAGTTCTCTGGTCAAACTCATCTGACGACTGTGAATGAGCTGTGCGTGAACCGGCGGGTTTCCTCTGTCCCAGGTACACGAGATGTTCAGCCGACGGCCTGGTTCCAGTGCACTCGATGGCTCAGATGTAGGTGGCACAAGCTTTAAGTGGTTTACCTCTGCAGGATCTACGTACAAAGGAAAATCGATTGCATACAGTCTTGTATAGCAACGTCAGGGATCAACAACAACGACAAAACGACGACGACAATAACAACAACATCAACCCAGAAATCGTCTTTAACGCCGGCGTCTGTAGTCGTAATACCAATTGTGTAACAGTCATGTGACATGTGTTATATTCATACTAATTGTGTCTGTGAAAATAGGACATACACACACACACACACACACACACACACACACACACACACACACACACACACACACACACACACAGAAAGAGAGAGAGCGTTCCTTACAAGTAATGTTGACGGATACAGTCCTGGTGGCAAACATGTCACTCCTCCACGTCCAGTTACCCGTGTATGATCTGAGTACTTGTTTGTTTAATGTGAAGCGACCGTTGTCTTCACAAGTGCAAACAGAAGGTGTGTATTTAAAACATTTCCCATCTTTGATTGGAACTTGACATAATCGAATGGGTAAATCAGTTTCATCTGATGGTCCCCAAACTTGGAATTTCAAATTTTCAGTTCTGTTGCAAGTCACGTCCGATAAGATAAAAGGAAGGGCAATGCTTTTGTCCTCGGCAGCAGTAAAACCCAGCGAGTCATTCAGTGTCGGGAACTTGAGTGTTGCACCTACAAAAAATGAAAGTAGCGATCAAAGCAAACGACGATAATAGAGAGTATTTACATTATTTGATTATTAATGCAAAATCTGGTTTGCGGTTTGGACCGATGTTCAAGTAAGGCCGTGATTGTTATCAAAAATCAACTTCCTGTCACTTATTTACCAGCAGCAGGGGGAGGAGCCCAAGGTAAATACTTACATGTCTCTGTGGAACAGGCTGGTGTCAAACACAGTGAGAGTAATGTTAGCAAGCAAAGATGGTGTTTTAGCGTCAGATCCATGATCACTTAGAGCAACACAATCCAACGTGTGGTCAATCCGAGCATGTTGGCCTGCATTGCTGGTAAGTGAATCTATGGTATCGAGCCGAAACCGAGAAAAGGGGTTGCATATTTCTGTTTCCCTGTTTGCACACGGAAGCTGTGATATTGTATTGCTATGATATACAGTACTAGCTGGCTAGGGCACGTGCTCAGAAAAGCAGGAGCAAATGAAAATGAAAAATGTTGCCCGAAGTCTCTGCAAGGCCACCATACAATCTGTGTGCTTTTATAAATTCTTTTTCATATAATGAATTGCAACATCGCTCCTACTAAGATTTCATAATTTAAACCCATAGATCCATAAACTAGAAGAGGGAAATAACCTTAACCCTTACCACAGTGTAACGTAAGGCGGTCTCACACTTTCACTCCGCTTTCACATCACAGACATTCAGAAAGGCACGCATGCAAACGTCATCCAAGATTTCATAATTGAAACCCATAGATCCATAAACTAGAAGAGGGAAATAACCTTAACCCTTACCACAGGTTACGCCAGACGTCAGTCACACACACACACACACACACACACACACACACACACGCAGACACACACGCACACAGGGATGGGTGAGGGAACTTTCCATGACGTGTTTATGTACATAAAGTGTACAACAGCGCTTTTGTTTTGTACAGGGAAATACTTATCTTACTACATAAATAAACTGTCTCTGTGTGTGCGCGCGATAAAACCTTACTTAGAGTTGTCAAGACGCGATTCAAAATTGGTGGGTTTACTCAGGGTAACCCCGAGCTCACTCTGGAGGGAAACTAGTCAGAAAATCGGAATTTTAACTCCTTTTCCACCACGTATCACTAAACTGGGAGACCAGAACACATCTAGAGTTCTCACATCACAATCAGAATTAGAATTGGTGGCTGTATTCAGGGGGACCCCAGAAACATTAGGAACTATGAAACACCAGAGACACCTTACTTGGCTTGATGATAGATATTGACACGATTTTTTTTTACAAACATACTGTTTTGAATGACCTTACCTTAATGACAATGACCTTACCTTAATGACACTTACCTGAATGACCTTAATGACAATTCGGAGCTTCCTTTCCACCACGCATTGCCAAACAGGGAGACCAGAAACACTAACAAGATTGATCACATATGATAACTAGAGAGGCAGCCGCCTCCATGCCTCCCTTGTGACATGGGTCAAGGTAAGGTCATTCAAAAGAGTATGTTTGTAAAAAAAAATCGTGTCAATATCTATCATCAAGCCAAGTAAGGTGTCTCTGGTGTTTCATAGTTCCTGGCAATATTGAAGTTTTTCCCCAAACTGTTTGTATGGCCTTGACCTTAGGTCAAGGTCATTCAAATGACATCTCATTAATGTCTATCAATATGCCAAGTTTGACGCCTCTAGTATTTGTAGTTTCTCCGAAAACGGTAGTTTGAAATTCACAACAGACAGCTTCATTCAAAGTGGTATATATGCATAGGTCTTCTCAATGTCTATTAGCATGCCAGGTTTGGCGCCTTTTCTGTTTGCAGATTCTGAGAAAATGCCTATGTAAGGTTTCACAAAAATAGCTTGTACGGCCTTGACCTTGACACAAGGCCATTGAATACATGCATATCTGTTAAGTTCTTATCCATGTCTATCATCTTGCAAAGTTTAAAATCTCTGGTATTTGTAGACTCCAAGAAAATGTAAAATTTTCAAACAGACAGTTTTAGTGGCCTTGACCTTGAGTCAAGGTCATTGAAAATTATACATTTTGAAAGTTCTTATGGCTGTCTATCAGCATGCCATGTTTGGTGCCTCTGTAGATTCTGAGAAAATGCCAATGGTAAGGTTCTCTGCACAAATGCGTAAATCTCATACAAGGAAGGCTCATTCACAAAAGAAATTTCGTCACTTCCTGTTTCAGAAATGTGCTGGCTGCACCCCACTTTAAAGGCTCTATACGTAGAACAAGCATACTATAGCGTGTGGAAAAAAAATCATCGAATGCGAGTAATTTGTGCATCAGAATCAGTCACTTGGGTCACAAAATAGCGTCTGAGACCGTTGTGGTGTCTCGGGTCGGCACATGTGTCGCTCTGGAAGCTTGTTTTGTCATCGCGTTCGAAGCAGACGCCAGTGAAGCTTTAGGCCGGGGACACCGAGACCACAGTGACGTCACATCCTTTAGCGCGCGCTGCCTGAAGGATTTTGTTGGTGGGCTGGCCGCCTACGTGCGATCACGGTAAGCTTTATTCCACATTTTCATAATTTTGATAACATTCACGCATTGGTTTCCAATCTTTGACATTCCAGTTTGCCTTTCTGTGACCATTGTTGTAAGTTTTGTAGGCTGCAATGGGTCAGCTAGCGCATCGTTGACTCGTTGACAGGATACCAAAGGCAAAGAATGAAAGATCAGTGTTGATCGATAACGCTTCCCATGATCTTCAAACTAGTTTACTTTATGAATCATCCTTCCTTTCCGTGGCTCAAAATAAGCGCACCAGTTCATAAATTCAATTGTGTGTGTGTGTGTGTGTGTGTGTGTGTGTGTGTGTGTGTGTGTGCCGGTGTGAGGAGAGGGATGTAGGGAGGTTGATTTTATTTCCAGTCACACTCACACCATCAGAGCCCGGAGAGGGAGAGAACGAAATTAAAATTTTGCCTACTAGTAACGAAGTCCTTGTAGTCGGTGTCTGATTCACCATAAAATGTGCTTCAGATTATACAAGCTGGTTGTTTTACAGTTTGCTTTTTTTTGGCTGTTGTACTTGTAGGAGAAAGGAGTGCATGTATCACCAGCATGCTTGCATGGGGCAGAGGTGCTGCAGCATTAGGAGCACGTACTGTGGCAGCAATGCTGGAGGAAAGACCAGAACAGTTGAAGGTAAGACATTACACACTCGTCTTATTTTCAATATCCCTGAATAGCAAAAAGTAGGATACCATTACTCTTTTCTCTCTGCCAAACACATGCCCATGTGTGTGCACAGTGTAGTGTTTAATCACTGTGTTGAAGGTAAGCCATCCTGAAGTCCCAGTTTTAAGATGAAAAGGTTGGTATCTTGTAGCTGAGATTAAAAGGTTGAAATAATAACAGGACAACAGGTTAGAATTTTTGATTACTGTAATAAGAGAGAGAGAGAGCCCTCACCCAGTGACAGCACATAACTAAAATGCCTGTGGATTGTATATATTTCACTATTTTCAGAAGACAATGGACAAGATGGAGACAAGAAGACTGAAGGGGATGATGGTAGACATGATTGAGGCACAGCCAGGCCTCATACCTGCAGAAACATGCCATCCGATGCTGAACTTGGAACGTCTCTGCTGTGGTTATGGTCAATGCCAATTTTTGCTCCCAGTAGGTACTTCCTCTACCTACTTCCTCATTAAAAGTAAACTGGTATTATTAAACTATGAAACATGTAGAACTTTGCACCAGTGAAAATCTTACACCTGTCCCCTCATGCAAATGCATAATTATGCCTGAAATTTACGACCAAAACATAAAATTTACTTGTTGGTCCGTGTTATTCTGTTTCCTCTCTCCTTTCACAGTTGAAAATAACAGACCTTACTCAGAAATACTCTTCTTATTTTAGGAAATCCAGTACCTGATTTTGGACAGGATGGTTCTGCAGCTGTCACAGATAATGAGGCGAGACATGCTTGTCTGCAATGGCAAAGATGACGAGCGCAAAGCTAACCACCATGCTGTGTACAGGCAGTTCCTCATGTGGAGGCATGGTCTAGGTGCAGGAGACAGGCGGGTCATCCCCACGTGTGTTGGTGATTCGGGATCACAATCCTCACCCTATCAACCACTACACAGGGTTTATCCCATCGAGGCTGAACTAGACTGTTGGTTTGAACACTGACTTCACTGATGCTGCATATAGTGATATACACACCTTAGTAATGGAGCACCATGTTGGTAGCACTAATAATCACTCATGTTCATAGAAATGTAGTAAATGCTGACCACATGGGTGGTATTGTCGTGGTTTGTTTTTCTCTCTCCCTCTGTCTTCAAGAAGCTAAAAGGAGAGTGCTGACTGTAGACTTTCTGCATCAATCATGAGCAATGTATATAGATCAGGGATGACAACAACTTTTAAGAAAGCAGAGGAGATTTTCCCTGGGGCCGGGCTTGCGTAGAAGGAAGGCCAGAAAAAATTGACAGGGGGGGGGGGGGGGGGGGGGGCAGCTTACCGCAGCAGTCCTCAAACTGAATTGGCCCTCAAAATCGGAATGCAAGTAACGCCGAAAAAATTGACAAGCAGGGGGGGGGGGGGGGGGGGGGGGGGGGGGGGGGGGGGGGGGGGGGGGGGGGGGGGGGGGGGGGGGGGGGGGGGGGGGGGGGGGGGGTATCGCTCAGTGACGAAGTTTTTTTTTCCGCGGAGATTTTTTTAGAACAGCGGAGATTTTTTTAAAAGACAGCGGAACGGCGGGACTGTTGTCATCCCTGATAGATGAACTTTATATCAAAAGCCTTGTGTCCTTGTAAAAGTGGACCAGAAGAATAATGGACAAAAACAGCGAACACTTTTCTTTCATGTGTACGTTTTTTATTTATGTAACACTAGTAAAGGTGAGAAAATACCCCTTTTTGTCTTTGAGTTCCTCAGACTTGCAAAGAAAAAAAGATGTGTATGACTTTGGTTATTTGATTATGTATTTTTTTAGAAGCAAAAACAAACAATTTTGAGTTGTAGATGCACTGGAACTGCAGAAAATTGACAGAAGCAATGCATGTGTGGTACATGTTCACAATACACCTGTGCATTCGTGTTTGTGATACAGCGAGAGATGTATTGAACTGAGTCAAAAGGTAGTATTACATAGTAATAATAATAAAATGAATACAGTAACAGAGGGTTTTTACAAAAAGCCTCCCTTCTACAGCAGCTCTGGATGCTTTACAAGCATTGAGTGTTAAGAATTGTTGTGATCTGATCTACACTGATTGCTTTCAACACACCATCAAAATAGGCCTTCTGTAACTAGACAAAAACAACAAACAAACAAAAAGAACTCAACTGTCAAAGTGAGGTGAACCCACAGGAAGGGCATGAGAAAAGAAGTATTGAAATTGACAAAAATGACCACATAAAAAGCAGTTTTCCATAATATTGTAAACTTCTCCCTTCTTCGCTGTCAGTGTTGTTTGGCTCACCTACACACCATCGGTCTTTCTCACGCAACTCACACACACACCACACACCAATTCAATGTTTAGTTGTTCTGGATGGCCATTATTATTCACTCGATTTCCTCTTTTTGTCCGGATGCAACAGTTACAATTTCAATGTCAGAGTACTAAACATAGTTGTTAGAATGACAGCAAAGTAATTACAATATGTATAAGTCATGCACAAGCACAGAAGTAGATTTTAGGAAGTAGCACAGCTGTATGATGACAGTACTGATGTACAGCACAACTATGCACAACTGTAAGGCTTTGAAAATGAGCAAAAGCAGAATGCACAAATTCATTTCTCAAAGCGTGATATTTCGGACTGAAACAAGTTGTTTTGATGGTGGATATTCTACAGGCGCCAGCGTAGTTGAAATCCTCCAAAGGTCTGAGGCTTTGCCACATGCCCTGTCTGTCAGCTAGCCTCATTTTCACAGCTGAAAGTTCACGGGTCCCGAATGTGTGGGTACATCTTCCTCTCCTTCTCTGGGAAGACCATCTCCCTGTCTTCTTGCTGAAGCATCTGTGGTATCTGAAAAACCATAGGAATCATTTCTTGTCAACTGCTAGTGCTATCATGATGAAATTCAGTTAGATACTCTGCCTCTGTGTTACACACACACAACACACACACACATCACACACACACACTATGTGCATTAATAATAAAGCTCGATATATAGCAGTGGTCACTGAAACGTGAACTTTTGTGACAAAACAACAGCTATGCCCGTTTTAATGGACACACGTATACATCATTGCTGGGGTGAAACTGATGAAAATGTAAAAAAAAAAAAAAGGGGGGGGGTGGGGGGGGGGGGCGACGGACATGGTTAACAGCATGGCTCCAGAAAGTATGGGGGAGGGTCCCTGAACTGTCAATATCATCCTCACATGTACATAACCTAAGCACACAAGACTGCCACCATTTTTTTTTTATTCTTATTTTTTTTGTTTGGGGGGGGGGGGGGATTTCCCCAAAATTATTGGGGCAGAAATCTGCCCTGAGGGTGGAAGAGTGCCATCCATGTCTATGTGCAGACAACTGAATCATGCAACGCTACTTACACTGGCTCCCCTTTCCTGTTGGTCCATATGCCCCCGTCACTGTGGATGTTTGTGGTCCAGAGCAGTTAGCAGGTTTCGCACACGATACACCCATTTGCACAATACATCAGTGTGTGCTGATGAAACACCTCCAGTGCAGCCGTGCGCCTGTTCAAAAATGAATGGATAATGCACTGGCTTTTGTACATGTGTATAGTAGGCTATTTTCTATCCCCTACCACCACCCCCACCCCTGAATCCACCCCCTTTCCTTCTCTTGTGACTTGCAGCAAAGAGAAAAACAGGTGATACCCACTCAAACACAATGCCTATGATTTTCATAAAATTAAGCATAGTCCAGCGTACTGTTCCAGTACTGTCTCATACAAGAAGGTGTGATGAAAATGCACCATTCCAGAAATTAAAAACAAAACCAGATGAAAATGTCTGATGCCAATATTTACTCTTATAGTGAGCACTGATGAAAATCACACACACACACACACACACACACACACTGAAGCCTTTACCTAGAATGACAGGGATTGTCCCGGGAAAGAGTGGTGGTCAGCCCAGTAGCCACCTATGGTAGATTCCAGATAGGTGTGCTGGACTCCATGGAAAACACCAGAGTCCAGGGAACATTAGACTTAGCGTCCGTGGCCCACAGCCCCAGCTTACAGTAGTCATTTCCTGACAGTAAATAAAATCATTCAAGCAAGACTCTCATCTACTGAATATCCACAGTGCTATAAACTAAAAAATAATACTAGTAACAATGATAAAAAAGTCATCTGAAGACAGGTCAGTACATGTAGCACATGAAGTAAAACTAAAAGGGCGAGGGAGCTCCATCTAAAAAATCAACAAGCTAGTTGCCCAGTTCTGGGGTCTAATTAATATGGTGTCGAGTAGTCTACACGCAACTGAGAGCACACGTGAACAAGGGTAATTCATCTTCCTCCTCAACACTTTTCAAGCGTATTTTCATATAACTTGATGACAAAACAACCAATTTACCATTTACAGTAGAAAGAAAAGGTTTTGTGCAAGTTATTAGTTATTAAAAATTTAATGCAAGTTGTTGGTGACAGGGGATGGTATGGTTGTATTTCATAATAAGCAAACTCATTACTTCATTATTTGCTTTATCATTCACTATAATGTTTCAAGAACTGAATAACAACTTACAGTATAGCTGTCAAGTGGAAGTAAGGGCTCATACTAGTCATAGTCAGGATCATCAACATCACCATGGATCTTCTTCCTCCTCCTTTCTTCTACTGTCACCTAAGTGGAATGCCTATGATAAAAGAAGGCATTCATCAACTGAAACTGAAAAAACTGCCATGTAAAGAACCTACACACAATGGGCATAGTGAGTGAAAAAAACAACAACAATGATCTCTTAGTTAGTGAAAACTTGGGGTAAGTCGCTCGTAACTGTTCTGAGCTAGACCAGCAACAAGGTCACTGGGTACACAAACTGACCCCCCACCCCCTCCCCCTCAGTCAACTATCACAATGACTACTATATGCTGTTGTTTTCTTTTCATTTTTCGACTTGTGCACCTGGAAAGACAATCTGAATGTTCCACAAAGGGATAACCCCAAAGTGATATTTTGACAATCTTACAAATTACATGCTTCGTCTATGTAGAAAATGCATGTAACAAGCATGCACACACACAGTAATGTAACTCTCCTTCAGTTATGATTCACATATATGACTTCATTCTAACAGACCTCTTTCTTCGGTCCTGCTTATTAACATAAACAAAAATATGCACCTAGCATCGTGCTCCACTCAAATGGGTCCATGAATGAATCTTGACAGGAGATTCATTCTTGCTGTCCTCCCAGACTTGGTAGTCACAGGCTCTGGAGGCGAGTATCTACCTTCTGGTAAAGAACCACACACAAACATGTATTGCTTCAACTTACAGACGTCAGTGTACATGAATGCATGAACACATCTCACAGTAAACATGATCAGTTGAAGTAAAATGAAACAAAAAAAAAAAAAATGTAGGGTAGGTGAAAGCTGTTGTTTTTGTTTTCTTTTTCTGTAAATCACTAAATGTTTGTGTCACTGTGTGTGGTGGTAAGGCCAACCTCCCACACCAACACTTGAATGAAATTTAAAAACGAAAACACACACACACACACACACACCACCACACACACACACACACACACACACACACAGATATATGATTATGTGACGTGATGAGAATACAATTACATGTAGTAACACTGAAAACCTTAGAAACCCTAATCCAAAGAAACACCATAGAAGATATCACTTACTTGTGACATGTTGACTTGCCCTCTTTTTTTACCCAAAGTTGGCTGATTTCTTGCTGTCTGCTTGTGAGTGTGGACTGCAAGCACAAAGGTGATTATCATCAGGCAACTAAGAGGACTTGGTACACTACAGTGCACTAACACAAAGCACACCTTGCCTCACTGAGCTTATCACAGCTGAGAGAGTTCTGTCAGCAACTGACAGTGGCTCAAAACCTGCGCTAGTTCCCAACCAAAGTAAACCAACCTCATAAAACTAACATGTACAGTAAGATTAGACAAGAAATTCAGAACACAGCCCTTCTCTTACATTGATGCCACTGGCATTTCTTCCTCACTCTGTTGGTTCCACGCCAGACATCTGACTACCACCACTGGCAGTGGCACTGTCAAAAGGGAAAGAGACAACTTATTGCAACAAACATGATCATGACATGTGTTCACTGTTGTCTGAGAGGATTTCTTGGAATAACACATGTGGCTACAAAGCATAAGCATGCATAACTCTACAATAAAAAAAAAAAAAAACCCAGTATAAAAGCATACTGCAGCACGCAAGTAGTCACCACTACCAGTGTCACTATTATAATGCGTCATGATAAATACAACTTCACAGTATCTGATGAAGTACATGTACCTGTCAGAATTTGCTGAGATTTCTGAAATTGCAGGAGTAAAGGCACCTACCCTTGCAAAGATGCTTCCAGCTGCAGCTAGGGTTGATGTGCTTGCGTCTAGCTGTGGACCAGACGTTCCTGCCACTTCAGGTGGATCCGCCCAAACTGGAACTATAAACATCCCCCCACCTATCAATACTGAAATAAATCATCATTTACAAACAACAACAACAACAAAAAACAACAACGACAAAACAACAAGAAGAAAACATGAAAAGCAATTATAAGACAGCCAATTTATACTATGACATTTAATTTTCATCTGTACATTATAATTGGTATACAAGCTTGGTGGAATTAAAAAGCGCACACACACACACACACACACACATTATATGTATATAATGTTTTGCAATTTGACCTGTGCAATTCGACGACAAACTACTTGAAACAAAAAGTGTGCTAACCTGCATGGGTGGCGGCTGTAGAGATCTTGACGAAAAGTACCTGCACACACACACACCACACACACACACACACAATAAAGAAAAATAATTTTTAAAATGATGGACATGACATTACCAGAATAAAAAAAGCAGACTGCCACTGGCTAGGGCCTGTCACTAGTGGACTGGGTGGTTCAATTATCAGTAACACACTGTGTGAAAATACTCTATCTCATAATTATGTTCCCTTTTTCATTCTCCCTAAATGAGAAAACCATTGGAACAGTATTACTCGGTGTACACACTTGCTTCTGTTTCATATCAAGTTGCACTGTTTCTGCCAGTACACTTATTCTTGTCTTGCCACACAAACCACCTGTATGGCCGGGGTGACTCGGTGCGAAACCACTGTCCGCCATAACACTGCTGTTTCGGATACTTAGTCGGCACGAAACTTTCTTCAGACACAAAAGTCAGGTTATCTAGTCACCACTAACAGTATACTACAGTGATTACTTACGTATTCATCAGCATGGAGTGAATGGCCCAAACGTCCGTGAGCCTTTGGTCCGACGTGAGAGGCCAAGCGCGTATCAATCAGTCCCTCAGCTTCAGTCTGCCACCGCGGCAGTTTCTATTCCTCGGGAAACTTTGGACTGCATACTCGCGCTCTTGCGTATGTCGGCGCCGCTTCTTCGATGAACTCGTGAATTTTGTTTTTACGGGAGTGGGTTGTCGGGTTGTCTTAGGAATCACACCTCGTATTTTCGCTTTCACTCGGGAGCAATATGTTTACACTTGCACTGACTGTGACGTCATAGCTTGCAGTCTCGGCCAGCAGCTTGAGGCGCTGGTTGGTGGCTATTTTTTAGACTCGTGTTGCCGGACAGCCGGTAAGAAAAGGAGGGTAGGCTCAAAGAAAGTCGTATTTCTCAAATATTAAAAGCCGCAAAGTCACAGAAACGGTCGCGATGGTCAAATGAAACCCCCTTCTACTTGGCAAATAGCCTGAAACCTTCGTAAGCGGCAGTTTTTCCCTGAGCGCCCGTTACGAATATAGGGCCTTTAATGAAAACAACGAGAGGAAACAGGCAACCAGACTGGATGGGACACCACGCTTCCGAGTGGCTTCAAGAAAGCAAGAAAGTCCTTTGCACTGGAGCCAGTCAAGATCAGCTGCACCTATGGTACAGTATATAATTATATATCCATACACCCCCACCCTGTTGATTGAAGTGACTAATGTTCATATAATTTCTTTGTTACTGACCACTTTTCTTTTTATTTATTTATTTATTTATTTATTATGTTTTTTTTTGTTTTGTTTTGTTTGTTTTGTTTTTTTTTTTTTTTGGGGGGGGGGGTGTCACTTTTTTCTTTTTGTTAATTAATCTAAAGAGATGAGCCTGGATGGCTTCTGCTTTGCCTGGGCGCAGATGTTCATAGTCCACACAAAGCGGAGGAGGAGCGTGTGTGGCTTCATGTTCCTTCAGCAGTTCCTTGATCTCCCTGATGCTGTAGACTGATGCTAGTTCCACAACCTGCTCCTGCAGTTCATCAACATATCCTGAAAAACAAATTGCAGACAGATGACATAAGCACCCCCACTGCATATGATAAAGTGTTGATGTCTCAAAAAATTGTATTAATTAACAAAAAGAAAAAAGTGACACCCCCCCCCCCCCCCCCCCCCCCAAAAAAAAAAAAAAAAAGAAAAAGAAAAAAAAATACATAATAAATAAATAAATAAATAAATAAAAAGAAAAGTGTCAGTAACAAAGAAATTATATGAACATTAGTCACTTCAATCAACAGGGTGGGGGTGTATGGATATATAATTATATACTGTACCATAGGTGCAGCTGATCTTGACTGGCTCCAGTGCAAAGGACTTTCTTGCTTTCTTGAAGGCCACTCGGAAGCGTGGTGTCCCATCCAGTCTGGTCGCCTGTTTCCTCTCGTTGTTTTCATTAAAGTGGGGTGCAGCCAGCACATTTCTGAAACAGGAAGTGACGAAATTTCTTTTGTGAATGAGCCTTCCTTGTATGAGATTTTACGCTTACCCTGTAGAAGAGGGTCTTAATCATAATGTAATTGGAAGAATAGAAAATTTACTATAATACCAAAGCAGCTTAAAATTCATGTGACGAGTCATAACTTGTGGAACTGCTGACCTGTGAAGAATGCCAGAGTATGAGAACCCATACATCTTTGGGGCAAAGTGGTTCAGTACAGAGTGGAACCCTTCAATGGATGCTGTCTGGGGTCCAGTTGACAACATGGGGACATCCTTCATCATCTGACGGGACTCCAGAATGTCTGTCAGTTTAGCAGACAGTTTCGTACCTGGAATTTTAAAACAGAAAATGGACTGATTATTCACACCCAAGTAATTACTAATACTAATGCTGACTTACTCACAGCGATCGTCAAATGCGCTCGCCCGCTCGCTTTCGCGACCAAATTTACCGTCGGGCGAGTGAAAGCTCCGGTAGCGGTAGCCCGAATGGCGAGCAGGAATTCTGAGATGATTGATCTCATGAATCAGAACCTAGCAGCCACTCCCGTCAAGCAAAGACCCGTAGATATCTACGGTCTTTGCGTCAAGTGTTTAGCTTCTCTATCATCGATGTCGTCTGCTGTGCCAATGTGGGCCCGCCATACAGTTTCCGCGCATGCGCTTCGGCTGCGGTATTTTCAAAACATCCCGTCTGCGATGCGAGCTTCCGGCAGACGCCATGTGACGATTTGTGCCTGGTCTCGTGGCTCCTCCGCCGGCGAAAAACCCAAACTGAGATGACAAGCAAAAGTACGAAGCCAAAAGAGAAAGGAAGTTTCTGGAAAAGTGGAAGACCAGGAAAGATGGCACTCCAAGACAGTGGCTCGTCTATGACGAAGACAATAACCACATGGTTTGCAGTTACTGCACATTATTTTCATCCGACAAAACCACCGAGTTTGTTCAGTTTCCAAAGTGTTATTGAAAATAGATGTTCAAAAGTATCTGTATACCATGTAACAACGAGAAACTGAAAATAGAAACAATCCGTTTGATTTGATATGTGGTAAAAAAATGACACCCCCCCCCCCCCCCCCCCCTTCCTCACCCATTCACCCACCCACCACCAACGCTTCAAAAATGCTGAAATGACAAACTCAAGGTCCCATATAGACTACAGTACTAAAACCTGTATTTGCGATTCGGGCTACCAGAATTTTTTTCAGGCTACCAGTTTTGTTCAGGGCGGTAGCCCGATTGGCTACCATGGTCCTGACACATTTGACGATCGCTGTACTCAGTGACAGATTGAACTCGGTTAGGCATCCTGAGAATTTTAAGCCACTTTTCAAGGACTTCAGAACAAGCCATGAAGAAACAGACCTGCTTTTATCCAATTCTTGTTTCTCTCTTCTCCTTCCAGGTCTGGATGCTGGCACCGCGGGAACTTTGCTCCCTTGTGCTGGTGCTTGTTGTGGAGGTGATTGGACAGCGAGCACCATTTCTCCAGCATCAGCTGTCCATCTGCGTCTGGTGTTGAAACTGCAACCCAGTAGAGGTGATTGCAGATGGACTTGATCCACTGCTGGAGTGCACCACATTCCTTCTCACATGCCAGCTTCAGCAGTTTCTTCTTTAAACCTGCAAGGGGAAAAATGTATTCACCAATGTGCAACTAAAATACGACAGAAACAGACAACACAGACATTATTTTTGTGTCCGACACTCATTTTTTTTTTTAATTTCTGTTTTTGGTACATATACATGCCACAAACATGCACACACTCACAACATACACACACATTCCATCTGAGTAACAGCTACACATCACAATCATTATAATCACCAAGGGAAGTAACTTGCTTTATACATGTACCTAATTATGATGCAGTTATGTTACACACAGGTTTGGTCTCATCAACATAGTACACGGATAGCCACACACCTGCGTGCAAGTAGGATACACTTACAGATGGAGATAGACATAAGGGAGGGGGTAGGTCAGGGTAGGTTGGGGCAAATGTGCGTACCACAGTATGTCAAAGTTGTGTGGTTCTCAAGCTGATATTAGACATGTATATAGTTGCCAGATTTTTTTTAATGTAGGAAAATTTGCAGATAATAAATGCACATTTTTTCTGCCACATATCTTTGTTTCATTCATTGTTTAAAGGCAGCAATTTTGGGGATCTGCTCCTGCAGCCTGCATCTATAGATAAAAAATTTTGCTGTCAGGAGAATCGAATCAAATCTTTAGTGTCCGACAATATTACATGTACTGTCTTGTAACTAATAGCCTTCTTTCCGAATTTGTCAGCCTGAATTATAAATAAATCGGGTTTCTTTCCATAGTTTTCTTTGTTATGTGTTTGTATCAGAGTCTATGCATTCCCTGCAAACTACAGAAATACACTAATCCTGGCAATAACAATATTAAGATACTTGCATGGGGTTACACACCTTTCACAACGTGCCACACATCAAAAGAATGCTGAGTTCCTTGCATGTGCTCGCGTGTACACCCACTTGATAATGGAAGGGTGGCGGTCGGTGACCAGCTGCCCAACTGTCAGACCAGCATCTGCCAAGGATTGAATGCTGTCCTCCAGGACCTTTAACTCCATTTTAACACTGCCGCCTGCAACGTTGCTCTGGAAAATAGGACTGAGTATGACTGGCAGATACTTGAAGCTTACACAGCACTTGCTATTGCACATGTTACGAGCATTTCCAATATGACAGCCATCCCATTGTAACCCCATAAATTTAAGCCAGACTTTTTTCTCACCCAAATAGACAAAGGTTAGAACAGACTTTGCACAAAGCATTATTGCTGTATTAGTGAAAGTTTACAAATTACAGTTAATTGTAAAACAGTGACTTGGTAGGCCACGTACTGCACACTACATACTCTGTCACCAGCAATACTGTATGCTTTGAACGGTATCACTAAATGTATACGACAATGACCATTTCAGCATTAGTAGAAATTCAAGCAGCTGTTTGTAATCAGGAACAGTTGCATGCTTCAGGATGTTATAAAATGTAATAAAAATTTACCTGAGAACAGTATGCTGGAAGACATCAGGAGATTACCAGCTGGTATATCCTTTATGAAAGGCTGGCTGTCCCATGTGTGGCTCTTTTCTCTGCAGCCAGCATTTGAGCACTCTTGCTCAATGCGAACAAAGGAGCCCTTCACATGCCTCACAGATGGAAGGGCTACTTGTCCACATGCAAAACAGTGCTCAAACAACTGCAATAGTTGTGTTTGGAACACAATAAACTTCCGCTCCTTTGGCAGTATCTCTGGCAAGGGACTGCAAGAGTGCATTATACTAATATAAAATAGGAATTTTTTTTTTTTTTAAATGACTAAGAATGAAATGCTGCTAATGAAGGCACTAAAAAACAACATGCACTAAGGCAAGGACAAAAATCAGTGTTTAGTACACAATATTCAGTCACTAACGTATACCACCATCCCACATTAACTCATAGTGCCCTGGAGCCATTGTGCCAGACAAGCCCTGGAGCTAGAGAGCCAATCAGACCCCTGTATCCCTGAGAAAATGGTGCCTATGCTTGAGCAGGGAGCAGCATGGCATGTGCTGCTTATAATGCATGAAACAATTTATTAGAGGTTTGGAAACTGCTTCTCCTGATAACATTTCAGTCAAATAATGTTCTAAGATGCGGAGAAATATTTTTTCCATGTATTGGTTGTGTGTTCGCTGAGTAAAAATGAACAGAAAGAGCAGTACACAAACAGCACACTCATCACCACATGCTTTCATACAGACGAAAATATCCACAAATTTCACACTGTTTTTAATGTAAAGTGCTTCTCAGTGGCTTCACAAATACTGAAATATCAATCAGATTCAATGGCGAGCAGATAATTCCACCTTCCATGCGGAAAAGAAACGACGATCCGACCGCCAGAACGGTTTTCTCAGCCGGCCTACTTCGATGCCAGTGCAGCTCTCGCCAGACACATGAAAACTGGCTTTCTTGCAAATTCTGAAGACTTATATCCCACTATCGGGAAAAGAATGAGAAAGAAATGTTGCCAGTGCAAGAGTTCAGAAGTTAATTTTATAAAAAAAAATCACGTAATCACGTACGAAAAAAGAAAAACTTACTTTGAACTGAGCGCCTTCACTCCGCACATACTATCCCTGACGGGGCCTCACAAATCAGAACACGTGACCTTTACAGTCCAATCAACGACCAGAACACGCGAGTCAGTCAAAATGGCCGTCAAAACACATTCACAGTTTCTGTACACACTGTCCAAGTTCCAACACAAGAAACAGTTCAAACTCACTGGAAAAAACAACGATGTACACAACACCAGCCCCTACACTGTTCGTAGAATTTACTGCTGGTTCAGTTCAACGTGATACGGCTTGAAACACTTGATACACAGCGCGATCTGACACACATCGCAGTGCGTGTGGCTTTCTGCTCTCACACCTAGCTTCGAACACCGACGGCACCTGTGTTTCTTGTCACGAATCTCCGGGTAGTGGAAGACTGTTGGTTCTGGATCGACGGTCCTCTGGCGTTTCCTGCCTGTATTCCTCACCCCACCGATCAGCTGCTTTGCCAGATTTTGCCGATAGTCAAGCAGAGTTCGAGCCTTCGCCCGACCCGTCTTGGTCCGCAATTGATGGTTGGGTGACTCGCTCATGACGACAAATGCATTTGAGATGCAGGTGTCCAGGAGAAAGTAAAAGATGTAGATCCACCATCTCTTGCACATCCTGAACGTAGGGTACTCGGTGCGAATCTGGTCGGCCCTGTCAACCCCAAACATGTTGTTGTTGTAGTTCTTCACCACTGAAGGGCAGTTGACATCAGACCGAGCAGGGCTCCCTAAACTGTGCGTCTGTGCGTAATTTACGCACTGAAGTAAAAATTTACGTACTAAAAAAAATTCGAGGGGGTACGTTGAAGCATTATGAACGCGATCTGTGCGTAGCTTGACGCACTACCTCTGCACTACCGTGCGTACGCCTATAGGCTTGTTGTGATCGAGTGAGTGTTCTCCCTTGCCTTGGCCGCGTTCAGTTCGGTTCTGTTTAACGCTCGCAGGCGGTAACTGTCTACTGCTGCAGGTCGGCGGCTTCTACAGCCACTCGCGCGTAGTGAATGTGCCCCTTCTTTTCCCTCTGCGCACCGAAGCACCCGGCGTACGTGCGATGTCGAAACCATGGACGAAAGATTTTAGAGTCAGTGCTCTTGTTACCTATCGGATTCGTTTTCTCTGTGACGAATCATGCCACCGAAAAAAGTGAAAGTTCAAAAGACTATAGACTTTTTCGTCAGTGGAAAAGTCAGTTGTGGAGGGGCTCGAGCCCTTGCCCGGCAGCGGGTGCACTTCGGCGTCAGATAGCTACGATTCAGACGTCGCGTCAGAGCCGGTCGGCACAGAGCAGCAAAACTTAGTGTACAAAACTGAATTGTACGGACAGTACCCACTTCATTTAATTATATGATTTGAAGTTGATAAAATTCAGTTTTGCACACACACAGTGTGACACACACACACACACACACACACACACACACACACACACACACACACACACACACACACACACACCTTATGTGTTCAGCAGTATTTACTGAATTTATAATTCCATGCACTAAAAAACTTGAGAAATGATTCTGACCCTTTAAAAATTGAAAGTGGGGGTACAAAGACCCCCTAAAATTTTGAACTGGAGGTCAGTGGACCCTTTAGGTCTGTAGCTTTTAGGGAGCCCTGCCGAGTGCCGTCTTTCTTTCTCCTCTTGACAGTGTCGTCTGCTGCTGCTGGGTCGTCAGCTGTCGACAGAAGGAAAACCGGCTTTTTGTCTTGCCACACTGTCACAGCAATGTCACCTTTCTGGGCAACCATTTTCTGCCCCTGGACTCTCAACCTCTGCTTCACTGAAACTTTGTTCACGATGGTTTTGGCCTCCTCAATCCTGTCGGACCTGACAGTTCCTCTTGCCAGAATTTGTCTCTCTTTCAATTTCTGGAACAGCCAGACACTTGAAAAAAAATTGTCTGTGTTAACAGTGTAAAACTGTCCTTGAATTGCTCGTGTCAGGTCCAACACAACACGAGATGATAAGGGGACACGCCGATTTTCACCGTCACCACCTGTGTCCCCCTTCCCCGTGTACACCTGAAACTCATTTGCGTAGCCGTTTTGAGGATCAGCCCGCATCCACACTTTGATCCCATACTTAGTGGGTTTTGCGGGTAAATACTGGCGAAAACCCAGTCGTCCACGAAAGGCGACCATTGCCTCATCCACACTTGTCTCAGGGTGCGGATTGTAGGAAGTGAGACAAGTGTGGGATATTGTTTCGAGGAGAGGTCTGACATGGTGCAGTTTGTCGTGGCCGTCCTGTCCTCGAGGGGGGTTGGTTTCTCGGTCGTTGCAGTGGAGGTACTGTGAGATTTTCTCGAACCTCTCTCGGCACATTATCTCTGCAACTTTCAGGCCCCCGAACAACCAGTCCGTGCTCCAGTACATGTCAGCTTGGGGGACCTGAATGATTGACATGTAAACGCGCATACCCAGGTATGCTCGAAGCTCCGCTTCAGTCACGGGGCTCCATCGGGGATCTGGTTTCTCGGCGCATCTCTGGTCGGCATATCTGTTGGTCTCCACAACCACTTTTTGAATCAGTTGTGGAGTGAAAAACTTTTCAAAAAAGTCAATCTCGTTCTTTTCTGCCCCAAGTTGAAACGTTGCACCAGGCTGAGGGCCAGTGAACGCTGGTTTCTGCGTAAAAGACAGATTTTCCGTCCACCTATCTCCACGTGGTGGCAATGGCGGCAGACGCTGGGGCACTGCTTCATCGTCGTCGTCCTCTTCTCCCGATGAAAAACTGATGTCAGACATCGCGATTTCATCATCAAAATCGTCATTTTCCGCTCTCTTAACTGCATTTGCTAGATCGGCTTCTGTAAAACCGGCAAAATCCTCTTCTTCGCTGTCACTGGCTAACAGATTTGCGTAGTACTCGGCAGCAGCGTCCATTGTTTCAGGCAAGCGATTTCGCAATGGCCGCGCAAGTTTGATAGCCGCGGACACCGCTTTCCCCTCAACCAACCACCACAAACCTTACATCAACAGAAACCTCAAAGCCTCATCTTTATTCATAGCTAGTTAGTTTCAACCAATCGAGAAGCAGTTTCTATTAATACAGGCCAATAGAAGAGACCCTCTCAAGACGCTTTAGAGCGTCGCCCGCTGTGCAGAGCATGAATGGGCCTGACGCCTGAGAGCGTCTCTCGCGCTGTGTACTACGCTGCGACCGACGCTCTGCGGCGTCAGTAGGGCAAAATGAGTTAACACACAAATCATATAGTCAATTAATTAGACACAAATGATGTTACAAACACGCTTTTAGTTTTATGTACAAACAACAATAAATAAACATTAAAATACACACACACAATCACATTTCCCTTGAAACCTTAAAAGCGATGCAAAGTGAAAAGAATACTCACATAGTACTGGGATCATCAAACTCCTCTTCACTCGCTTCCTCCATCGGAGACCACTCAGGATCACACATGCCTGCCTTTACGGGTGTCACAGCTGGTGTCACTGTGGCACTGCTCGTTTCATCATCCTGACTAGTTGGTAAGGCATGCTGGTATCCTGTCTCCAAAGTCAACTGACACTGTGTACTGGTTGATTTCCTGCTCTCACTATATGTCTGCACACCTGTAATGTACAGATAAGGCAAAGAATGAACCATTTCCCTTACCCACTAATTACTATGACATAGTTCAAAAGCATACTTACACCAACACATGATCACTTCATCATGCAAACACATGGGTACATGCAGGCAGTAGATGGCAAACTCACAAAAGAGCAAGGAACTGAAAAGGCAAATTACAAACCTTTGTGCCTCATAGGAGGGTCCACCTGTGTCCCCTTGCTGCACTTCTTCACAGGCATCTTAGGCTACAGTAAACAAGGAAAAAGTACGTCAGAATTAATTTACACTGTTGTGTTAAACTCATGACAAGTTGTGGAGATATAACACAAAAGAGGTAATACACCAACGCAAAACAGAATTAGGTGCACACACACACGTGCACGCACACGCAGATACGGTACTGTAAGTAAATAATTATATAATTATAGTGAGAGTGATGCATTATTAAGTGGAAATAAGACGCTGAGAATGGACTTACAATCAGTGTCATAGTGGTCTGTGTCTCCACTGTCCTGTTTTCTTCTTCTTTTCTTTCTTCTTCTTTTTCCTCCTCATTGTCACTGACTGCAAGTATCTCCTTGATAACCTAAAGCAATAAAGTGAGTACACTTACTTTCATTTTCAGTTTCAGTTTATGTCCCTATCTCAGTATAGATCCCTACATGGTCCACCCCTTGTCGTGGGGTAGTGGCTTGTGTACCTCAATGACCCAGAGAACTATGCCAGCAGGAGCACATGCTCCTGGCAGGGTCACCCAAGCTGGACAGGTCGAAGGGTAGAGGTCAGACGAATGTGGACCACCTCTCCAAGAGGCTAAACAGGTTTGCGTAGGGTTAACAGCCCTACCTGTAAAAAACACTAAGTTGCTGAAGCATCGACAGCAACAAACCGAGACATTCACCTGGGCGAGGAAGGGTCTCCATCCCGGAGACCTATGACGCATTGCAGTGAAAGCCGAAAGGAAGCTGCAAGGCCGACCCCCCTTCTAACACCCAGGACAACAACGAGAGTAGCCACATGGAACATCAGGACAATGTATGAAGTAGGAAGGACCATACAAGTCGCAAGAGAGATGAAGAACTAGAAGATAGGAGTACTGGGACTGAGTGAGACAAGGTGGCTACAGACAGGACAGCTGAGATTTTCATCGGGAGAGCAATTGCTGTACTCTGGACACACAGAGGATGGAGCCCCCCACACTGAGGGCGTGGCCCTGATGCTGGCACCGGAGGCACAGCGGGCACTCATCGGCTGGGAACCTGTCAACTCCCGCATCATTACAGCCAAATTCATCACCAAGAAAAAAGACATCAAGCTGAACATCATCCAGTGCTACGCTCCCACCAATGATGCGGAAGAGGAGAAAAAAAAATGACTTCTACCAACAACTGCAGACAGTGATAGATAGAGGAGGAGCCAAGGACATGACCATACTGATGGGAGACTTCAACGCCAAGATTGGATCAGACAACACAGGCTACGAGGACACCATGGGAACACACGGACTGGGACAGATGAACGAAAATGGTGAGCGCTTTGCAGACTTTTGTGCCCTGAACCAGCTAGTGATAGGAGGCAGCATCTTCCCACACAAGCGCATCCACAAGGCCACATGGACATCACCGGACCATGTCACGGAGAACCAGATTGATCACATCTGCATCAGCCGGAAGTTCAGGAGATCGTGGCGGGATGTGCGCGTGATGAGGGGTGCCGATGTATCATCAGACCACCACCTTCTTGCAACAACATTGAGACTTCGGCTTAAGAGGCACACCAACGCCAACAACACACGGACCAGGTACAACGTTGGACTACTCAGGAACACAGACACACAAGCAGCATTCCGGATCAGCCTTTCCAACAGGTTCCAGCCACTGCAAGACCTGATAGAAGACAGTGAAATGGACATCGAGACACAGTGGGAACACAGCAAGAAACTCTGGCACGACACATGCGAAGAGGTCCTTGGCAAGAGAAAGACCCAACATAAGCAATGGATCTCTGCTGATACCATCCAGAAGCTGGAAGTTAGGAAAGAGAAGAAAACTGCACTGAACACGAGCCGAACAAGAAGAGCTAAGGCAAAGGCACAAGAGGAATACACAGCAGCTGACAGAGAAGTGAAGAGGAGCACCAGGAAGGACAAGAGGGACTACATCAACAACCTGGCCAGTCAAGCAGAGGAAGCAGCCCGACAAGGGAATCTAAAAGACCTGTACCAGGTGACCAAGAAGCTCGCGGGCAAATTTCAGCAGACAGACAAACCAGTGAAGGACAAGAACGGGCACCCACTGACAACAACTGAGGAACAGCTGAAACGATGGGCAGAACACTTCAGGGAGCTGTTAAATCGCCCCATCCCTGAAACACCACCAGACATCCCACCAGCAGAGACAGAACTACCCATCAACTGCGACAAGCCCTCTAAGGCGGAGATCAGGAAAGCCATCATGACACTGAGAAATGGGAAAGCTGCAGAGCCGGACGAGATACCAGCAGAAGCCATCAAAGCAGACACAGAGACAGCCGTCAACATGCTGCACAGCCTATTCAGCAAGATCTGGGAGAAGGAAGAGGTGCCAGCCCAGTGGAAAGAAGGGATCGTCATCAAGCTGCCAAAGAAAGGGGACCTCAGGGACTGCAGCAACTACCGAGGGATCATGCTCCTGTCAGTGCCAGGCAAGGTTCTCAACAGAATTCTACTGGAGAGGATGAGAGAGGCAGTCGACCCCATGCTCCGAGACCAGCAGGCGGGCTTTCGCAGGAACAGGTCCTGCGCTGACCAGATTGCCAGCCTACGCATCATTGTGGAGCAGTCGCTGGAGTGGAACTCCCCCCTCTACATCAACTTCATAGACTATGAGAAGGCTTTCGACAGCGTAGACAGAGAGGCGCTGTGGAAGCTGCTAAGGCACTATGGAGTTCCTGGGAAGATCATCTCCCTGATCCAGTGCACCTACCAAGACATGAGCTGCAGGATTGCCCATGCTGGCCAGTTGTCAGAAAGCTTCGAGGTGAAGACCGGAGTCCGCCAGGGATGCCTGTTGTCCCCGTTTCTCTTCCTCCTGGTCATCGACTGGATCATGAAGACCACTACAGCAGGCAGGAAAAACGGGATACAGTGGACACTCTGGACGCAGCTGGATGACCTCGACTTCGCGGACGACCTGGCGCTCCTGTCTCACAGCCACAGCCAGATGCAGGACAAGACTACGTGCCTGGAAGCCACATCAGCCGGAACAGGGCTCAAGATCAACAGGAAGAAAACCGAGCTGATGAAGATCAGCACCACTGCCAACACACCAGTCACAGTCGGTGGAGAGCCCATCAGGGAGGTGGAGTCTTTTGTCTACCTGGGGAGTGTGGTTGATGGACAGGGAGGCACAGACCGAGACGTCACAGCCAGAATCGGCAAGGCAAGGGCAGCAATGGTCATGCTGAAGAACGTCTGGGCATCCAAAGTTGTCAGCATAAGAACCAAACTTCGCATCTTCAACTCCAACGTGAAGTCAGTTCTGCTCTACGGATGCGAAACATGGAGGACAACGAAGACGATGCAGCAGAAGATCCAGACATTTCTCAACACCTGTCTGAGGCGCATCTTCAACATCCGATGGCCAGAGAAGATCCGGAATGAAGAGCTGTGGGAGCGAGCGGGGCAGGAACCAGTGGCCAAGCAGATCCTGCGGAGGAAGTGGGGCTGGATTGGACACACCCTCAGGAAGCCAGCATCCAGCACCACACGCCAAGCCCTGACATGGAACCCGCAGGGGAAAAGGAAGAGAGGCCGGCCTCGCAACAGCTGGAGGCGGGACACCGAGGCAGAGCTATGTAAGCAGGGGACCAACTGGACTGGAGTGGCAAGACTAGCCCAGAACAGAGTGCGATGGCGAAGGGTTGTCGATGGCCTATGCTCCACGTGGAGCCAAGGGCCTAAGTAAGTAAGTCAGTATAGATCTGTGCACTGATGACATTGCCGGTATTCAATTTTGTTGTGCAATGTACATTATTACAATTTTCTTGTTGGTTTGCCTACAACTGAATCTTCATAATCCAACAAAATAATTACATAGAAATATTAAGTTACATGTACATGTATGTCAAATGCACATTAATTTTAGCAACCAGTGATCGCGTTAACCGGTAATTACCGGTAAAATACCGTTTGCAAAACCAGAATACCAGAAAAATTTGGAGCTGCCGGTCCCAGGGACCGGTTGTAATTTGCTGGGACCGGTAAACACTGTGGCCTCTGATAGGGGAGGGGGGGGGGGGGGGGTGTCCCAGTTTCAGCGAACGTTAATCACTGTCACAATAGTTTGTTTCCCACTGGCCAGGGCTTCTTTGTTCTTGCGATGGACTTGCTGTTATCTTTACCTCTCATACCTATACAGCGTTGCGACACTGTGATTGTGTTTAGGTCGATTTGCAGTGTAATTCTTATCACTGGTTTTAATTCTCGTGGGACCGGTTCTGACACAGGTTGTTGAGTGACAGTGTGGGGAGGTCGCTGACGGGACCGGTTTTCAAAATTCCTAGCGCGATCACTGAGCAACACAGCAGCCGTGCATTCAAGGGGCATAAAATGCTGAAACACTGATTAGCATGTATGGACTACATTTTTATACGTACTCGCTGGTGTTCCCGCCGTTTAGCGTATGCTGTCCGAGGCTTCGATGTAACTGGCTGGAGTGTGCAGGAAACCAACGGCCTCTTTCGTGTGGTGGTCACCACCGTACATGTTGTCTGTGACGGGTCCTACTAATTACTGAAAACAACCGAAAACGACCGAAAACAACCGAAAACAACTCTTAATACGGGTAGAACGCAGTTAAAACATAGAAATAACAACACACGAACATGATTTAAGGTGAAAAAGAGGCATTAAACTAGTTTCAAGGAAAAAAGTACTTATAAGTTATTCACTCCAAGAGAACAGGACGAAATGAACCTGTCTCCCAAGGGAAGCGACTCTGGTCCAGACTGGTTATTTTCTGCAATATCACCTTTTTTTTTTTTCTTTTAGCTTTTTTAAGGCCACTTTTTTCACCTTTAATCGTGTTTGTGTGTTGTTATTCCTATGTTTGAACCGCGTTCTATCCGTATTAAGAGTTGTTTTCGGTTGTTTTTGGTCGTTTCGTTGTTTTCGGTAATTAGTAGGACCGGTCTGTGACTGTGATGCCACGGAAGTCAGGGTTGAGTCAGTACCGATGGTCGACCCATTCGTGCTGGTTGCCGGCGTGAAACACTTTTGGATGGTCGGTACCGATCCAGGAAGCAAATCCTTTTTGGTCACACGGATTCCCATCTCTTCCCTCAGCCTGTACTGCAGTGGGTAACAGTCTGCTGAGAAGTGTTTTTCGCAAATGACACTGTTAGCTGTCGGAGCTGTGAAGTCGGCTCGGCATGTCTTGGGCACAAAATGTATCCACTGCCGCCGTAGTGATGGCTTTGTCGGGAAGCCGTGGATACTAACCCCATCAGAGATTTTGTTGCAGCACTCTGCTACACAACAATTTAACTCTTCCCGGTCCGTTTCCTTTTGGACTTCGGCGAGTCAGTATTCGCGTCTTGAAATTACGTGTGGTCGTCCCAGTGGTCGGCCATATTGCTAAGCACCAAACTGACGTCACATCCGGGTTCATGACCCAGCCCGGTTTCAACAGGGTCGCGTTTCTTACGGAAAGGCGCTCGCGGGCGCTTGCGAAAGTCGCTTTGCCTCGTTGGGAAACGGCCAATTAGAACCAGGGCGCTTTCAAAATGGCGGCGGAATCACGAACACTGTTGTTGGCAAGGTTGAAAAGGAAGAAGAAAACTCTAGTGCTCGCAGCTATCAGTCATCTTTTGAGCGCAGAAGACGACGTTTTTGGGGAGGAGCAATAATTACTGGCTTGGAGCATGATATACCGCTAGTATGCATGTTCTGCTCGATGCAAAACGGAGACGTAAGGCACCATTACGTACTTACTTTGACCACTCCTTCCCCACAAACACGCACGACATATCCCTGAATGACTGGCGACCACGGCCCGGTGCAATTAGCTCAAATTATTTTCGTATACTATTCTGCACAATTACAAGTTGGGACAGAAGGTCTCCATCCACCCGCAAATTCATTTTAAGCCATTTCTTAGTTCCACTTCAACGAAGCCTTCGGTGGGCGCCGCCATCTTTGTTTACATGGAAACTGACCACGTGACCTTTTGCTCGCGGCAAACTAGCTTCAGACTTCGCGCGCGGGCGCTTTTTCTGCTCGCCGCGGGCAAGGTGCCTATAGACGGTTTCATAGGAAAGCGCCCCGGAACGTTTCGAAGCGCCCGCCTTAAGAAACGCGGCCCAGGTGAACGAACAAGGTTTTTGCTAGTATTACGGTCGTATAAACGTGTTTTTTTGTTTGTTTTTTTTTTAAATCAGTTGGGGGGTTAAGTACGTTTAGCATACAAATTAGTATTTCTCCTCAGAAAATAGTGCGTCCTTTTCCACCACTTAGCGCCAAACAGGGAAACCAGACAGCAGTTACTACACATATCATATTGAAGCCGGACGGGGAGCCGGGACAGCCGAATTGTAAAGCGTTGGATTTTCAACGCTCGGGTCGTGAGTTCGAATCCCGGCTGGGGCCGAATATTTGTGCTGGCCTTTTACTCGTTGCCCCGTCTTTGATATCACCCAAACGTCGTGGAAAAGGATGTTACACACACAAACACCCTCCATCCTCGAAACCGGGTACACCAGCAGGCCTGAAATAATAGTAATACAAGGCAGTTTAGTAGTCCGAACGGAAACAGAATTTTTTTTATCACACTTTTGATAAAAAAATAAATTAAAAAAAAAATCAATTACCTCAGCCACCCTCGGGCTTCCCTAAACACGTGACCTTTGCATTTGTATCCCACAATTCAGTGTAAAGTGCACTGCATGCTACTTGCTGTCGACGTCTGCTGCGCTAATGTCTATAGCTTACAACATGTAATGATTTTCCGATCAGTAATGTTAAGAGTAAGTCATTCATCGACAAGTCAATGAAGTATCAATCAATAAATCAGTCAGACAGTAATCAATCAATCAATCAACCAGTTAATGTTTATTATCTTTACTTGCATGTCATATTTACATTTTCAGCAGTATCATAGCATTAACTGATTCTGTACCAGAGCCCCAGGCAGCCTCCTGCACTCACTGCCCAGTCCTGCAGGGCTCAGCAGTACAGTGACTAAAGTCACTTCAGAAAAAAACAACAACAATTAAAACACTCTACAGTTCCTACATTTATCAAACTAGGCCCATCATATTCGGATATCTTTCAGAAAAATGAGTTTTCTTTACTGTGCTTTTAATTTGATGTTAAGTGTTTGTGTGTTTTTGTTTATTTTAGCAGTTAAAAAAAATGAATTTTTGAACACACACAACACAAAACACACTTGCATTCAAAACACAAACCATGCAGGGAAAAGCGATGAAAAATGTACGCACATTCATAGCAGCAAATATTTCAAGCCAGTAAAGTCCATAAAACAAACAAAAACGTTTACAAAAGAACAGAACAGCAGTCTCCACACACGCCGCACAACACACTTCTGTCCCCCCCCCCCCCCTCCCCAACGCGGTCGGCAGTTTACAGGCTACGCGCCGGTATTAGCTTCCGGGGCATGTATTAACAACTCGTCTAAATATAGTAGAAAATCTTTGCCCCTTTTAAAATTTGTGTGCAGAGTGAACAATGGCAATCTGGTGCTTTTTGTTGGCTTTGTAAACAAGTTTCATGCCAGGTAATAGTAAAATTAGGGAAAAATGAGGCTGGCTTGTGGACTATTTGTATTCATGCGCGGCTGGCACAGGAGCCAGCAGACGACCGTGGAATGAGGGGGTATGTGGTGGCTGCCAACATTGCCAAAAAACGGAACATTGGAATTTGTTTAAATTTCCTCTACGCATGAGTCTATGGCTGCCTGATTTTTGTGAATTTTTTGGTGAATTTTAAAGCATTTCTAGGGTGTCATCTGCAGCGGTATGTGTAAGAGGAATATATAGCGTTTTCCTCCAGATTTGCATCTCTGGTATGTAGCCGAAGTGTAAACAGACTAAAGCTTCCAAGCAAAGGCTAGCAAACCAGTGAGAATGCAACAGTTTAACGATAACACAGACAAAATGAGAAGAAACGGTTTGTCGGTACCCGGGCGCCAGCCACAGTCCCGCCGGTACCGACATGTCGGCACCCGGGACAAAATCAGTTAACTTAAGTGAGATGTATAAATACAATTTGTAATCTCTAATAAAGGATGTTATTGTTCTAGTCACTGATTAGCCGAGCCACAAAAATAGCACCAGTAAGAAAGTAGTGCGCTCGGGCAATATGACGGATCAGACAAGTCGACATTAGTCTTGTAAAGAAAATGGCGGCTTCTATGGTCAGAGGATAAAGTAAGTGCCTTATCATTGTACTCTGTTTGTAGTCCTACAAGTGGGGAATGAATCGTTATTGTTTTTCCAAACGTAATCAGTCAGACAAAAGAAGAGTAGTCACAGAAAAATATTGCCTAGTCAGGTGATGATGATGATGATCTGAGGCTTTACGTCCCTCTGCACTACGGGGTGATCGGGGACAGGCCGTAACAGAGGATGGTGGCATAGTGTATGAGACTGGGGTTTACCGTATTGGATTAGTTCATTTTAGTTGGTGTGGTGGTGGTATGAGAGAGGGAAGGACAGTGAGAGAGGGCGGAGACAGGGCAGGGCCCAGGGGACCTATGCATGGACACAACCTTCCGTAGGCACAGCCTAAACGCCAAGTCTCAGACTTGGCAGTCTCGGTCTAAATTTCTTGCGTAACCGCTATGCATGGACGCGGACAACAGCCCAGACAACCAAGTCTCAGACTTGAAGTCGGCCTACGTGACGTCATCTACTTTATCTAAATTTAGAGTGTGGGATTCCGGTATTCCCCAGCCAATTGTGGGAGTACGCATGCGCATGTGTTCAACGAGACAGCCCAGCGCCGCGGGAAAGGAACAGCCAGCGGGATGCCTTACGCAATACACACCGCGCGCGGGCGGTCAGTCGGCCGGTACATGTGGCAGACTTACCCACCACGCGGCACTGTGTATCACTTAACTGCGAGTCAAGTTGAACCTTCGGGCCGGACTCAGACGTAATAATACTGAACAACAGAAATAAAGGGGAATATTGCTTACGGAATGGATGACATACTCCCATATCACCTCTCAAGGAAGGTGAGCAAACTAAATGCAGAAATCTTTAGTGAGACTGGCACAGCGCAGGTCACAGTGACATGCTGACCGGATCGGCTGAGCCACTGATGAGAGTGCCATGCAAAACAGTACACACCAAAGACGCTCGCAGTATAGTACATATACCCATAAAACATGATCTAGGCCTTGGCATAGTCGAATGAAACTCCACAACACCGAAAAACGCCATGCTGATTGTCGTTTAGGCCGAGCCTACGGCATTTAGGCCGCCGATTTCGCGTGACTAAATCGGGGCCGTTTAGGCTGCCGTTTAGGCCCTGACTACCCCGTTGTCTGTGTCCATGCATACCGATTTCCGAGATTTAGTCAGAGCCTACGAATTTAGGCAGGGCCTACGCGTTTAGGTCGTGTCCATGCATAGGTCCCCTGGCTCCGTGCAGAAGAGGGATAGACTGAGAGACAGAGGAGGGAGGAGGTTCAGGTAGGATAGGGGGGGGCTGTTTGTACTGGCGGATGGTTCACTCAGGGGGTGGATTCTCAGCCCGGGCCTGCAGGTGCGCCCTAGACGTGCGTGCAGCCGGGGAGGTTGTAGAATCTCTTAGCTACCTCCACTGAGGTACCGTGATCGGCCAGGAGTTGATAGACAGAGGTGGAGTTGGGGGAGAGATCTGTGAAATGGGGGGAGTACGCTGGGCACGCGAAGATGGCATGCTGTGGTGTAAATGCCGACCCGCAGATGCATTTCGGGCCTGTGTGCCTGTTCTTCCAGGAGTCTGTGCGGAGTCTGCGCAGGATTGAGCCTGTTGAGCGGGGGAGTGCCAGGGTTAGGTTTTGGTTATGGGGGATGAAGCAGGGTTTTAGTGAGGAGTTATAGTGAAGTTTCCTTTCACTCGCCCAGCTCTCGCAAGCAGTACGGGAGAGGATGTTGGCAACCTCAGAGGAGGAGGGGAGCAGGGCGATGTTAGTTGCAGAGGGTGCTTCGTGGGCCCCGGCTTTGGCCGCTTGGTCCGCCAGTTCGTTCCCGTGGATTCTAGTCAGGTTGAGAGGGGATCTCTGAAATGTGAATCTGACGGTACCTTTGAGCTATCTAGGCACCAGAGTCGGCGTGTATTCTTGCTCTCTTTTCTGAGAAGTGGGGTGTGGCGTCGCTAACTGCAGACTGTCGTTAACTGCAGAAAGTTGTAGGCGCATGTGGGAAATAAGGAGCACTCCCCGCACTCCTCATCTCGTTACACACATTCCAGTTACAGGCGCGTGATTTGCAAGAATGGCGTGCACGTTTGCGTATCATGTGCTCTTCTTTTGTGCAGCGTTGTACGCAGTCACTTTGAGCACTGCTGTGTCGGATGAAAACAAGGCGGAAAAAGTGAGTGCTTATGGTAAAATGATGACATTTTGTAAGTGGGAGTCATAATATCAGTACGCCTACAACTTCGACTTTAGATGATTGAATAAAAATCCATGAGAATGTATTGAGAACTTGTGATTTTTTTTTTAATGGAAAGTACGGTAATACAAATAACTGAAATCGGCCACGGGGGACTGTATGCCTAATTCCATTTAATATTATGACTTTGTTGTATTTTTCTCCTGCTATGTCGCTCTCTCGGTGCACTCGCAGAGAAGACACGGGATACAACAAGATAGAACTCCAATACTTTATTAACAGAAGATGCGCGAAGAACAAACTCATGAAAGAGGAAGAACCCAGAACGCTGTGCAGTGCTGCTTATATACTAACAGGTCAGATCTAGAACATTCCGCAACTTATTGGCAAGTACGGAATCTTTCCAAGGTTACGTAGTCTAGTGACGTTACTGCACTCACATGTTCTGGGATGGTCTAGAAATTTCCATCGAAATGCAGTGACTTTTCGCGATCTCTACAACAGGCTTCCACTTACAAAATGTCATCATTTTACCAGGTCAAAAAAAACCTCACTTTTCCTCCTGGTTTCCATCCGACACAGCAGTGCTCAAAGTGACTCGTGAGTGCAACGCTGCACAAAAGAAGTGCACATGATACCCAAACGTTCACACCATTCCTGCAAATCATGCGCCTGTACCTCAGTCGCGCGCACCCGAGGTCAAGGTCAGCACCGCATTGTTTGGGAGTTCTCATTAAATTGTCACGGAACGCAAATTATTAAACTACGTTATGTTTCCTGCTTTTATTGATAAAAAAAAAATCCTTAGGTGGAGGCGCGTTAACATTATCATTGTGCCTTAATTACCAAATTAGTGATGTATCCCAGTTATCATCAGTTTCTGCGATCTGTCTGCAGTTAACGACAGTCTGCAGTTAGCGACGCCACAGTGGGGCGACCGGGTGTGGCGTCGCTAACTGCAGACTCGTTAACTGCAGACAGATCGCAGAAACTGATGATAACTGGGATACAACACTAATTTGGTAATTAAGGCACAATGATAATGTTAACACACTTCCACCTAAGGATTTGTTGATCAATAAAAGCAGCAAACATAACGTAGTTTAATAATTTGCGTTCCGTGATAATTTAATGAGAACTCCCGAACAATGCGGTGCTCGAGTGCGCGCAAGGTACAGGGGCGTGATTTGCAAGAATGGCTTGAACGTTTGCATATCATGTGCGCTTCTTTTGTGCAGCGTTGCACTCACGAGTCACTTTGAGCACTGCTGTGTCGGATGGAAACCAGGAGGAAAAGTGAGTTTTTTTTGGGTTTTTTCACCTGGTAAAATGATGACATTTTGTAAGTGGAAGTCATAATATTAAATGGAATTAGGCATACAGTCCCCCGTGGCCGAATTCAGTTATTTGTATTACCGTACTTTCCATTAAAAAACACAAGTTCTCAATACATTCTCATGGATTTTTATTCAATCATCTAAAGTCGAAGTTGTAGGCGTACTGATATTATGACTCCCACTTACAAAATGTCATCATTTTACCATAAGCACTCACTTTTTCCGCCTTGTTTCCATCCGACACAGCAATGCTCAAAGTGTCTGCAGTTAGCGACGCCACATCGGGCGAGTGACTCGCTTCCGCCGCAGGCGCAGCGCTCGCGCGGGTCCACACTGTACATGTATACGTGTGCGCCAGTATAACGAAACAGTACAATGATACAAAAGGCATACAGTACTGTGTCTCTCGTTAATAGTCACGCGATCCCGTGATGCGAGGTGTGTGTGTGCAAACAGGGGGGGGGGGGGGGGGGGGGGGGGAGGGGGGGGGGGAGGGGAGTGGGTCCATGGTCTTGAAGGATAAATCTGATACGACAAACTGGAGGTGTAGTGAAGGACGTATATTTCACATAAATGTGCTGAGGAAGATTTTCTGTTTTTAGAGTCTCTCTTAAACAGACAATAAAGTATTTTGAATTGAATATTATCGCCAGGGATTGCCCAGTAAAGCATGTAATCAATAGCTATATTATGTAATCCGCGCACCCCTTGAGTAGTTTCTAGTTTTTGAAGTCGAACTCTGCATACCAAACCCAGAAAACAGAAGTAAAAAACAAAAATGCCTATACTGAATATTTCATCGTGTAAGCAGGCTCTGTTACAAGTTAAATGACGTCTAGTGCGAAAAATGTCCATTAAAATTATATACACTGCTTTGGTCACATGCTGACAAGGTTGATCGCCGATAAGCAGATGATTTTATAGAAATTCTGAAACTAAGTTTCCTTAGAGGCACAGTTAGTGATACCCCTTCACTTCTCCGTCCTCTGCTAGACTCTCTGCCATATTGTGTTACCGCAGCGCATGAATATAAGTACTCCAATGACCAAGGTTATGCACAGTGCTTTATCTTATGCCTTCCCCTGACATGGATGAAACCAATGCGAGAGAATGTAAAAAAGAGGGAAAGCTTTCAGTTTTACACACGATTTGTAATAGGAGCAATTTTCTGAAGCAGGCATTTTCTGAATATCCACCGGAACCGGTCTTCTTGGTGAAGCACAAAACTTGTGCAAGCATAAACCCCACAATGTGTTGCTACGTGTTCAATGGTTCGTGCATGACAAGAAATCAAGAGGTTACACAACCAGCGGCGTTTGTTACGTTGCACACGAACACATTACACACGCAAAAGAAGCTTCTTTTGTATCTAGGTATGTTAATAACAGCCGACTAGGCTTTTTAAAAAAGGTCACCGCTGCCTGTGCGTGCGCAAATCAATGTTGCCAAGGGAGACGACCAAGGTATGGCGCTATTTTCAAGATTCAAATGTTTTCGAGGTGTTTTGCGGTAAGATGCTTACTGCTGGGAAAGTTGTTATGTCAAGTTTGCATTGTGGTTGTGTAGTCGTACCTGTGTTCCAGGTTCCAGTCTAAAAACTTATGGCCAACGTTCCTTCAGTTACACTGCTCCCCAAATCTGGAATTCACTGCCCGTCTCCCTTAGAAGCCTCCCTACTCTGTCACAGTTCAAGGCACACCTTAAAACCTATCTGTTTCGGCAAGCTTTCCACTAAAATTTTTACCGTATCCTCCCCTGTATCCCACGTCCGCTGTGTGTGTGTCTGTGTGTGTAGCGCGCACTGAGTGCTCTCTTGGGCAGATTTTCTGCGCAATATAAAAACAATTTATTATTATTATTATTATTAAATATTTGAACTTCAGCAGCTGCCAGCTGAATTGAAAGAGTTCGTGTCGAGGCGGCAGATCCCGGCCTTCTGCTGTTTACTGTGAGACAGACCAGCCGATGAGTTTCTCATATGAGAGTGGATGACACAAATAAGTTGAAGGTGAGTTATGACATGAACGATGCTCGTCTTGTTGCCTGTCCAATCGCACTATCTGCCCTCCAAAGACATCTTTATGACACACGGTCACCCTGACTAACAACCAAAGTTTTTTTTAAAAGTTTTTTTTATTGTCTAACATTTATCACAGCAAAATCTTTACATAATACATGTACTTTGAAAAATGAGTAAGTATGTTGTAAAAAACACATAAGTGTTTGGCAATTTTCAGCATTTCCCTATGTAAGTTAGTTGGGTGTTTGGCACCAACGACTTACTAATCGAAAGTTTCAGATCCTCATGTGGTTAAGGGAAAACAATACATACATTCTTGCTTGGTAATATTGAAACAATGCTCGGTGAAGCCTTTCCAACGAGGTGCTATATATAACTGCTTATTAAAATAGCCAATTAATGTCATATACTATATATATATAATATACAGGCTAACAGAGAGAGAGAGATTGGTCATGCAAAAACTGGACGAGTTTACTTTTTACATAATTATGTTATTTTGGTAACTGTTGTAACTTTGATGCATTAGATAAAACTATTTTGCAATTAATTCTCAGAATGATTTTCAAGTTGTTTCTCTATAGAGAAACAACTTTATACGATGGGGCAGATTTTGCTACGTGCAGCAGCAAGTTTCAGTGGTACAAAACAAGGCTGTGACGTTTCTCCAGACAATACATACTTTCGCGCACACTGTGACGTAACGAAATCTGCGTCATAGACACTTGACGTGCACACTATGCTGCTACGTTCTGTTTGGCGGGAGTTGTGAGACGCGTGTGCGCGCGTGTGTGTGTGTGGACGGATGTAATGATGGCTATCTCCTAAACCACCTCGTTGGAGGCCTTTTTACTTTGAGATAAAATGGGAATTCACCTTCTCCAGAGCTACCTTTCACGATTGTTAGCCTGCCGCGTTTTCAGGAGAGTAATCGTCTATTTTAAAAAATAGGTCATGTTACGAAATTTTTCGAAAAAGTTGTTCAAATTCCTTCATTTTCTAGACTTTGGAAGTTCACCTATATCACACTGCCTGTATTCGTGCTACAGCTCTGTAGCTCTGACTGGTTTTGTGTAAAAAAAAATATTTCACCGGCCCCCGTAGTGTAGTGGTTAGCATTTCGGACCATGGACCGGGAGACCCGGGTTCGAATCCCAGCCGAGACAAGCGGGATTTTTCCTACCTAGGTCGGCTCCTACCCAGAGCGGGTGTGCTATGGGCCCAATGGGGAGGCTGTTGCCACACAGCCGAGCTTCACCCACTTCACGGGTGCGACTTTGGGGGTGCTTCCCTTGGTATGACACGTCTTATGATGTGGATGATTACACGGCCGGCACCGCAGGTGCCGTAGTTCCCGGGCCTGGTGAACGCCGGGATATTTATGACAGGAAGCGTGGAATGCGGCCCTGTCCCGCAGTCCCAAACCACATGGACCTCCATAGCAGCATCTTACCATCATCCTCATCTCCATCATCATGCATAATAAAAATTGCCCTAGCCTTCGAGCCCTCCGTGGATTCCACCCATGACCTGGGAGGAACACCACTGGAGCTGGCAAAAAGAGTTGGGGCAGCAAAAAAAAAAAAAAAAAAAAAAAAAATTTCCGAGGTAGAGGTGGTTTGCACATAAGATCAAATATCTATGAAAAGACTACAGCAAATTACTTATCATCCCGGCGTTTTTGTCTAGTGTGACAGCTGCACATATGACAGGAACTACTGCACTATTATAGCTTTAGCATTAAGAATAACTGAACCTTTAGATAAACATAACTTTTTCAAGATTCTGCGAAAAGCACCGGTCAAAAGACTTCCAAATTTGCGAATTCATAAGTACAATCCAAGGTATTCTAGTCCACGTTTCACCAGCCCTCTAGATCTTCCAGATTTTATGTAAAAATTAATTCAGCCAGGGAAGTCACAAAAGCAACAGGGAAATCACAAGACATGCACAAGCATCATCTGTCATACCACCAGTGTGAAGCTGACGTCAAACGCTTAGTTCACAGACAAAATAAGCAAGTATCGTCACTGCCTCCGACATTTCACCAGCCCTCTAGATCTTCCACATTTCATGTGAAAAATAATTCAATCGGGGAAGCCACAAAGCCAACAGGGAAATCACAAGACATAAACAAGCTTCCTCAGACGATCGCAGTGCTAGAAGCTGACGTCAAAATGTTTAGTTCACGGAATTGACGTCATATCTCTCTCTCTCTCTCTGTATGATGACCTGCGTGAGGCTGACGTGAAATGTTTAGTTCACGGAACTGACCCCCCCCCCCCCTCTCTCTCTCTCTCTCTGGGGAGCCAGGGTGGCCGAATGATAGAGCGTTGGACTTTCAATGCTCGGGTCGAGAGTTCGAATCCCGGCTGGGGCAAAATATTTGTGCTGACCTTTTTCTCGTTGCCCCGTTTTTGATATCACCCTTATGTGGTGGAAAAGGACGTTAAACTTCTAAACACTAACCCACCCACGCTCTCTCTCTGTCTCTCTCTCCCCCCCCCCCCCCAACTCCCCACCGCCACCCGGCCCCACCCCTAGTCACGTGGCTAATCGGTCGAGGTCGTAGAGGATATAATGTCATTGGTAGAACTTGGAGAGGGGAGAACCGGCAACAATAACAACAAAACAGACAAAATAACATGAAGTTTGGAGAAACAACTTTGTAGGACGGGGCCGTTCCTCCTTGTTTTTAACTGACCTAAAAATTAATTTGGTACCCACAGACGGGAGAGAGTTGAGGAATCATCCCCTTTTCTAGTTCCCGCTGTTATTGAAGTCGAAACTGGAGAGATGTATACAATTACACTTCTATGTATCCTGGAGACATGCTAGAGATGTGCGTTGAGGCGCGTACTGACACGAGGGGCACTGAGTGAGAACTGATCACAGATCTTGCAAGCGGCAATGTTACTGTAACCTTATTGTTAGGAGCAGCAAAATAGGTTGCATTACGGCCAAAGTGGTTTCTGAATGATCCTATTTACTGAGGTACACTAGCAGATAACCTCTGAAACGGTCAGAAACACGACAGGTTCTTAAAGACATGTAGATAAGGAACAAAGTATACATGTGTATAATTATTTTTAAATCCGCTACAGTCAAACAAGAACACGTAAAGAAAACCAGGAGAATCAGCTATTCAGTTTCAGAGTTTCAGGAGAAAAAACAACACAAAACTGAAAAAAACAAAATGCATAGCGCGTTCAGTGACAAAAGTGCGGTGCGTGTGTAAATCAGATTTGCAACAATAATATCAAACGTTTATCTTTGAAACACAGATGGTGCGAAAACTGGTTGTGGCCCTTTTGCTCGTCTTGATATCGCCAATGCAGGCGCAAGGTAAGAGAGGTGCTTAGTTGTGTGATCTAGATTTTCACTTTTTCCCACCCCAACTCTTTGCCAGTTCCAGGGGAATAGCTCCAAGGTCAGGTGGAATCCACGGAGGTCTCGGAAGCATGTACTGTACGATTTTAATTATGCACGAGGATGAATATACAGTGGAGGTCCATGTTGTTTGGGATTGCGTGACGGTCGCATTTCCACGCTTCCTGTCATAAATATTCCGGCATTAGCCAGGTCCTGAAATTGCGGCACCTGCGTCGCCGCCCTTGTAATCACCCCCTTCATGAGATGTCATCATAAGGGAAGCACTCCCAATGTCAAATCCGTGGAATGGATGAGTCTTAGATGTGTGGCAACAGCGTCCACATTGGACCCGCTCTGGGTAAAAACTGACTTACATACGAAAAATCCCACCTGCCTCGGTTGCGATTCGAACTCAGGTCTCCCGGTCCATGGTCCGAAGTGCTAACCGCTAAATGACTGAAGCCGGTAGATGTTTGTCGTATTGCAAACTTTGGGGTAGTTGGATTTTGTTCTCTCTATATTTCATTTATTGGTGTAACAATGTCGATTGGTATTTTAACTCAGTGTTACACTCTGGACCACTTGTTTTTAAAAACATCTCAGTAGCCATCAGTACCTAGTGCTTTGTTCGACCTTTACAGTGCTGAAAGCCTGGTGTCAGGACATCACTGCAGTTGTTGGCAAGTCTGCGAACATTAGCTGCACATTTAGTGAAACTGTCTCACGTATGGAAAGACCATTCCTGGTGGTGAAAGTTCCTCTGGATTCTAAAGATTTTCCAGGTACACGATTTACCCCCTCCCGCACCTCTTCTGTGTGTGTGTGTGTGTTTGTGTGTGTGTGTGTGTGTGAGAGAGAGAGAGAGAGAGAGAGGTTTTGTTGCTTTGTTGTGTGTGTGTGTGTAATTAACGTGCGTATCTATAGACTTAATCCTCCCTTTAACTCTGCGGATGACTTCATTTTTTTTTTCTGCAACAGATGATGTAGTGGACTGCACTAATGGATATTGTACAGTATCAGACGGTTACACCTATACAGAACAAGCTGGTTCACAGCAGGTCATAGAGATTCCTTCGGTTGAGAAACGTCTTGAAGGGAGATACCAGTGTCAGTTTGATACACGTGAACCTCAAGACGCGAAGTCGTGTACTCTCCTTGTGCAAGGTACATGTGTGTGTGTGTGTGTGTGTGTGTGTGTGTGTGTGTGTGTGTGTGTGTGTGTGTGTGTGTGTGTGTGTGTGTGTGTGTGTACTGAGCTGAACTTTCTTGCCACACATCTGTTGATTTTTTTTAGTAGTTTTGTCATGGACCATGGCAACCTACAGGTAAATATCGTACACAGTGTTCATCGTTGTTTCCGAATTCCAGAGGCAAACCTTGAGACTGGTGGTGAGACTCAGGAGAACAACGTTCTTGTTACAACTGGTAAGTTTATGTTCTCTGTGTTCCCCTGGTGACTATGCAAATGTACCAAATCCGATAAGAAACTTTGACTTGTATATTAAGTGGGTTCGGTTGACTGTTTTTCTTGTTAAAGGTCTCAGCTTGTCGGATTTTTATGCTTACGGGTCGCTCTGAGAAGCACTAAGCCAGTGTGCTGTAGCAAAACTACCGCTGAATCGTAGAATTGTAAATGTTCGAGGGGTGTCGGGATAGCCGAATGGTAGAGCGTCAGACTTTCAATGCTCGGGTCGTGAGTTCGAGTCCCGTTTGGGGTCAAATATTTTTGCTGGCCTTTTCTGGTTGCCCCGTCTTTGATATCACCCATATGTGGTGGAAAAGGACGTTAAACTCCTAACCCCCCACCCCCACCCCACCCACCTCCGTAAATGTTCGACCACTCGCGCTAAGTGTGAACAACATTGTATCGCACGAAGAACTCTACTAGTCATCAAGATAGAGTATTTCGAGTGTACGTGCGCATTCACATGCGAAATTATCAAATAGCGCTTTTACCACAGGGTCCATACAGGTCATGGAATCCTGGAAAAGTCATGGAATTTGGAAATAGCTTTTCCAGGCCTGGAAAGTCATGGAATTATCTAAAGAGTCATGAAAAGTCATGGAATTTGAGAATTTTATGGAAGCCAATTTGAGCCCAACAGTGAAACGGTCAGCTTGGTGATTACTCGCTGGACTGATTGCTAAAAATACCAACAAACTGCCTTCCCATAAGACTATTAACTAACTCTGAACATTGGTCTTGCTGACTGCGGTAACTTGGATAAGCTCATAATTTCTACCCTCGCGTGTGTCAGTGTGAAAGAGGGTAAGGAAGACAGGAGAATTGGCCTGGAAAAGTCATGGAAAAGTCATGAATTTTTGAGACTGTGAACCTGTATGGACCCTGTTACCATGTGCTAAATGACTGGAAGAAAGTGGCTACTAGAAAGCATAACAAAAGAAGCAGTCTTGTGACTGCTCGTCGGAGAGTGAACGTGTACGTAACTACGTATCACAATTATTGAGGAAATACTTTCAGAGTGGACTTCGTAGACTTGAAAGGATGTGTGTGTGTGTGTGTGTGTGTGTGTGTGTGTGTGTGTGTGTGTGTGTGTGTGATAATTAATTTTATTCTATTCTGAAACAGAAGGACCGAGCGGAGATTCGGAAGGAAATGGCTTTCTCGTGCCTGTTGTCATCTCTATTGTGTTACTTTCTGTGGTGGCCATCTTAGTGATTTCACTTCTACTGTGGAAAAGGCAAAGGTTTGTAAAAGACAACACTGAGATACTTTCTTTGCGATCTATCAATTATTTTTGCATTCCCGCTCCGTCTTTTTGTCCACGTTGTCTGTCCGTTTAGAACAGCATGATTTGTCATATATATATAATGTTATCCATATTTTGTCCGTAATTTGTTCAGATGTTTGTATCCATGCGATGCTCGATCGCTGCCCCTGTCTGATCCCATTATTCAGAGTAGGTATTATTTTCATCATTACGCCGGTGACACTAGGTGCATGGAAGCCTTTCAACCTAGGTTTGGTGGTTTGTCGTTGTAGTGTTATTGTTGTTTTTATGTTGTTTCCATAGTAATGGAAACAACATAATAGGACGGGCTAAAATTTCCACGTTCATAGGCAAGCATCTGTGGTACAAACGCACGTCACTGCCGATCTCCCGCAGAGACGATTATGCAAGTGTAACTCTGACAATGACGTAAGAAAACCTGCGTCATCGATGCTGGCATGTATGCTGTTCCGAACGCGCTTCTCCTCCTCACTGAGTGCCGTCTGTGTGGATGTGTGTGTGTGTGTGTGTGTGAATTGTGTCCGGGCCCGTTTCTTCGAAGATACTTAACCGAATGGCTTCAAATTTGGGGTATCCAAATTTATCAAAATGTTACATTAGACGATTCAAGCGTGTGATGATTGCTTAAGTGATTTGGGAGTTATCGCCCTTTTGAGACAAGTTGGTTGTCTTTCGTTTACAGGCGTAATATTTATTTAAATCACTCAATTTTTTGGCAGTAGATAGCTTGAATACGGACTCTGAACTGATTTACTACTAGAAAATGGTCGCTCTTATAGTTTTCATGTAAACCGAGCCTGAGTTGACATTGCATGTGAACCCAGTTCAGATGCCTATTTCTCCGAAAATTCTGAACCGATCGATTTCAAATTTGGGGTTTCTAAATGAATCAAGATTGTTGAATAGAAGGCCCGATCCAGGTACGATTGCACACATGATTTGCGAGTTATCGCCCTTTTCAGAAAAAAGTGGCTTTCTGGCGTTTAAAGGCGTAATATTTACCTAAACCACTCCATGTTTTGGACATAGATAGCATGAATACGGACTCTCAACTGAGTGAATTTTGGAGGTTGTCGCTTTTATACTTTTGGCGTAAGCCGTACCTGATGAAAGTGCTGGTGAACACACTTTAGATCTCAAAATCGCTCCTACTATACATAGATAATGAGCCTGGGGTGCCATAAAAAATATACAAAAAAATGAGAAAAATTCACTGCAGCCGTTGTCGTCAGTTGACTTGAAAATTTGTACTCGAAGCACATTTCCTATACACAAGCCACACGCCTCACAAACATCGCAGAAAAGGCACACGCGCACTGACGCAAAACTGTATCAGCGTCAGTTTGCCGACGTCATGTTTGATTGACGTGGGGGTGTGTCGTCACTTTTCGGAAGTTCTCTATTTGTAGACGGGGAAAGCGGGAGTTTCATTGATGTAGTGAGCTTTGTTTTTCCCACTGACTCTCACTCAATAGCATAGTAGAGTGAGAGAACACCACATAGGTCTCAATGGAGCACATGCACAAACGCGGCTCGCGCAAGTCTGCGTGCGTGCGTGCGTGCGTGCGTCTGTGTGTGTCTGTGTGCGCGCGCGCGCAGCAGACATAACACATAGTGAAAAAACGTTCGCCGCGCAGACATGTCTGTTAAACACATTGAGCCGGTATAAATTCGATCTTTACACTGCGCAGCAGCAACACTTCAATTTTCATGGGGCTGCTTTCATTGCAAGAATTGTATCCGAGTCAAAGTTATTACGTCAAATGTATTATGCGTCATCCCAATGAGGAAAACGTCATAGATTTCAAAGAAAACAACTTGACGTCTCTCTTCCAAAACCAAGATTGGTCTGACAAGCCCGGTCAGTTGTTTCCATTCAGAGAGAGAGAGAGAGTGTGTAGTGTGTGTGTGTGTGTGTGTGTGTGTGTGTGTGTGCGTGTGTGTGTGTGTGTCCTCCCGAATACATGGCATTACAAAAGAACGACCGTGACGACAGCAGGTGATTAAATGGAAACAACATATTGGGCTGGTCAGTGGCCATCTTGTTATGTTCTTTCAGTGAAGGAAACGTTGTCAGAGGAATGGTGATAACAGTTCTTGCAACTAGTGTAGTTATGACTAATCCATGAGTGTTCGAGGACGCCACATCCTGGGAGAGGGTCACAATAACTACAACTAGTGTGGGGTGGGTAGGTGGGTGTCTTGGAGTTTAATGACAACTAGTATGAGAGGTCAATTCTCGATTGAGACATTACATTTTCAGTAGCAGTATGTGATACTGTTTATTATGTCGATGTCTCTTTGTGTTACTTTGAACATGTAAATTGTTGGATGTTTTTACCATACTCCTCCAGCTCTCACCAAGTTATTTCTGATCGTAAAATAATACGTTTGGTCTGTCTCATACACACGAAGAAGAAAATCTGGTTATGATGAAACCATTGCTCTTTGACTGGTAAGCAAGCGTATGATTTTCCTTTCATTTTTATTTGCACAGGCCCAAGCGCTCACAGCGTCTGGCGAAGGAAGATAATGACTTTGCTGACATCACAGCATGTAAGTAGGATGACTTCCTTTTCAGAACTTCCAGAGTTTCCTTAGTGGTATGTGAAGGGGGCTTTCACCAGTCATGTCTACTGACAGCCGTTCCCTTTAATCTCCCCATCCCTCCTCTCCCTTTTTCCTACCATTTGTTTTCTGTGCTGGCATCTGTTATAGCGATTACTCTTACCATACAGTCACAGTTCTCTCCCTTGCAACGTCCTATTCCTTCCCTTGAGTTGTACTTCGCGCTGCTGCAATCACTACTTGTTGTTTCTTTTAAAGCCGAAACTCCTTTGAATCCGACACATGCGTGTACTTTCAACACTCATGGAGAGGATGGATCGTGTGTTGATCACTGCCAGAAACACGCAGGAACCGAGGAGGAGGAGGAGGGCACGGAGAGTGAAGCTGTCAGGTAGGCACGTTTGTTTAGCTGGCGCCTGTGGGTAGGGTAAACATTTACAGTGGACGCCGGATATAAGCAACTCGGATATAAGAAAACTCGGTTATTGCCAACGAATTTTTTTCCCCCGGCCAAACTCTTCTTTATTATGTATTACAAAAACTCGGATACAAGAAACTCGCTTATAAGAAAACTCGGTTTTAGGAAAGCAAATTTCTTGTTCCGCTTGAAACAAAAACTCGGATATTAGAAACCGAAAGTACATTTTCAAGAAAATTTCACTCATTCTAAGAAACCGAAAGTACATTTCCAAGAAAATTTCACTCATTCTAAGAAAACAGGTCAGGTCTGACGTCACTTAGGACAGGCACATGATGGCGCATGATTTTCTTTTCTTGAATTGGTTCTTTACTCCGTTCTTGTATTCCGTGCAAAATTGAATGTTGGCAAGAAGAAACAAGGAGGAACGGCCCCGTCCTACAAAGTTGTTTCTCCAAACTTCATTTTATTTTGTCTTTGTTGTTATTGTTGCCGGTTCTCCCCTCTCCAAGTTCTACCAATGACACTAGATCCTCTACGACCTCGACCGATTAGCCACGTGACTGGGGGTGGGGCCGGGTGGGGGAAGAAGGGGGAGAGAGAGAGAGAGGCAGAGAGAGAGTTTTGTTTAGGAGTTTAACGTCCTTTTCCACCACAAAAGGGTGATATCAAGGACGGGGCAACGAGAAAAAGGCCAGCACAAATTGGCCCCAGCGGCCGGGATTCGAATTCTCGGCCCAAGCATTGAAAGTCCAACGCTCTACCATTCGGCCACCCTGGCTCCCCAGAGAGAGAGAGAGAGAGAGAGAGGTCAGTTCCGTGAACTAAACATTTGCCGTCAGCCTCAGGGAGGTCGTCATACAGAGAGAGAGAGATGACGTCAATTCCGTGAACTAAACTTTTGACGTCAGCCTCTAGCACTGAGATCGTCTGAGGATGCTTGTACATGAATGTCTTGTGATTTCCCTGGCTTTGTGACTTCTCCGACTGAATTATTTTTCACATGAAATCTGGAAGATCTAGAGGGCTGATGAAATGTCAGAAGCAGTGACGATACTTGCAGATTTTGTCTGTGAACCAAACATTTGACGTCAGCCTCAAGCTGCTCGTCTGTCAGGTGATACTTCTTCATATCTTGTGATTTCCTTGTTGTTTCTGTGACTTCCGTGACTGAATTAATTTTGATATAAAATCTGGAAGATCTAGAGAGCTGATGAAACGTGGACTTAAGTGCCTCGGGTTGTACTTACGAAATTGCAAAATTGGAACTTTTTTGACCAGCGCTTCTCGCAGAAACGTGAAAAAATGTGTTTATCTAAAAGCTCTGCTATTCTTAATACTAAAGCGATAATAGTGCAGTAGTTCATGTCATATGTGCAGTTGTCACAAGTGACAAAAATACCGGAATGATGAGTAATTTGAAGGAGTCTTTTCATAGATATTTGGCCTTATATGCAAACCACCCCTACCTCGGAAATATTTTTCTTTCACAAAACCTGTCAGAGCTACAGAGCTGTGCTACGAAAACAGGCAGTATAATTGGATGATCTTCCCAATTTCAGAAGATGAAGCCATCTGTACATTTTTTTCGAAAACATTCGTAACATGACCGATTTTTAAAAATCGGCGATAACTCTTCTGAAAATGCGGCAGGCTAAAAATCGTGAAAGGTAGCTCTGGAGAAGGTGAATTCCCATTTTATCTCAAAGTAAAAAGGCCTCCAACGAGGTGGTTTAGGAGATAGCCATCATTACATCCGTCCACACACACAGACACACACACGTCACTCCCGCCAAAAAGAACGCAGCAGCATAGTGTGCACGTAAGGTGTCTATGACGCAGATTTCGTTACGTCACTGTGTGCGTGAAAGTAAGTATTGTGTGGAGAAACGTCACAGTCTTGTTTTGTATCACTGAAACTTGCTGCTGCGCGTAGCAAAATCTGCCCTGTCTCAATAATAGGAGAGCCTGTACTTCTTCTCTCCAGCAGCAATGGCGGAAAAGGTGAGACAATCACTTTCTCTGAAGACTGAGAAAAATTGAAATTATTGATTATGTGGAGAAGAATCCCTGCAAACAGAGGCAAACAATTGCCACTGAGCTGCGTGTCCCTGCTTCTACGCTGTCCAAAATCATAAAGGACAAGCAGAAATACTTGCAGCAATATGAAACCAGTAAAAACCCAGACATGAAGCGCAACAGAGGACCGAAACTCGAATCTGTGGACACAGAGCTTTTGAATTGGTTCGCAGCAATACGGTATGTTTTGCCTCCCCCCTCCCCCCCCCCCCCCCCTCTCTCTCCTTCTTCTTATTATTATTACTATTGTTAATGTGATCCTTGGTAAGTGATGCATTTTTGTTGTTCTAATGTTATATGTTGTCAGTTTTTAAGTTGTTTCTCTATAGAGTTACGAAAATTTTTGAAAAAGTTGTTCAGATTCCTTCATCTTCTAGACTTTGGAAGTTCAACCAATCACACTGCCTGTATTTGTGCTACAGTTCTGTAGCTCTGACTGGTTTTGTGTAAAAAAAATTATTTCCGAGGTAGGGGTGGTTTGCACATAAGATCAAATATCTATGAAAAGACTGCTGTAAATTACTTATCATCCCGGCGTTTTTGTCTAGTGTAACAACTGCACATATGACAGGAACTACTGCACTATTATAGCTTTAGCATTAAGAATAACTGAACCTTTAGATAAACATAGCTTTTTCAAGTTTCTGCGAGAATCACCGGTCAAAAGACTTCCAAATTTGCGATTTCATAAGTACAATCCAAGGTATTCTAGTCCACGTTTCACCAGCCCTCTAGATCTTTCAGATTTTATGTAAAAATTAATTCAGCCAGGGAAGTCACAAAAGCAACAGGGAAATCACAAGATATGCACAAGCATCATCTGTCATACCACCAGTGTAAAGCTGACGTCAAACGCTTAGTTCCCAGACAAAATAAGCAAGTATCGTCACTGCCTCCGACATTTCACCAGCCCTCTAGATCTTCCAGATTTCATGTGAAAAATAATTCAATCGGGGAAGCCACAAAGCCAACAGGGAAATCACAAGACATTAAACAAGCATCCTCAGACGACCTCAGCGCTAGAGGCTGATGTCAAATGTTTAGTTCACAGAATTGGCGTCATCTCTGTCTCTCTCTGTCTCTCTGGTTGACGACCTGCCTGAGGCTGACGTCAAATGTTTAGTTCACGGAACTGACGTCTCTCTCTCTCTCTCTCTCTGGGGAGCCAGGGTGGCCGAATGGTAGAGAGTTGGACTTTCAATGCTCAGGTCGAAAGTTCGAATCCCGGCTTGGGCCAAATATTTGTGCTGGCCTTTCTCTCGTTGCCCCGTCTTTGATATCACCCTTACGTGGTGGAAAAGGACGTTAAACTCCTAAACACCCACCCACCCACACTCTCTCTCTGTCTCTCTGTCTGTCTGTCTCTCTCTCTCCCCCCCTCCCCCGGCCCCACCCTCAGTCACGTGACTAATCGGTCGAGGTCGTAGAGGATCTAGTGTCATTGGTAGAACTTGGAGAGGGGAGAACCGGCAACAATAACAACAAAACAGACAAAATAAAATGAAGTTTGGAGAAACAACTTTGTAGGACGGGGCCGTTCCTCCTTGTTGTTATTACTATGATTTGGTTTTTTGGCCTGATTGGGAGCTCTCTCTCTCCCCCCCCCCCCCCCCTCTCTCTCTCTCTCTCTGTATGTCTGTCTCTGTCCGGCTACAGGGCTCGCGTTAAAACTATATTAGACTAACTGTTGATCAATTCCTTTCTTTGACAATATACGTGATCCATCTTTCCTCCATCCCCCTTCCCCCTCCCAACAGAAAAAAAGCTAATTTGCAGCTTTTTTCAGCCAAATTAGACACGGAAAGCATCGCATATCATGGGAGGAGTGTTTTATAGATCAAAAGTTGATACATAATGCACTTTTAATATATCCTATAAATACAAGTGAATTCTCTCTCTCTCCCCTCTCTCTCTCTCTCTCTCTCTCTCTCCTTAGCTCTTTTTTGTTTGTTTGTTTGGTTGGTTGGTTTGGTTGGTTGGGAAGGCAAAACAGTATTTTCATGTGCAAACAAACAAATCTGACACGGAAGGACACAAGCGCACTGGTGTATATTAACTCTACACATATATATTCTGTGCAGGTCTTTAAGAGAAACCAGATATTTCTTAATTTAATGCAAAACATACACGAACTGAGAAAAAAGAAATGTTTTAAGCCTTTTTTTCACTGAACTCGGTTATAAGAAATATTTTTCAAAATACTTTCTTATATCCGACTTTTAGATTATAAGAAAACTCGGATATAAGAAACCAAAAAATTCCCCCCCCCCCTCGAGTTTCTTATAACCGGCGTATACTGTACTTATACAGCACAAGAGCACATTTTATTTAAACCGCATGTTTTAGTTCCAATTATTTTACACTTTTGTAACTGTTGGTATTGCTGGCTGTGATTGTAAACAATTAAGGAAAAAAAACAAAAAAATCGATATGAGGTAGCGTAACTGAAATCATATAAGAGACAGACAGATCGCCAGACAGCCATATGCTTAGTTTTGTATGGTATTAGTCTATCAGCAACTTATCCGCCGGAGTTTCGGTTTCATTTTTTTTTTCTGTCGGTACTTCTTTCAGTTGGCTGAACTCTGCACATCAGAATCCAAGGTTTCGATCCAGTTTCACAGCGGGTCAAGGTAGTTTCATGTGAAGCATGTTATGTATAGAACAAGACTGCAAACAAGTCAGAGACAAATAATATCCGCCTTGAGTCACCACCGACGTACAGTTGTATCACAGTTGTATCATTGACTGATTAATAAGGGAAAATCTACATGTAGTGTTAATTTAATTCAAAGTGGTACAATATTCGATTTTGTTAACAAGGCAAAGAACACGAGGGTGGGTGGGTGGGTGTTTGGGTGTTGGCTTCCTTTTCTACCATATACGGGTGATATCAAAGACGGGGCAACGATGAAAAAGCCAGCACAAATGTTTGGCCCCAGCTGGGGTACGAACTCATGACCCGAGCATTAGAAGTCCAACGCTCTACCATTTGGCCACCCCAGCGCCCCCAAAGATCATGAAAACCAACATAAAGCGAACACATTATTTTGCGTAGATGTGGGGGAAGTTGTTGCTAATGTTTGTAATACTCTCTGTTTTAGCTAACGAAGAACAACACACACTACTCGCCTCGGACACACGCACAGATAACTGCCGGGAACACGTCCGGAACGAGAAGGAGAGTTCAGTTGACGGGTGAGCAGTTTGTGTCTATACTGGGGCATCACAAGTATCATAACTCTACTGGCCACATTATACTCCAATCTCCTATTAAAAACGCGATGTCGATGCTACCATCTTACATCATCTACGCGATGAAGGATGTTTTTCCTCCTTCTTAGAGTTTGTTGACTATAAAATCTTCAAGAGGGGACAGCAACAGACTGAAAGGATTTCTTTGAGTTTTCATTCTGTTTTTTGCCTATTTATTTCAGTTTTCCGGACAATAAGTGTTCGATTCCAGCCACACCGCCTGCATACAGCGTGGGCATTGGTAAGAGATGTGTTTATTTTTTTTATTTTGCTTTTTGTTCAGCGGAAAATGTGTGTAAAGCATTAAATAAGAGACCGGTGGCAACAGATATCAGATATCACCATGGCCAAATAGTTGTCTACAGCTACAATTCATCACACTACATTACTGTTTAATGGATCCTATTTATTAACTCTTAAATGTCCATGCAAAAGTCGCAATTTTACTTGAAATCTTCAAATCACTAGAAGCCACTTCAAGTCACTGTTAAGCAATTTGCAGTGGTCTCGGGCCTATCGGGGAAGGCCAAAGCTTTGTGTTATAATGGCTTGAAGTGGCTCCTACTCGTGTGCAGTGGCTTGTTCTTTTGAACAAATCTTATCATAATTATGCGAATTTATGGTGGGCAGGGGGTGGTTGGGCTCGGTCTCGGGCTCTTAAGAGGTAATGTTCATAATACATAGGGACACTGATCTATGCAAGACATCTTGTTTTCAAGAACACTTCCAGTATGTGCCTTTTTTTTACACTGACTTACTCTTTCCTCAGAATGCCTGTCTGTAAAAACTTTGGCTTAAAAGGTTTGTTTGGCTTTAAAGGTTAGCTTAGATTTTAAGGTTAGTTTGGCTTGAAAGGTTAGTAAAACTGAATACAAATATTACGCGCCCAGGTTTTGCAGAAGATGAAAAACCTCAAAATGTATGTAATTATATCCCACCACTGTCATAAACGGGGTGTGTGTGTGTGTGTGTGTGTGTGTGTGTGTGTGTGTGTGTGTGTGTGTGTGTGTGTTCTTTGTTTTCAGCCGACAATCCACAGCAAAAAGTGGTCATTGCGACAGACGAGGATTCCTCCCGTAACTCTGCCTGCGCGTCGCGCTGTCAGTCCCAAGCCTGAAATAAAGAAGAGGGCGGGGGTAGGTAAACATATTACGTGTGAAAGACAGAGTATTGAATTGCGACATTGAATATCCATTGAATGTAGTTGTTGGAAGTCATGTAGCCAACCAGACACAAAGTATGTTACCGGTTCCGAGCTTTCGGTTCTGTGTGAATCTGCATGAAAAGTATATAGAGCAGTATACGGGGCGGGAGAGGGAGGAGATGAGACGACATTGTTGCTGGTTTTGATTTATTTGCTATGTCCTGTTGAAACACAATAAGTGCATTCCGTTTGGCACGTGGTCACCATGCAACACGTATGACTACTAGTACGTATATTTTGTACGTTATAATCCCGTTCATTGTAGATGTATAATCCTGTTAAAGTTTGTGTATCCATATTTCCAGGAATTGGAGACAAACACAGACCCGTCATATGCCGGATCTGGGAATGGGTATCCAGGAACTGCCCTCAAAGCATGGCGTAATGTTGTTAACAGCACAAACAAAGGCTGGACTCGGTGGCATCGTTGACGCCCATTATCTGTTCCACTATAGCGGAATGACGCGCCAAGAATGAAGTTACGAGAAAATCAGTTTGTGTCATCGGCTTTATTATCCTTTTTCGCTAGTTTGTGGTGTAGGTGAGGTTTTGAGGGAAAAGGCAACATGCCCACCCACCCAGCACCCCCACTCCCCCCCCCCCCCCGCCCCCCCCCCCCTCCCCGACCCCCCGAACCCCCAAGGAGAAAAACTTTTTTTGTTGGTGCTGTGTTTTCCCTTTTTTCCTATAAATACAGACAATTTTTTTCGGGCGGAGAGGGAATATTGCGGCATTCACTGTGTTTCTCCGTGGCTACAGAGTAGAGTTCCCCTCTTCACACAACACAAAAAGCCGCCTCAATAATAAATCACGAAACCAGTTCTAAACTTTATTCGGAAACACAAATCAAAACGGTTTAAGGCTTTCTAATGTTGAACAAAAAGAGTAGTTTTGGCTGCGGGAAATCGTTTTCTTTTTCTGTTGTTGTTGTTGTTGTTTAATCACGTCGGAAGCGAAGAAACGAAACTGACACGATCGGCTATGCCAAATCTGTCACAAGCGAGCACTGGATTTCACCGCGTGTATGCAGCCCTTTCTCGGGAATGAGCTTTTCGTGCATGTGTTTACTGTAACCTGACACCTACACTGGTCAAAGCTGTCCCTGCTAAGAGTGCTGTCAGTGTGACGCCACATATTGGAAGCACCCTAAAGCACAACTTTCTGCCTCTCTTGAGTAAGATTGTCCGCTAGTGCTGGCAGTAATGCTGGCCCTCTGCAGAAGTCGAGCTTGCAAAGAATGTTGCATTGTAAGCGTAGGAATACTTTTCATTTTCGGTAACAGCCCGTGTGATTTATTGAACGATAGCACACATGAGATATTTTAAGGAAAAAACATCCAGCTTACTTAAATCTTTTCCTCGTGTATATATTTCAGACAATAACACCACCGGGGTCAAATTTTGTTGGCTTGTTAATAATAATAATAATAATGAGTATTATATAGGCGCTTTACCCAATTTCATGAATCGGCTCAAAGCGCCGCGAACTGAACCCAACACGCACGCTCACGTGAATCACACGCATTCTCTCACACACCGGACGTAAACACATTACAATCACGTGGTGCGAAGGGTCAGCTCAGCTATTTAAATTTTTGGAATTTAGAATTGCATTTATTTTTCAAATTTGGTGGGCTGAACATTTCCAAAGCAGACTTTGAAATGTTTGTCCCCACTGTTTACGGTTTTTTTGGTGGATTAACTGTATTCTGTTTCTCAGCTATTCGACGCTACTGTTCATACTCATACAAGAGACAGGGTGGAGTAATTGGCAATGCTTTGATAGAAAAGTTGTTTTACCAGATCGTTTTATTTTTATAATTCCTTTGTCTTTTTCTAACCTTTGAGGCTGTATATATTGTGCTTCATTGTTTGCATTGGGTTAGTGGATTTACATGATTGTGTCGGGAAAGATGGTGCTTCTTTGCATTCGTATCAAGTCGTCGTATTTGTGATAGCGTGGGAAAGCAGTTCATGTATGGATTAGATCGGTTTGGTTGCACCGCAACACCGATACGCATTTATGTCGCTCACTTGTCCATTAGAAATTACAGTTTAGTTAAACTTTCCCTGATGCCATGCAATCAGTAAGACATTTCAAGGCCTGTCAGCAGCTGGAAGTACTCATGTATATCTTTTGTTGTTGTTGTTGTTGTTGTTTTGTTTTTTCATCTTTTTGGTATATGATGACATAACGGACAGCATTACTTGCAATACATACATTACATACCTTACATATGAACATTACATTACATACAATGACCTGAGTTACATATATACTACGTACACTGTATACTTTGCGTGTATTGCATATTTTCCCTAGTCTACATGAATTACGTCTTCTATGTGCGTTGCATGCATTACCTAGTTGTATTCAGCCACAGCACTTGTACATATCGCTTAGTCCGCACGTCTATTTGAACACACACACACACACACACACACACACACTGGTGCACATACATGAACTGGTTACTGTAGAATTGTACATAGCACAGTTGAAAGTTGAGTGCGGAACTATCTATAGATTTCATTCTAGTAGAGCTTTATATGATGTCCACTGGCATGTAAATTTGTCTAGTGAGGTAGTTATAATGTGTCTGTATTTTTCAATATTGTGCCTGTACTTGATACCATTCTTAAACATATCAATGTTTGGTAATGTTTTCTGTAATTTACACTTGTAAATGTGGAACTTTCCTAATAATATTAGAAGATCCATGCCTTTGTCAGTTTTACAGTTCTGTTTCCATCTGAAAAGAATTAGAGATTATGAAAAGGTGAATTTGGTACAATGGGAACATGTGATATACAACCATGTTAAAATACTACTCCAGAAATTTTGTACAACAGGGCACTCCCAGAAAAGATTACAGTAATCTCCTCCTCACACCACAGAGGGTGCAACATGGAGAATCACACAACTTCCTCCAAAAAAAAATCTTTGTGTAGTAGGAGACGATGAACTGATCAGAACTGAAACCATCTCAGGAGTGTGTCACAAGTACATGTAGTGATTTTCTTAAAGACTGCATGACGTCCAGTTGAGTTGATAATTATGTACAAAGTTGCTCCCATCTACTGGTGCAGGTAGGAGCCTCATTTGTTTTCACAAGCACTGAGTAAATCCTCTTTGTATCTCCATGTAACAAAATCGACCACACTTTACTATACACAGTTTTGTAGTCATCAATATCAAACAACATCTTCTGCTTATAGCATCTAATGGCTTCCAAAATTCCATTATGTACAAGAAAGTTGGATGAAACATCAGGAAACTTGTTATGAAATTCTGTATAACTAATAAATACACCATTGCTGTCCACTAAGTCCTCTACGTTTACAATACCATTGTGAATCCATTCTGATACATGTATTGTCTTACTGTCGCTCAATACATTCAACTTATGATGTATACATTCAGACAGAAACTCACTACTGTTTTTCTGGATTACATTGCTTACAAAGTGTGTGTGTCTGTGTGTGTTGTTTTGTTTTGGTAATGTCGCATCATATCACATCACATAAAAAAAAACTGTTTTAAATCTTTTCATAATAATGTTTGCGAACTCCTCCTTGGATATGGGCAGACTTAGTTTGTACTGAAAGACTGAAAATTATGAGCATTACTTGGTTAAAGAGATTTTTCTAGACCACAGAAATATCCTGATTTCTTTTCTCCTTCCTCTACCCACCAGGCTCTAGAACGTATAATTATCCCATCTATTATATTTTTTAAGTGTTTCTAAAGTTTGTCGTTTCTTTTCCAGTGTTTCTATATTGCTGTCAGTGATTTGTGACTCCATTTCATATATTTCATTCAAAAGACTGAGGGGGGAGCCTGGGTGGCCGAATGGTAGAGCGTTGGACTTCTGATGCTCGGGTCGTGGGTTCTTATGCCGGCTGAGGCCAAATATTTGTGCTGGCTTTTTCGTCATGGCCCCGTCTTTGACATCACCCGTATGTGGTGGAAAAGGACGTTAAACCCCAAAACACCCACCCACACACCCTCCTCTCAGTCTATCCTGTTTCTGTCTGTGAGCAGCAGGAGCTGTACTGTTACCTCTTATTTCTACTAATATTATCTCAAAGAAAGATTTGTCGTTAATTTGTAGCTGTAGATCTTCATTTGTAATCTTATCAATTTAGTCTCTGCAATGAACAAGTGCACTATACTGCTTCTTGAGTTCTGTATTAGAATGTGTGTGTGTGTGTGTGTGTGTGTGTGTGTGTGTGAGATATTTGACAGTTTGTATTTCCAAAAGTCTCTTCGGTACACAAGTAGACAGAAATATAAGTACAGTAGAAAAGGAAACGGTAATGACTGTGAAGTGTTTACAAGTTAAGCAAATAGAAGCGGCTTAAAAGGGACAGAGACCACTTAACTTTCACCTGGGTTTGTGTCCTGAGGATGGCGAAAGCCGAAACGTTGACCCGTTCCGTCCTTTGTGAAAACTAAGTGGTTTCTGTCCCTTTTCTGTCGCTTCTGTATGTACAGTAGTTTGATTAAACGTTCACAACTTACAGACCAGTGTGACTGACATAAAACACTTCTTACCTTGAAAACGTTTTATTCTCTGTACATAGGGTTCACACGATTGCTGAATGCTAACTTTCATCCCAAATAGTATCGGAAACTATAGCAATCATACTTTTCAGAATTCTATGAGACTTTTGTTTAAGAATGTAACATGTACAACCCGCTGGGTTGTAGTACCTTGTACATGTTACCAGGCACGACTAATGGGAAGAAACTCTTGTTGCTTTGTTGGTTTGGAAAGGGAGACAATCCGTATAAATGTGATTTCAGAAATGTGTTTTATTATTTTGTTTTATTTTATGATTGTTTCTTTGTGTTTGAAGGGGTTACAGAAAATAAGGGTTTTTATGTTTTTATTTGATAAGAAAAAATAAGTTATATGTAAATTAGTTTCCCATGAGGCACTTTGTCTTGTCTCGGGCTGTGAGGAAGACGGGTTTTTGTGGTGTCTGTTGTGTCAACACTGACTTTGTGGGTGCCAATCAGGTAAATATTATGATAAATTACTGTATGAAGTTATGAAGTATTGTTTTATATGTTGTTGTGTGTTTTTGATAGTTTAATTGGAGGGATGATAAGAGATTTTGTAGATAGAAAAGTTCTTGGGTTTTACATTAAGGTCTTGTAAATAACTGGAACCTACTGCCAGACTCTGCCATATGCGCCAGACATTACAGGACTTCATTTTGGAAATTGGAAATAATCAAGGATGAGGTTCATGTGTATTAACACTAATTTTATGACGTACTCACAGTAGTTCCCCTGATATTAATTATGAAAACTATGTACCAAACGAGAGTGCCCATTACATGCATATACGCTTACGGCTCATTACTAAGACCTTAATGTAAAATTTCTACCATAAGGCTGTTCCTTTACTGAAGCAATGAGAAAAACAAAACTGAAGGGAGAAATTGAAGCCTTTTCGTCACTTCAAAAACTGGATTAATGCCTTTTACTGGCTACGTTGTAAACGTCTTAGTTGTCATTTAGTCTGTGGTTGTACTGCCGTCTTCATCAGCGGTGTCCCTTTCAATAATGCAGAACTTAAGTTTTGGGGAAAAAAAAGAGCCCTTACATTTGACAAGCAGGACTTCAGTCATGTTGTGACTAGCCCCTGGTGCCTCACAGCGAATGAGGCCAGCGTCCTGACAGCCCACAGCAGGAAACGTGTATCGGATCTGTCCACTGCTGTAGATGCTGCCTTCCATCTCTACCCCGTGTCTGTCCAACAGGCGGGCAGTGACAGGAGGATTGCCCTCATCCCAGGTACACAGGATGTCAACAGTGGTGTTCTGGTCTACAGGAGACGTCACGGTGGTGTTTCCAGCAAACATGGACAGACTTGTCATTACAGGTTCTGTAAACGTTAAATGGAAAACGATGTGGTGTTGTTATGTTTTCAGGTCTTACTCCTGTTACAGTTTTGCCAAAACCCGTGTATACTAAAGAGTTTTAAAATCTGTAAATCACCACGCATGGTTTACCATTGCACCCATGAAAACAACAAGTGAGAATTGTGGACGTACCTTAAAAAGCGCAAGTGGACTACCCCTAGCAATGTTTCATCAGCGTGACGGTAAAAGCAACTAAAGAATAGTTTACTCCAATGCATGATATAACGAAAGGCAGAGCAACTGTTTCATTCTCTTCAGCTGTGAAAACCAATGCGTCATTAAGTGTCGGAAACTGGAGTGTTGTACCTGCAAAAAAAAAATATATATATATATATATATATACCACTCTACCACTATTACAAGTCATGGTATAAAATCCATAATTCACCACATGTGGTATAAACATTGTACCCATGACAACCACGCGTGAATTTTATGGCTGTACCTAAAGGCCATGTCACACGAGAGGGCAAAAAACACTTGAAAACATTGTTTTCAGATGATTGGCTGCTAAACAGTGTGTTTTGTCGTGTGACATACTTCACAACAATGTTTTCAAAACACTGTTTCAGTTTTAGAGCCTGCCCTAAAATCCGCAAAACATGTTTTGTGTTTCAACCAATGAAAGCCGCCGTGCGGAGTGTCAAGTGACACCTTCCCGTATCCGCTCAGTCAACATGTATGTTTAAGGAAAAGAGACATCGACTTTACCCAGAAACCCCATCCAGAGGTATTTCATACGCATTGAAGTTCTACATACAAGAAAAGGGTGTCTAGTAAGGTAGGAATGTCTTGACCGTAGCAGGGAAACTTGTTTTCAGTGTGACATCGCCTTAAAGATTGAACAGGTATTACCCCTAGCAGTGTTCCAGCAGTGTGTTCTGGTGAAAGGACTTGCGTCACAATATGACGCGAAAAGGGACTAAAGAATAATTTACGTCACGACATGACGTAGTTCGACTTCGTAGGGAAATGGGGACGAAGGAGCTTTGCCAGTCGCTTGACGTGGAATTGTTGATCTTTTGCTGCGTGTTATCAACGAGCGGTCGTGTTTGTGACAAGCGTAAGCCTAGTTCCAGTTCTCTACTAAGACGGAGGCTTCGAAACGGAAAAGCTGACTTCTCAAAGCCTATGGACAAAGCGAGGTAAAGCACCTCAGTCAGTGATGTCGCGTGAAGCATTTGGATTGCCGATGTCAGCTTTCAAATCAAAGACTTGAAATGCAGGTAGGGACGTGGTATAAATAATTTTCACAATGAGGTGCCCCCGATTACGTAAAATACATCACACTCGTTTGTTGATTTCGACCGTAAAACTGCTCGTTAAAACTCGCAGTTTTACGGTCGAAATCAACAAACTCGTGTGGTGTATTTTCCGTAATCGGGGGCACCTCATTGTGAAAACTCTATTTATATATGACAGTGACTGAAGGATGCAAGCTGAGAAACGAAAAAGAACATTCTTAACCTTCGCCGCACGTCTCCTTAAAAGCTTGCGTGCCATACATCGTTGGTGCAAATGCACCCATGCTTTTAAAGAAAGAAACGTAATATTAGTCCTCGCCGTACATCGCGAGTGCAAAGTAAAGAAAATCTAAAACTGAATTAAATCAAAATTGCTTCCATGCACATGTGTGCAGAAACTACAAAAATACCGTAAAAGTCGTAAACATTTGTCAGATAAAGCGTTTTTCACTTATCTTGGGGGGGGGGGGGGTAGGGTCTCATCGTGGCAGCCCGCAATTTCAATAATATGTGCAGTTTCAATATGCGGCGACATTCATTTGGTCAAACAGGTATCTGTTGACATTTCAGTTCGTTTCTTGTAAATTTACGTTTATTACGATTATATACACACGTTTACCCGACTCTGTCCATGAAAATTCCTTATTGCACCACGACTTACGGCAAGGGTTATCAATTTTGTTTCTTTAAAGGACAGGTGGATTTGCACCCACGATGTACAGGGAAGGTTACACAACCTGCTTGCTGTTACTTTCTTGTTACTTTCTTGTTTATTTACAAACAAAATGAAACACGTTTTGGTGAATACTTCACCAACACCCTTATTGACCAAGTCCTGAGGTTTTGTGGATCTAGCATGAAAACTGGTTGAACTACAGTTGAAAGTGTGGATTTATTTTCGTTTACACGTTGACAGTTTTGTGGTCATTTCAGCCGTAAAGCAGCATTTGTAACATTTCTTCTGGGAAACTGCACGTCGACAGACGGTTTTGAGCCTACATCATCCCAGCATTAGCCAAGAACAGAAGCTTCAGATATAAAACTCAATGCTTCTGTTGTTACATGTGCTATTCTTACACTATACATATAGGAGCGAAGGACAAACACTTACACACGCTCGAAGATGAAGCTTGCGGAGTGGTAACTGTTAGAATAGCTATCAAACAAAGATGCAGTTTCATCAGTGAATCCATCATCAGTCTATGAAGCTATGAAGTCTTTTTCCTGTCGTGCTGAACGAGCCATGGTGTCTCCCTCTTACAACGCAAGACAGTTGCGGAACAGAAACTGAGATGAGGGTTTGTAAGAATCTGTTTTCCTGTTTCCGATTACATGGACGACGCGCGAAAATCGTACACAGCAGCTACAGAGCTAGGCATAAATAAACAAATCAATAAATAAATAAAAATGAATAGATAGATAAGTAAATAATAGTACAGTGAACGATGCACTACAATTTGTGTCTACAGACAACCACACAAATTAAACACATTAGATTAGAACTACATAATGAAATACATACATAAGTCTGTAAAGAAATAAATATTCAAAAGGGCAGGTGGAGAAGACTTGATTCTCATCTCACCGACCGATAAGAGTGTGAATGATGAAAGCTCGGTTTCGAAATGCAAGACCAGAAAATACTAATAAAATCACAAATCAAAACTAAACAAACAAACGAACAACAGCAAACATAAAACTTGTGAACCCTGCTAACAAACCCTAAGTAACTAGGTTTAGCTTTGTCCTTTTAGGTCTGTTTTTTAGGGCATTTATATTTATCCCCTTCCCCCGGCCCCCTCTCCTCCGACACTTTGCAAAAAATCGAAACACCAGTATCGCAAAGGGTCTTCCGCATGAAACTTCCGTTGTCACATTAACAGGCGAAAGTTCACTGAAGACTGCTTAACACTACCTTCTCCCATCGTTCTCCCCCCCCCCCCCCCCCCCCCCCGCCCTTGCTCTCGCCCCGAACTGAAATGCAAATTGTATCCGGGCAACTAGCTTTCAAAAGAATGTAAAAACACAATTATGGCAAAATACATTCCGAAACACGGCCCAGACGAACAACCATGCACGACCTTAATATAAACAGCTGGTGACAAAGATTTCTTTCCCGAACCACACACACATCAAGTTGTTACGGTTTCTTTAAATGCGTTATGCTGTAAAAGGTCATTCTGTAAAGTTCCATTTTAACGAATAGGTGCCTTCTGACCTACTGGAAACGGAAACACCGAATTAGATTTCTGAATCTCGTAAAGAAGGAAAAAGCGTGTGCGCTCTCTCTCTCTCTCTCTCGTGTGTGTGTGTGTGTGTGTGTGTGTGTGTGTGTGTGTGTGTGTGTGTGTGTGTGTGTGTGTGTGTGAGAGAGAGAGAGAGAGAGAGAGAGAGAGAGAGAGAAAGATTCAACGTCGTACTTTACATTGTCATCTTCGATTTGTTTTCATTCGTTCTTGTTTTTGTTTTGTTGCTGTTGTTGTTTGTTTGTTGCTGTGTTTGTGTGTTTGTTTTTCGCTTAGTTGTTTTTGTAGCAATGACTGATAAAACCTAATCACTGTGTGGTTTCATCACTTTCGAACTAACGCGACCTATGACATTCATTCCAGCTAACTGTGACAGCATAGCTCTAGATTTTATGTGGGTTGTTGTCGTACAGGGAAATGTGTACTTCCCACAAATAGGGGTAATCCAGTTTCAGTATGAGAGTACAGGCTAGTCAGAGTGAGTCAGGTGTGAGCCGGTGCACAAACGTGGCGTTATTGTAAAGACGGAAACTGCACACACGGCGCCATCTACAACGAACTGTAGCAAGAATGTTGCCACTTGTAACACTCTAGTCTATAGACAATAGTATAGAATTTTCGAGAAAATCCGTCCCGCTCGTGGTGAACGGAACACACACACACACACACACACACACACACACACACACACACACACACACACACACACACACACACACATATTTGGGTCATGGAACTTTCCACGACGTCTGTACATACATTACGATGAGTAACCATTACAACAATACTGTTATTGGTGTTGTCTACAGGGAAATACTTATCTTAAACAATAGTAATATGGGCGGTTCATTATTTAAAAAGGAAATACAATGTCTGACCTCACTGTTGAATCAAAAAAATAAAAAAATAAAAAAACCAATTCCTCTGCCCCACCTCCCTTACCTTCCTACCCCATGACCATCGCCCCTACGGCTTCCCAAAACACGTGACCTTTACATTCGTTTCCGACAATTCAATGTAAAATGCATTGTTTGTCACTGGCATGAGGGCGTTCATGAAACTATCAGTTTTGCTATTGTCAGTAGATGACTCCATGAGGTGATTTTCCTACCAACTATGTCGAACACAGGTCAAACATCGACCAGTCAGCCAATCAGCCAGTCAAGTATCAATCAATCGATCAAACAGTCAAACCAGCCAAAAGAAAGGTACAACATAATAACATAAGACAACATATGATTTATCGATTTCTTTATTTACTAAAAAAGAATTTGGCTTCATCATTTTCCGAGTATGAAATACACATACAAAGACAGTTCAAAACTTACAGGATGAGATAAAATGATTTTCTTATAAACCCACATGAAATGTTGAGAAATGAGAAAACTTTAATATCCCACATAGGGAAACCTGCCACAACATCCATCGTACGGTAGCATCATCAGCAAACACACGATGTAAACATAAACCTTAACAAAACACGACTGCTGAACGTCAGTAAGCAATACAAGCAGATATCAACAGCGACAGATTGCTATACGGAAACTTAGTAAGTTATTCTTTGTCATCCTTTTCATTGTTTGTTATGTTGTAAACTAAAATGGCATATCTACAATACCAACAGTCGCATGCAATAACTAATTGACAGTAAGCGTGTTCCAGAAACACGTATAGGCCACAAGAATAATGAAGTACATAATTATTTATTATACACACTCAGTATCAAGAAAGGCTAGGCTGCGTTCCAAACTAACTCCAAAAACGCCATTAAGCTGAAGAGAACTTCGAAATGATAATAATAGATACTTACAAAGCGCTTATTCTCAGTGAGCTCTAACCGCGTACAAGGCTAAAAGGACTAAAAAACTTAAAGGGCTATAAGAAAGAGAAAGAACTAGTAACAGAAATTAAACTAGCAAGAGCTAAAAGAATCCAAGACAGGACCATCTGTCTTTGTTCTAACATTTGGAATACGAGGGACACGTGAGTCAAAGGAAGACCTGAGCTGTCTGGATGGTGTGTATTTAGCTGTTATTCCGCATCAAGCTGTTGTATACCGACGAGTATTTTGATCCAAGACGCAAATCAACCCTGAGCCTTAGCTTATGAAGCTTTGTGAGTGTTTATTCTAATATTTGTAGTACATGTACACCGATTAAAGTGTCCTTCCACCAACAGCTACATTTTACGATTCAAGAAGCTTCTGTTCAATCGGAGATCTATCGAACAACGAATCCGCTGCCATTCTCTGCACCAATAGCAGACGACTGCAGCCACCCGATTCTATTCAGCTTAATATGTCACAGGTTTGGGGTTTCATAGCGTTGAAACCGCTTTTGATTTGAATACGCAGTGTGTGTTAGGTACAGTTTTCTGTCGTCTTGAACTTCAGTAGCGGCATGTACTTGCTCATCGATGACGATGGTTTTCTGCCAAAAAGGCTATATCTTTGTTCTTTCCATCTGAAAGAAAGAACCTTCTGGCAGGGAACCATGCTTGATTGTCATGTGATGTCGTGCTCTGTGTCACATGATTTATCCAGTACTAGTACAATACAGACACTTATTCCACAGAAGAATTATAAAAGGCCGCTATGGATGATAAAGAGTTAGTAACTGGCCAGATATGCAGGGCCTGTACCAGCAAGGGAATTGTAGCACAGACACGTCATTTTGTGCAGAATGCGGGACTGCACAGGTAGCCAGAGGAAAGAATCGAGGACAGGGGGAGATGTGACAGCATAGTTTTTTTGTTTTGAATTTTTTTAAGCTTGTGAAGGAGAGATTTCAGACAACAAGAAAGAATTATAGTAATCCAATTTTGACGGTACAAAAGCACACACAAAATAGAGTGTTGGTAGCTACAGCAGAAAGCAAACGACCAATCCTTCGCATCTCAAGATTAGCAGCCCGGCAAATGTTACTGACATGTCGATGCATGGAAAGTGCATTATCGAGAGTGACACCCAGGTTCTTTACAGGGTCAGAAAACTGAGTTTCACTGTCCTCGATGAGCATTGACTGTGGGAGAGAGACCCGGAAAACTCTAGGAGAGGCGACAAGAAGTGCTTCAGTCTTGTCGTCATTTAACTTGAACTTGTTGTGTGTCATCCACAACTTGACATCAGATACACAGTTACTGACATCCTGGATGATGGCAGGGACCTGAATGACTCTGCCATTCTTGTACAGCTGAGTATCATCAGCGTATCCATGATGGGACATTGAGTGACTGTCAACGATACTCAACAGCGGGTGAACGTAGAGGTAAAACAGCACAGGCCGAAGTACAGAACCCTGGGGAACCCCGAAACGGTGGGGGTGCAGGCACTGAATGACGTTAACTGACGGACAGTCTGGGATCTGTCAGTCAGGTAAGACCTGAACCGAAACAGCGCGCAGCCGCAGATACCAAAGTTGCTCTTGAGACGCGAGTCCAGATTTCATGATTGGTCATGTCAAATGCAGCTAATAGATGAATAAGCAGCACCTTATCTCCCCAGAAGGGAAATTAATGTGCGGTGGTCATATCAAACAACATATTTAAGCAACATTAAGTAATCTAGGAAACACACACACACACACACACACACACACACACACACACACACAGAGAAACACACACACTCACACATGATGATAAATCATAAAACACCTCACTTAAGAGTAACAATAAAAGTACAACAATTACCTACAAAATCAAGAGCAAAACAGCGACGCAAACAGTGGGTATAAAAATGTAACTGTTTCAAACTCGACTCTGGCAGAGAACTGCGTATTTTTCCTCAGTACGAGGAAGGTTGCTGTAAGATAGAATTAAGATGCACCCAAAGTTAAACTTTTACTTTTTAACATGATGTGAAATGAACGATGTTAAAAGAAATTTCATGGTCATACAATAAAAAGGAATCATCGCTGATAAAGGTATCACACTTACACATACGAGCAACCAGACTGACATGACCTAAGCTTTCTACATGGGCTTACTTCAGTATAAGCCATAAATCGAAAAACTAAAACAACCGTTACATCCAAATACAGCCATACATCAGGCCACCCAATACTTATTCTATTGTTTTTAATCTCTCTCTCTCTCGCTCTCTCTCTCTCTCTCTCTCTCATCATGCAGCAATCGACAACTGTACAAGCGAAATACTCTGCTTGTCTGTGTATTAATTCATTCCAACAAGAGCGCAGTGAATATTTCCAATTCCTCTTTTGATAAATTTGAATATTTTCTTCTCTGAAACCCATGATCTACACGCATTTTTCATTTTCCTAGCAAAGTCTCCCAACGGCTCACTTTGAAATGACTGAATTCATGGGAAATGCCTCCCCCTCCCCCATTACGAAGATATGTCCTTGTATGATTGAAAACTATGCATTTTGCTCGACTAGAAATATCATGAAAGTTTCCTTGTTCAGGAAAACGGCTATTGTGACATCTCTCATTATATTTAATAGAGCTGCAGAACGAGTGACAGAATCAATCAGTAAATCAACAGAAAATCCAAACACGAAATTAAAATGGTGTAAGATTACATATATATCTACACTGCAAAAATTATGGTTTCAGTTAATTTCATTGTCCACATCCGTCTCGCTGCTGCTCCCCCCGGTTTTACGAACATATGTCCTTGTATGATTGAAGACTATGCATATTGCTGGACAAGAAATATCATGAAAGCTTCTTTGTTTACCAAAACGCTTTTGTAACATCTCTCATTACATTTGGTAGAACTGCAGCACGAGTTAACACCTTAATCAACAAAATATCCAAACATTTAATTAAAGTGGTTTAAGATTGCATATCTACACAGCAAACATTATGGTTTAAGTTAATTTCATTGTCCACATCCGTCTTTCTGCTTGCAACGAAAACATTAACGGCGAGGTTTTGTGTTCTCGTAAAGTCTCGGATCATACGCGACATAGCAGGTTTCATCGACGTCAGTATTACAGTTCTCCGTGTGTGGGTTCTTTGAAACCCCACTGGCAGTCGGTGTACTGTCTGATGGTGATACATCGTCTTGTGTCATGGCACTGTCATATGCTGCTGCCGCTGTAGCACCGACGTTCCTGATCTGTGTGTTCTGGTAGAACGGTACAGTCTTCCACTCGGTTCCTTCCTCCTCTATCTCGTCACGTGACGTTGATGGGTTTAGGTAGTCGTCAGGAGGGTTCCTTGGTCCGTGGCACACTGGGGGCGGAACGTCCTCTGCTTCATAACAAGAAGAAAAGTTGTTAGTGTCCTCAGAAATCCTCCTTCAGTAATGTTTACTGATAGCGATCTCCATTACTTTACAAGAAGCGCCATCTCTACAGATATTTTTATGTGCATTGCCCCCAACGAAAGATATTTCATCGATAATAGTATGAATTTATTATTGTGTATTTTTTCCCTATCAAAAGGTGTTACGAAGTAGCAAAAGACATTGTTTTCTGCTGTTCACCATGCGAACTTCAAGCCTACGGATACGGATGTCTTTATATTTAAGGCCGACAACCATTTCCCTTCTGTATCACCTAAAAGTTACTTAAAGCTACATTCGAATAAAATTCGCATCCATTGATAATTCAAGTTATGGTAATAGTAAATTAACAATAAACTGCAGGCAAAGGACTTGGCATGGCAATGATACGCACGTTTCTTCTTATTAGTAGTGAGATTTAGTAGGATTTCGTAAGGAGGACTTCGATGAGCAGCGTAACCCATTTGCATGTAAATTAGGCATGTTACGGGTGCCATTAGCCAATCGCAGCGCGTTAGCAGCTCGCGGCCTCTGCCGTGTGAGCCTAATTTACATGTAAATGGGTTACGCTGCTCAGCGAAGTCCTCTTTACGAAGTCCTACTAAATCTGGCTATTATTACACAGTCTTACTGACCAGCAGCGTCTGCCCCATCAGAAGCAGGAGGGTCGGCATCCCAGTACAAATGTACGCTCTGACTGGACCCGTCCTCCTCGGGTACGTCGTGTCGACTCTGCATGACCAGTTCCAGTCCGGGCTGGGGTGGCTTCGTGCGCCTTCTCTTCCCTGTAATTATTTACGCATTGATAGCATCCGTCAAAGCTGAAAAATGCATTGTTCTTTCCAAGTTGAAAACTTATTAAATCTTTTGCATGCTAAGTCAACGAGGATATGTTTGTTTTAGATGTAATTATTTAATGCATGGTGGTTTGACAACACTTTTCATTGTAAATGACCATGGAAACTCACGAATGGTATATTTTCGGGCACACACGGTGATAATGATGACAAGGAGAAAGACGAATCCTGCGACGCAAGCTCCCGTTATTATTTTCCATTGACCTGAAAAAGTGTCAAGTGTCAGTGATAAATATAAAAACGTGTATGGATAAACGTTTGGGGTGAGTGGTGTTCTGATAGGTAGTGCGTCAAACTTAGCAGCTAAGTTACTGAACGGCTGTCACGGCGATGTCGTGGGTTCGAGCCCAGGTCGAGCCTGTGATAGTAAAATTATATGTGGTACCGGTTTTTCCTGGCTGCCTGCCTGCTCATGGTCGGTTTCTCTCCGGGTTATCCGGCTTTCCGCCCTCAGCAAAAATTTTGGAAAAGTAGGACAGGTATTGACTGGCGCTTCCCCGCGGCGACGTGCGTCCTTCGAGGGAGGCAGCCCAAATTATCCGAAAGGGATAATGAAGTAGCGAAAACAACAACAACAACAAAGCCAGAAAAAAAACCGTGACAGTTGGAATGTGTGGTGGAGAAGGAGTTACCTACCTTCTCGTGATTTCCAAGGGTTGCGATGACGAGGTACTTAATAAACACGAGAAAGTTCACAATTGTTGAGTACACTAACCTATTGCAGGTCATCTATATACCCCGTGATGGGGTTTCTGGAAATACATTGAACTTGAACTTGATAATTACTCCCACCTTCTTTCACTCTTGATGCGGATACATGTAACTGATCGGAACTTACTGTCTGTGACGATGAGTGAAAACTCTAGAAGTCCAGTTCCAGCATCATTGGTGAGTTCCAGCCGCCACTGTCCCTCGTCCTGTTTCCTCACATTGTCCAGCCGGACAGTCAGCACCAGGTCAGGTGGGGTGCCCGTCAGATCAACCAGACTGGTACATGAATAAAGTATTTTTAGGGAACATAGTATTGGTGTTACGCGTAATTTGTGAAACTGCCCATTTCATGAAATACGCACGATATTGCCCATTTCGTGAAATACGCAGCGAAATTGCTCATTTCACGAAACGGCCAAATTTACTGGCCATTTCATGAAATGAGCAAAAATTTGTTGCGTATTTCACGAAATACGCATTGGAGAATTTGAGAGTCAAACGTTTGAATGCAAGTTTGTTTGAAATTTGCAAAGCAAGTTTTGTTAAAAGTTGAGGATGTTCCTGCTGCTACAGAACTGACCATTCGGAGTGCTGTAAGAGTTCTGTCCGTTGGAAACGGACAGGGCTACAAGAGGTGTCAATGCAAAGGCTCTTGCCTTAGTAAGAGATGTTCGTGTTTCAAAGAGGGTAATCTTTGCATGAGTGCCTGTCATCCACAAAGTAACTGTAAAAACAAGGACTGAGGAACAGCCCCGTCCTACAAAATTGTTTCTCCAAGCTTCATTTTATTTTGTCTGTTTTGTTGTTATTATTGCCGGTGTAACAGGCCTGAATCTACCCCTGGCCCCGAATCTACCCGGGTAGAAACTGGACTAGGCCAGTTTAAACCCGGGTAGTTTCTGGCCTAGGCCAGTTTCTACCCCCCTGGCCCCGAATCTACCCCCCTGGTCTGAGCTAAATTCACAATTTCACTACACCAGTTGCTACAGTGACTACTACTGAGTCGAACTGGTTGTACTGAGGAAATGCACTGGTTGCGCTACCCCGCAAGCTTTCCCCTCTGACAGAAAACTGACACTGCCATTTATCTGGAAAACAGATCAGATCACTTCAACGTCGTTCTCAGCGTTGCATAACCTTGTTATAAATTTTCTTTTTAAATCACTGGTATGTCTGTTTTATAGACCACAACTGATATTTATCGTATCGATACTCTGATATTCAGAATCCCACGTACTAAACTTTCTTCTGTTTACTGTCGAGCCTTCTCCTACGCTAGTCCAAAAGCCTGGAATTCTCTGCGCTCCGCCAGTCAACCTCCCTCGAAACCTTCAAAACAAATCTAAAAACCTACAGGCTGTTTTCATCTCAAAGCACCGTCTAACCTGCCTCCGTCTTTCTCCATCTCCATACATGCAGTTACCCTGGCCGGCCCTGAACCTTGACTCTTATCTGTACTTTTACCTGTACTTTTAGCGCTTAGAACTGCCTTATAAGTAGATTACAGCGCTATCGAAATAAATTATTATTATTATTATTAGTTAACATGTGCTTTCATCTGCAACTCAAGTTACTCAATTTTTTATGCAGATTGCTCTGATGTTATATTGTTTGCATTAAAATTAATTTTAATTAACATTTCTATCTCAGTCTTGTGTGTGTGTGTGTGTGTGTGTGTGTGTCTGTGTCTGTGTGTGTCTGTGTGTGTGTGTCTGTGTGTGTGTGTGTGTGCACGCGTACACTAAAACATAATTTTGACAAAGTAAATATTCATTTATATGCTCTTGTACCAGCATGAACAAAACTTACATGAACCATTTTTAGAGACAATACTATTATTTCAAAGTGTAATCAAAGACATATATACTGTTCAAACACAGAAACGCATAGTCAATCTGATGTTATTTCATTCGGGGCCAGGAGGAGAGAAACTGGCCTAGAACAGGAGGGGGTAGATTCTGGGCCAGGGGCGTAGGAACTGGCCCAGGCCAGTTTAAACCCGGTGTAGCTTCTCGCCTAATCCAGTTTCTACCCGGGTAGATTTGGGGCTAGGCCAGTTCCTGCGGGGTAGATTCTGGACGGGGTAGATTCTGGACGGGGTAGATTCTGGACGGGGTAGATTCTGGCCTGGTACACCGGTTCTCCCGTCTCCAAGTTCTACCAATGACACTAGATCCTCTACGGCCTCGACCGATTAGCCACGTGACTGAGAGTGGGGCCGGGTGGGGGAAGAAGGGAGAGAGAGAGAGAGAGGCAGAGAGAGAGGGTGGGTGGGTGGGTGTTTAGGAGTTTAACGTCCTTTTCCACCACATAAGGGTGATATCAAAGACGGGGCAACGACAAAAAGGCCAGCACAAATATTTGGCCCCAGCCGGGATTCGTAGTGGGTTTTTGTTTTTTGTTTTTTTAACACAAAATCAGAGCTACAGAGCTGAAGCACGAATACAGTCAGTGTGATTGGGTGATCTTCCAAAGTCTAGAAAATGAAGAAATTTGAACAACTTTTTCGAAAAAAATCGTAACATGACCGATTTGTTTTTAATCGGCGATAACTCTTCTGAAAATGCGGCGGGATAAAAATCGTGAAAGGTAGGTCTGGAGAAGGTGAATTCCTATTTTATCTCAAAGTAAAAAAGGCCTTCAACGAAGTGGTTTAGGAGCCATCATTACATCCGTCCACACACACACACACACACACACACACACACACACACACACACACACACACACACACACACACACTAACAACTCCCGCCAAAAAGAACGCAGCAGCATAGTGTGCACGTCAAGTGTCTATGACGCAGATTTCGTTACGTCACAGTGTGCGCGAAAGTAAGTATAGTCTGGAGAAACGCCACAGCCTTGTTTTGTACTGCTGAAACTTGCTGCTGCGCGTAGCAAAATCTGCCCCATCGTATAAAGTTGTTTCTCTATAGAGAAACAACTTAACAAACAGGACTGAGTACAATCTGCGTATGTGGACTCCATATATAGATAATGAAAAATAAACTGTCAGCCAAAAAAAGTTGTTGTGGTTGAGGGTGTATATCACTGTTAATTAAAGTGCGCATTTCATGAAATGAGCGAACTTGCATTCAAACGTTTGACTCTCAAATTCTCCAATGCGCATTTCGTGAAATACGCAACAAATTTTTGCTCATTTCATGAAATGGCCAGTAAATTTGGCCGTTTCGTGAAATGAGCAGTTTCGCTGCGTATTTCACGAAATGAGCAAATCGTGCGTATTTCATGAAATGGGCAGTTTCACAAATTACGCGTAACATTGGCAGTAGCTGCAGTAGCTGCTGTTTGCTGTCTTGCATTTTTCTCAACATTTTTTTTTTGTGCAATTGTACAGAAAATACCTAAAAACAGCGAATAGACCAAAAAAACCAAAACAAACTTGGGTAACAACAACAACAGCAAAACCAGTCGCGGTTTGTATTGCGTTAGGCTATCATGACTGCAACGGATTGTAATCAGCAAGTAGCAAGCTGCTTTGCTGACAAATACCTACAGTTAAGTTTCATTCTCTTTGTAACTCTTTTCTAATACTCTAAGTTATGGTATTGAGTAAAGACAGTTGCCCATGTGCTACGCGTACTACAATGTAACCTCACCCTGTACAGCTGCCGAGTGTGAACGTCCCGTCTCTGAATCCATGTGTCTTAGACGTGTACTTGTGCAGCAGACACTTGTCAACATTCCTCGTGTGTGCTCGGATTGGAAACTGTCCTTGCATGTCATCTCCTGATTCTACCGTGATCACATTCGATTCGTGCTGGTCGAATGTTGGGGCGCCTTAATGACCAAACGATGAAAAAAAAAATGATTAGGGTTGCGCTAGAGCAGTCTGGATGAGTATGATACATGAATTAAATACATTAAGTAGTCTTGTTGTGTTTGAAGAGATTTCAGGCAATTGCAGTGAACTGGGCAAATTGTCTGTGAAACGTTCAACCAATGGTTAACAAAGGACGCTGTCTTATTTCTTTCAAATTATCACACATTTGTGCACTATGAAATACCCCGCCCCACCACAAAAAACCAATGCACCTACTCAGTAGTAGCCTACTGATAAAGAAAAGAAGAGATAAATAAAGAAATACATCACATTTCACAATTAAGGTTGTCGTCCTATTGTGACTAGCCCCTGGTGCCTCACAGCGAATGAGACCAGCGTCCTGACAGCCCACAGCAGGAAACGTGTAGTTGATCTGTCCACTGCTGTAGATGCTGCCTTCCATCTCTACCCCGTGTCTGTCCAACAGGCGGGCAGTGACAGGAGGGTTGCCCTCATCCCAGGTACACAGGATGTCAACAGTAGTGTTCTGGTCTACAGGAGACGTCACGGTGTTGTCACCAGCCATCATGGACAGACTTGTCACTCTGGCAGCAACAGTTCCTGTTGCAAAAGTTAAATAGAGGTACAATGTGGTGTTGTTAAGTTTTCAGGTTTTTTCTCCTATTGCAGTTTTAGCAAGGACCCGTATATACTAAAGATTTTGAAAAGATTTTGAGATATTCTGTCTCACGAAGATGGACAGACTTGTCACGCTGGCAAGAGTAAATTCTGCTACAGTCGTAGTGTTACCTGAAATTTTGAAGAAAAACTTTTTTTTTTCCCCCGTTCAGAATCTCTCTGGGTTTCATATGCAGATCGACTTTGTAAAATCATAGTACAAACATTTCAAGTAGATACATCTCCGTGGTGAAGCGTCACTCAATACTTATCCTACTTTTCCGAACTTTTTGCTGAGGTAGGAAAGCCGGATAACCCGGAGAGAAACCGACGATGAGCAACCCGGTAGCCAGGAAAAACCGGTACCACATACAATTTTACTATCACAAGCTCGACCTGGGTTTGAACCCACGCTTTATCGCCGTGGCAGTGGTGACAGCCGTTCAGTACCTTAGCGGTTAAGTCCGACGCACTACCTATCAGAACACCACTCACCCCAAACGTTTTTTATCCATACAAGTTTGTTTTTTTTCTTTATCACTGACACTTGACACTTTTTCAGGTCAAAAATCCAGTCGATATTCTTAGTGTCGTTATTAAAACTTACTATCTGTAACTGGAACTGTCAGCCAAATTTCCATGTACCCAGACCAGGCACACTGAGACCAGATGCACTGAGGTTCCACCGGCCTTCATCCTCTGACGTCACATTGTCCAGCCGGACTGTCAACAGTAGGCCAGGTGGGGTGCCGGTTACAGTGACCTTGACACGAACAACTCAAGGTAAGAACGATGCTGATTTTGTTTGTGTTGTTTTTGTTCCCTATCGCTTAAGGAGAACGTAACAGGCTTATCAGTTAAACGTAACTGCAGGTGTGAGGCCTTTTCATAGTAGAAACGCACACCCTCTCACTCGGACTAACTATTCTGTTTCGTGGATTTAATAATGGTCAATGGATGAGCCTGTGTGAAATACCTCTGGATGGGGTTTCTGGGTAAAGTCGATGTCTTCTTTCCATATACAAACAGGCTTTGTTTGGATTCACACGCACGACTCTTTATTCCATAAAATCTACCAATCGATAAAACTGACAGATGAGTTCCATCATTATTAAAACCGTTACTGCTATTATTTACAGCCTTCAGTCGGTAAAATACTTATTTCAGACGAAGTTATCAAAGAGTTGACAGTATTGAGGTGCCTATCACAGTCAACAACATACATGTACATTTTCTTGAAACATGTCTATCACTAGAAAATTTGACTCACCTGCCGAGGGAAAGAGCGCATGGTCAACACAGAAACAGACTTTGTTTGGATTCACACGCACAACTGCCGGTCCCCCAGCCAAACTCTCCCCACCTGACTATTGTTGAGTATTGCTCACTATCGGCCTAAGCCCCACGTGTTTCAGTTTGTGCCTCCCCGTCCCACTGCTACCCAACACCACACACTCACTCACACGCGGGCACACACACACACTCACTCACACACACACACACACACACACACACACACCGTGTTACATATACATGTAAAATGGGGTGAATGTTGTAAATAGCCACAGACTGGGCGGTATTTCACTCAGGCTCATCCATTGACCATTATTAAACCCATGAAACAGAATAGTTAGTCCGAGTGAGAGGGTGTGCGTTTCTACTTGAAAAGGCCTCACAATGCAGTTGCGTTCAACAGCTAAGCCTGTTATGTTCTCCTTAAAGATCTAAGCTCCCAACAAAAAGTTTTCCGAAGTGTGAAAAATTTTTACAGAGTCGACCATGCAAGCACAGTCCACTCTGTCACAGTTGCAGAGTTCACACAGTGTCCAGAAACAGCGACAAAACCGTGCAAAAAAACTGCCCCCACTTCCTGTCGGGCTCCGCCCACGCTACTGTGCACACTCACCGTGCAACCCGGCTCATTCTGTGACACGCCGCGGATACGTCAGTTTAGACGACTGAGCTATGTCGGACATGGCGCAAGCTATGCTACTACCGGTAAGTGCACGTATTTCAAAGCAATTTTGTTTCTTGCGTAAACATTTTAGCTCGAGCTTGCAGGACCATATTCAAAAGTGACACGACTTGTATGGGGATCACTGCGGACAGTAGTGACTCGGTCACGGCTGCTGCCATGAGCACTGCACGGACGGATGAACACTGCGCGTTTTATCGACAACATCTCCAAATTGCCGTTTTACTTTCCGTTACAGTCCAACATCGCTCAGTCGTCTAAACTGACATATCCGCGGCGTGGTCACATAATGAGCCGGGTTACACGGGAATGTGCACAGTATCGTGGACGGAGCCCGACAGGAAGTGGGGGCAGTTTTTCGGTACGGTTTTGTCGCTGTTTCTGGACACTGGGTGAACTCTGAACTGTGACAGAGTTGACTGTGCTTGCACGGTCGACACTGTAAAATTTTTTCACACTTCGGAAAGCTTTTTGTTGGGAGCTTAGATCTTTAAGGGATAGGGAACAAAAACAACACAAACAATCGGTATCGTTCATACCCTGAGTTGTTCGTGTCACCCCACCTGACCTACTGTTGACTGTCCGGCTGGACAATGTGACGTCAGAGGATGAAGGCCGGTGGAACCTCGGTGTATCCAATGATGCTGGGTCTGGGTACATGGAAATCTGGCTGACAGTTCCAGAAAGTAAGTATCAAAAAATGACATAAAAATACCGATTAAATTTTGTGTGTACAAGTGAACATCGCTCATCGCTGGGGTCAACAGGGCTTTCCTTTTGCTCTGTTGAAATTTGGCTAATTATTGCCAGTTACCGGATTCAACTTGTGACAATACCACAGATATGTGAATCCAGGGATGCCGCGTATACCTGGATACTTTTTTGAAGTAGGGCGACTTGAGTGAGATAATTATGTAAGCGTCTGTTTTGTGTTCTGTGCGAACCGGTTCGTGAGTACTGAAGTGTGACCGACGCCGGTAGTGACACGGCTCGCACAGTGCAACAGTTACGATCGGCTTGCTGTGACAACTAGTGATATGCACTGACACACGTGTTACACACTGAAGTTGCCTTAGTATGTCAGCAACTTGGACCTGAAATACTATGAGTACCGGTATCCAGCAGTATCTCCAACGTTTCAAGAGGAAAACATCATCTACATCCTCGAGTGACGCAAGTCCAGACAAGCCTGCGTCCAAACCCACACCAAACAAGATGGCCACCAGACACCTTACAAGCGACCGCTGTCACTGCAAGGGGATTCCCCTAGTCTCGAAAAGCAGGTCAAGCCTGGTGACGATTCACGTGCAGGTCACAGTGCCTCCGACAGTGACGCGGGGTAATGTTCTGCGTGCGGTGTCCCCGTTTGATGGCTTGTTGACGACCCTCGGCATGCGTCCATGGACTTCCCTATGGCTTGCGCTGGTTTACATTTGTTTTCTCTTAATGTGAGAGGAATTCGTTCGAAAAAGAAAAGGTGTAACTTATTTTCTTTCCTAAAAACAAAAAAATTTGATATAATTTGCATCCAAGAAAGTCATGTCACTGAAGATGTTACCGAGATGTGGAAAAAGGAATGGGGAGGTGAATTAGTTTATTCTGAAGGCACAGGTCACAGTGGCGGCCAGTTGATTTTATGTAGAAAAGGTTTAGATTGTGGCATATCAGTTGTGCACCATACAGAGAGAATTTTAGCAGTTACTGTTGATATCGGTAATCAGCGGTTAGTAATTGTGAACGTATTTGCGCCTCAGTCGTCAAAAGAGAAAATTGAATTCTTTGATCAGTTAAAGGCCGTTTTAAAGAGCCTAGAGGCAGACAATCTATGCGTTTGTGGTGATTTCAATTCCGTTCTGGACAACGACCTAGACATTATTTCTGGCGATAAACACCCGGAAGCTGTTGTCTCTAAATTTAACGCCTTTATGAAAGAATGTGATCTTTATGATACTTGGCGCCTATTCGACCCAGAGAAAAAGGAATACACTTGGTCAAAATCAGCTCCGTTTGTTTCCAGGAGATTAGATTATGTACTGACTAGTTCCACTACTTTTGACACGTTAATTGACAGCCGGATTATTTCGTTTTCTAGTTCAGACCACAGGGGCTGTTACTCTTGCCTCAAATTTGGTGATTACACGAGAGGACCTGGCTTGTGGAAGTTTAATGTCTCATTGTTAAGGGATGTTGATTATGTGGAGCAGATGAAAAGATTATTTGCTGACTTCGATTCTGATCCAGAGCTTTGTGAATATGATGATCAGATGCGTTGGGAACTGCTTAAAATTCAAATTAAAGAATTTTCTATTGATTACAGTAAGCGGAAAACTTCCGAAAGGCGCAACCAGGTTATAAAGTGGCGCAACGAGTTAAATGACACTGAAGTTGCATTAAGTCAAAACCCAAACTGTACCAGAACATTGGCACACCGTGATGCTGTCAAGTTTAAGCTTGAGGTTGCAGAGCTGCATGCAGCTCAGGCTGCTCAGATCAGAGCCAAAGCGCAATGGGTGGACGAAGGGGAGAAGAACACAAAGTTCTTTCTGGGCCTGGAAAAAGCAAGAGCCAATGCTAAGCTCATGGACAGTTTAATTGACAAAGACGGTAATTTAGTTTCAAATCAGTTTGATATTCTAAATACGCAACGTAACTATTTTGCTGATCTTTACACAAAGAAGGTTGACAGTGAAGGTTTAGATGATAAAGTAGATGAGTTTCTTCATGAGGTCGATGTGCCTCTGTTGTCATTAGATCCAAAAAAATGAATGTGAGGGTCTTTTTACTGCTTCGGAGGTTTTGGAAACCTTGAAAACAATGAAAAATGGCTCTTCTCCAGGAACAGATGGAATTACTATTGACTTCTTGAAATTTTTCTGGAATCAGATAAATAAGATTCTTGTTGCTTCTTTTAATGCCTCATTCTCAAAAGGAATGATGTCAGGTTCACAACGCAAAGCAGTCATTACATTGATACACAAAGGAAAGGACCTTACAAAAAACGACCTGAAAAACTGGAGACCTATATCGCTCACAAATAGTGACTACAAGTTGTTAGCAAAGTCTCTAGCAAGAAGATTAGGTGGAGTGATCCACGACTTAGTAGACGATGACCAAGTTGGTTATATTAAAGGCAGGAAAACAGCTTCCCTTCTACGACTAATTGATGATGTTATTGAAGCACTTGATAAAAATAATAAGCCCGGACTTTTAGTCACAATAGATTACTTTCATGCATTTGATTGTATCTCAAAGGACTTTGTCTTGAAATCTTTTGAAAAATTTGGCTTTGGGGAACAATTCTTAAGATGGGTCAATGTATTAATGAATGAAACCAAAAGTTGTATCAGCTATAATGGTTGGAATTCTGATTTCTTTGAAGTCAGTGCAGGCATCCGTCAAGGTTGCCCCTTTTCGCCTTTAGCCTTCGTTCTAGCCATTGAACTTTTGGCTCTAAAAATTAGAAG